>CM040404.1:121422889-121912889 GCA_022702515.1 Ilyophis sp. 1 JC-2022 | reverse complement strand
AACGTGGAATCCAAGCTTGGTATGTCCCCATATTCATTTATTAGTATCAGGGTTTGGCCCTGCGTTATGTGGATGTGGTCCTGTGTTTTATGGGTGTGGCCCCTGCGCTCTGTGGGCGTGGCTCTGTGGTTGTGGCCCTGTGTTCTGTGGGTGTGGCCCTGTGTTTTGTGGGTGTGGCTTTGTGGTTGTGGCCCTGTGCTCTCTGGGCGTGGCTCTGACAGCCTTGCTGTGTGTTTCAGGGGAGCCTTCAGAGATCGATCAGAGGGATAAATACGCTGGTGTCTGCGGGCTGTTCGTGCTTCATTTTCACATCTTCAGAACCGTTGACAAGAAGCTCTACAAAGCACTGTTGGACATCTGCAAGAAGGTGCGTGCGTGCGTGTGTCTGTGTGCGTGTATGTGCGTGTATGTGTGCGTATGTGTGCGTATGTGTGCGTATGTGTGCGTATGTGTGCGTATGTGCGTTTGCGGGCACTCTGCAGTGTTCCCATCTCTTCTTCTCTCTGCAGGTCCCGGCTGTAACGCTCACAGCGAACATCATCTGGTTTTCTGATTCCTTCCTGATCGCTAAAGTTCCAGCTGCAGCTAAAATGGTGGACAAGAAGAGCCTGCAGAGCATCAGAGCTCAGAGAGAAGCTTTCCTACAGCAGAGAGCACAGAGTCTAACCAAGTACACACATATCTATCACTCTATCACTATCACTCTATCATTCTATTCCTCTCACTCAGTCCCTGTATCACTCTATTCCCCTACAGCAGAAAGCACAGTCTAACCAAGCACACACGTATCTATCACTCTATTAATCTAGCACTCTATTCCCCTACAGCAGAAAGCACAGTCTAACCAAGCACACACGTATCTATCACTCTATTAATCTATCACTCTATATCCCCCTACAGCAGAAAGCACAGTCTAACCAAGTACATACACCTCTATCACTCTATCACTATCAGTCTATAACACTGTAATGTTATCAAAAAACAGTTAAAGAGGCTGTGCTACTGTTAGCACAGCAAGGTTACAGTTGTTGTACTAATGTTATCAAAGCATAGTTAAACAAATATGTATGAACATGTCTTATGACACTTCCTGTTTCCCATCATGCCCTTGTGTAGGGATGTGCAGTCCTACTATGTGTTTGTCACTTCCTGGATGATGAAGATGGAGTCAATTATGTCCAAAGAACATCGGAGCGACAAGTTCTCCGAAGATCTGAGCAGCAGATGCAGCGTGTTTGTGCAGGTAATGATGTTCAGGTGTGTCTGTGTGCAGGTAATGATGTTCAGGTGTGTCTGTGTGCAGGTAATGATGTTCAGGTGTGTCTGTGTGCAGGTAATGATGTTCAGGTAATGATGTTCAGGTGTGTCTGTGTGCATGTAATGATGTTCAGGTGTGTCTGTGTGTAGCTAATGATGTTCAGGTGTGTCTGTGTGCAGGTAATGATGTTCAGGTAATGATGTTCAGGTGTGTCTGTGTGCAGGTAATGATGTTCAGGTGTGTCTGTGCAGGTAATGATGTTCAGGTGTGTCTGTGTGCAGGTAATGATGTTCAGGTAATGATGTTCAGGTGTGTCTGTGTGCAGGTAATGATGTTCAGGTGTGTCTGTGCAGGTAATGATGTTCAGGTGTGTCTGTGTGCAGGTAATGATGTTCAGGTAATGATGTTCAGGTGTGTCTGTGTGCAGGTAATGATGTTCAGGTGTGTCTGTGTGCAGGTAATGATGTTCAGGTGGGTTTACATGGGGCAGAAGGTGTAATGTTTGAAGCAGCGGTAAAGAGGGAGATGGAAGCTCAGAGTATAGTTTGTACATGTTCAATGTGAATAGTATGTGATGGATGATGTATTTATTCCTGGGATAAACAGGGCATCCTGTATGCATACGGGATCGGCATCATCATCAGAACCACCATGAACCTGTACATGTTCACCCAGAAGCCCATGACCAAGACCTCGGTTAAAGCTCTGTGTAGGCTGGTGGAGCTGCTGAAGGTACGAGGGGAAGCCAAGGCCCATCTGTTCAGTAATGATGTCGTTGTTCTGATAGTAACTGTGTTCAGTAATGATGTGGTGTTTAAAACCAGTGTTTAGTAACAGTGTTGGTGTTTAGTAACATTGTTCAGTATTGGTGTTGGTGTTCAGTAACTGTACTGCAATGGTGTATAATAACAGTGTTTACTAACAGTGTTCAGTAATGGTGTACAATAACAGTGTTTACTAACCGTGTTGAGTAATGGTGCTGGTGTTGAGTGATGGTGTTGGTGCTCCAGGCGGTTGAGCACACGTTCCACAGGCGCTCCATGGTGGTCGCTGACTCCGTGTCCCACATCAGCCAGCAGCTGCAGTCCCAGGCGCTCGCCTCCATTGCTACAGCCAAGGTGAGGAACACAGTGCCCTCTGCTGCCCCCTGCAGGACGGGCTGGTAGAACACGTGCAGCGCAGCACAGTGCAGTAACCGTGGTAACTATGTCCGCAGAAACGGGTTATCTCAGACAAGAAGTACAGTGAGCAGCGGCTGGACGTGCTGTCGGCGCTGGTGTTGGCAGAGAACGCTCTGAACGGCCCGAGCACATGGGAACGACGGCTGGTAGTGTCACTCGCACTCAGTGTCGGAACCCAGATGGTACGAGGAGTGTGTGTGTGTTTGTGTGTATTGCTGTATGTGTGTGTGTAATCTGTGTGTGCGTCTTTGTGTGCGCACGTGTGTAAGTGTGTGTGCGTGCACGTGTAAGTGTGTGTGCGTGCACGTGTAAGTGTGTGTGCACGGCTGCGCGCGTGTAATCTGTCTGTTGTCTGTTTCCTGTAGAAAACATTTAAGGATGAGGAACTGCTGCCCCTGCAGCTGATTCTGAAAAAACTGGACCTGATCAGTGAGCTGAGAGAGAGGTGAAATGTATACTACGTACACGCATGCATACTCACGCAGTCACTCACACACCCACACACACACACACACATGCACACACCGACGATGTTTGTGGTGTTCAGGGTGAAGGTTCAGTGTGACTGCAGTTTCCTGTATTGGCACCGTGCGGTCTTTCCCATCTACCTGGACGATGTTTACGACAACGCCGTGGATGCTGCGCGGATTCACGTGAGTCCACTCGCCATCATACTCCCAATTCCGCTTTCCATTGGCTGTTGTTTTCTCAGCGCCTCTCTGATTGGCTGGTTTACTTTCTCCTCCCTTTCTGATTGGCTGGTAACTGTTCTCCTACCCTGATTGGTTCTCAGTACATGTTCAGTGCTCTGAGAGACTGTGTCCCCACCATGCTGCACGCCAGACACCTGGAGTCATGTGACCAGCTGCTGGAGAGCTACGACACGGAGACCATGCAAGTGTTTAATGAGGTGAGCGACCGAGAGGGGGAGGGAGAGAGGGTGAGAGAGAGAGACCATGCAAGTGTTTAATGAGGCGAGCGACCAAGGCTGCGTCCCAATCCAGTTTTTTCTTCACCCTCGTAAACTTCACTTGCAAACTTCACTTGGGAGGGTGTGACGCACATACCAATAAAACAGGAGTATGCACTTGCGTTTAGCGAGTGGGAGGGAGCAAGGGCGGAGCGAGTGGGAGGGAGCCAGGGCGGAGCGGGTGGGAGGGAGCCAGGGCGGAGCGGGTGGGAGGGAGCCAGGGCGGAGCGAGTGGGAGGGAGCCAGGGCGGAGCGGGTTATAAGAATTGAGATGCACTTCACCCCATCTATACTCAGAAGTTAACCATGCTGCTGCATAGTGGTGTATCGTGGGATCTCGGATCAAAGTGTCTGTCACCGTAGCCTACCTTTAAACGGATGAAACTATCAACCTGTTTACATTAATTATCAGTCAAGCAATTGATTTAGACTACTGAATAACAAATATCAATAAATACAGCAAGTTTTGTGGGCTAGCATATTTCTTTGTGTCATAAAATTGTGTAGCATTTGAATATGTAGGACAGCCCGTGCGCTGGAATAAAGCATTTACACCGAACATATTCTTATTTTGCTTGCTTAGGCTATGTCAATCAAACAAATTCCCTGAATAATCAAGAACAATTATGTAGCCTATAGGCTAATGATTAACAAATGACAATGACAAAGAGATTACTAACGTGAGATTGTTTAATAAGGGTGGCAATAATTCTGAATAATGAACTGGAAAAAAATCACAATGTTTTCTCTGAGTTGCACGTTTTCTCCTCATCACGTTAAAGAATGTCATTAATTTAAGACGGCACTCGATTTAGTCAAAACGATTTAAACATTAGAAAGCATACATTTAAAGAGGAAAACCTCTTAAATAGCCGGAACCAGCGTTAAGCGAAATGCATGCTTTCATGCTAGAAAAACAAATTTACCCAAATACTGTTCATTGATCACTTTGCATGACATAGGCTATTAACGCATTTTGCGTCAGTACAAATGTGGATATAGTTTATTTACCTATTCGTCTTTGTTATTGAGAAATTCAATTGTTTGATTGTTAGGCTATCTGGCAAATTATACGGGAAAATATTGAGAGACGAGTAGCCTAATAATCCATCATCCCACAGTACGCTACTCTAAAGCAATTAGCTAAACTATGAAATACAAAATAGCAAACCGCTACTTGATTAACCTGTATTTATTAGCCTATACACTGTATTTTCCATTCTGTATGCTCTTTTAATGTATAATACCGCGATAAACATTAACGTGATTATCACTGAACAGGACGTTCGATGTGAATTGTGGGTAATATGAGCTTGCCGAGTCTGCTCTTTTGCAGACTTGTTCCCTTGAGGAAAGTTGAGGGTGGAGGGGCTATGTCACAAACTTCACTTTTTATAACTGATTGGACCCGCACCTAAAATGGAGACAGAGGATACATCCTGGTCTCAAAAGGGATTCCCCCAAGTGAAGTTTGCGAGGGTGGAGCAAAACAAAAACTGGATTGGGACGCAGCCCAAGAGGGAGAGAGAGAGGGAGAGAGAGAGGGAGAGAGAGAGGGAGAGAGAGAGGGAGAGAGAGAGGGAGAGAGAGAGGGAGAGAGGGTGAGAGAGAGGGTGAGAGAGAGGGTGAGAGAGAGGGTGAGAGAGAGGGAAAGACAGGGAGGTTTTTTTTTGTGGGTTTTTTTTACTCTCAAATTGTATACTCCCACTTAAATTGGATGAATAAGTTTCATTATACCAATGATTAAAATAATCCCCCAACTCTGTCTCTTCTGCTCCCTGTCTCTCTCTCTCTTTCTCTCAGCACCTCCTGGATAAGCTGTGTAAGGAGATAGAGAAGGACCTCCGTCTGTCTGTCCACACTCATCTCAAACTAGATGACAGGAACCCCTTTAAGGTGGGGATGAAGGACCTGGCTCACCTGTTCTCCCTCAAACCCATCCGCTTCTTCAACCGCTTCATAGACATCAAAGGTGAGCCACGCACCTGAACCTGTCTCACATTCTCTCTGCCACCCGCCTGTACCTGTCTCACATTCTCCCTAACATATCTGAACCTGTCTCACATTCTCTCTGCCACACACCTGAACCTGTCTCACATTCTCTCTGCCACACACCTGTACCTGTCTCACATTCTCTCTAACATACCTGTACCTGTCTCACATTATCTCTAACATACCTGTACCTGTCTCACATTCTCTCTGCAACACGTCTGTACCTGTCTCACATTCTCTCTAACACACCTGTACCTGTCTCACATTCTCTCTGCCACACATCTGAACCTGTCTCACATTCTCTCTGCCACACATGAACCTGTCGCACATTCTCTGTAACACACACCTGTACCTGTCACATTCTCCCTAACACACATCTGAACCTGTCTCACATTCTCTCTGCCACACATCTGTACCTGTCTCACATTCTCCCTAACACACATCTGAACCTGTCTCACATTCTCTCTGCCACACATCTGAACCTGTCTCACATTCTCTCTGCCACACATCTGAACCTGTCTCACATGCTCTCTGCCACACATGAACTTGTCTCACATTCTCTGTAACACACACCTGTACCTGTCTCACATTCTGTCTGCCTCACATCTGTACCTGTCTCACATTCTCTCTGCCACACATCTGAACCTGTCTCACATTCTCTCTGCCACACATCTGTACCTGTCTCACATTCTCTCTGCCACACATCTGTACCTGTCTCACATTCTCTCTGCCACACATCTGAACCTGTCTCACACTCTCCCTAACACACATCTGAACCTGTCTCACATTCTCTCTGCCACACATCTGAACCTGTCTCACATTCTCTCTAACACACATGAACCTGTCTTACATTCTCTCTGCCACACATCTGAACCTGTCTCACATTCTCTCTGCCACACATGAACTTGTCTCACATTCTCTGTAACACACACCTGTACCTGTCTCACATTCTGTCTGCCACACATCTGTACCTGTCTCACATTCTCTCTGCCACACATCTGAACCTCTCACATTCTCTCTGCCACACACCTGTACCTGTCTCACATTCTCTCTGCCACACATCTGTACCTGTCTCACATTCTGTCTGCCACACACCTGTACCTGTCTCACATTCTGTCTGCCACACATCTGTACCTGTCTCACATTCTCTCTGCCTGTTCTCCTGCAGCATATGTGACGCACTACCTGGATAAGACCTTCTATAACCTGACCACAGTGGCGCTGCATGACTGGGCCACCTACAGCGAGATGAGAAACCTGGCAACCCAACGCTACGGCCTGCTAATGACTGAAGCACACCTGCCCAGCCAGACCCTGGAACAGGTGTGTGTGTGTGCGTGTGTGCGCGCGTGCGTGCGTGCATGCGTGCGCGCGAGAGTAAATATGTTCCAGGGTTAAGTACATATATGAAATGTGTTCTGCATGGTTTTCTCCGCAGGGTCTGGATGTTCTTGAGATCATGAGGAACATTCATGTGTTTGTCTCGCGTTACCTGTACAACCTGAACAACCAGGTGAGCCTCCTACCCCCCCAGGGCTGGATTTAAGAGAGGGCTCTAAAGCTCCCCTCGACCCCTTTCTAAATTTATCCTTCCTGCTTCTGCAGATCTTCATTGAGAGAACCAGTAACAACAAGCACTTGAACACCATCAACATCCGCCACATCGCCAACTCCATCCGGACGCACGGCACAGGCATTATGAACACCACGGTGAGGGGTTTGAAATATTACCATAATAACGGATAATGACGACGATGATGATGAAGATGATAAAAACTACAACAATAATACGATGACTAATAACATCACCACAAACAACAGAACCAACAAGGCAAACATAATGTTTTTATTATGGGAAGCAGACACGCCCCCTACATAATGTTTTTATTATGGGAAGCAGGATTCTTATCTGCTCCTATTGTCTTGTGGAAGACTACTTCTGAGAGCATATTAGTCTGGGTGCCTTCAAAGAAAAGTGTCTGCCTGAAATAACAGGAGTTTAATTACTCTTTAATATAATTAATGAGCTTAACTAATTTTTTAATTAACATCAAGCTTGTTTGACACATCTAGAGGAAGGCAATAATGCTGTGAATTATAATCACTCACATTTAATGTGGAACGAGCACGTCAGATTTGTCATCAGTTTATAATGTGAGTGTTTCCCTGTCCAATTGGCTGCAGGTGAATTTTACCTACCAGTTCCTACGGAAGAAGTTCTACATCTTCAGCCAGTTCATGTACGATGAACACATCAAGTCTCGTCTGATCAAAGACATTCGCTTCTTTCGGGAGACCAAAGACCAGTCCGATCAGAAGGTGAGACTTATTAACCAGCAGTTTACAATGGTTTTTCCATGATAAAAATTAAAGTGGCTGTCACAGAGAGAAGGTGTATGATGGCTGCTGTCCTTAATGCATTATGGGTAAGACTGGGAGCAGAGCCCATCACAGAATCCAGACTGAGCTCCTGCTCTTTGCTGCCCCCGGTGGCCGTGCTGTGTGTCTGCAGTACCCTTTCGAGCGGGCGGAGAAGTTTAATCGTGGGATCCGGAAGCTGGGGATCACCCCCGATGGACAGAGCTACCTGGACCAGTTCAGACAGCTCATCAGTCAGATAGGTGAGCCGTCACTGCGGCAACACATCGCTACAGCGACACATCACTGCAGCAACACATCGGCTGCATGACTGTACTACATTACTACTGCGCTGGGTCAGTCTTAATCAATCAGTCTTTATTTTTGTACACAATTTACAAACAGCTGGTTGCACCAAGGTACATAATGGATATTGTTATGAGGGAATTCAAAAATAAATAAATATTTTAAAAAACAGAAGCTCAACTGATCCAATTGGGGACAGATTTCCCAACCCTGCTTGCATTTTTGGATCAGTTATGATAAGGAGATTGGGGAACTGTGTGTGCTACTTTGGGTTTATACCCAATTCAGGTGTTATCTGTGGGGTTCTGCTGGGTTCTTTTGAGCAGGTACAGTATTTGTGTCTGAAACATGATAACAAGACTGATCTTCCTCCTCTTCCTCTTCCTCCTCACACAGGTAACGCCATGGGCTACGTGCGCATGATCCGCTCTGGAGGCCTCCACTGCTGTAGCAGTGCCATCAGGTGAGAGGGAAGGTTCCAGAATTTGCCTGTACTGCTCTGCCTGTCTGTGGCTCAGTGTTAGAGTCATACCCACAGCAGGGAGAGGGTTACTGGCTCAGTGTTAGTCATACCCACAGCAGGGAGAGGGTTACTGGCTCAGTGTTAGTCATACCCACAGCAGGGAGAGGGCTACTGGCTCAGTGTTAGTCATACCCACAGCAGGGAGAGGGTTACTGGCTCAGTGTTAGAGTCATACCCACAGCAGGGAGAGGGTTACTGGCTCAGTGTTAGTCATACCCACAGCAGGGAGAGGGTTACTGGCTCAGTGTTAGTCATACCCACAGCAGGGAGAGGGTTACTGGCTCAGTGTTAGTCATACCCACAGCAGGGAGAGGGTTGCTGGCTCAGTGTTAGTCATACCCACAGCAGGGAGAGGGCTACTGGCTCAGTGTTAGTCATACCCACAGCAGGGAGAGGGTTACTGGCTCAGTGTTAGTCATACCCACAGCAGGGAGAGGGTTACTGGCTCAGTGTTAGTCATACCCACAGCAGGGAGAGGGTTACTGGCTCAGTGTTAGTCATACCCACAGCAGGGAGAGGGTTGCTGGCTCAGTGTTAGTCATACCCACAGCAGGGAGAGGGCTACTGGCTCAGTGTTAGTCATACCCACAGCAGGGAGAGGGTTACTGGCTCAGTGTTAGTCATACCCAGCAGGGAGAGGGTTACCGGCTCAGTGTTAGTCATACCCACAGCAGGGAGAGGGCTACTGGCTCAGTGTTAGTCATACCCACAGCAGGGAGAGGGTTACTGGCTCAGTGTTAGTCATACTCACAGCAGGGAGAGGGTTGCTGGCTCAGTGTTAGTCATACTCACAGCAGGGAGAGGGCTACTGGCTCAGTGTTAGTCATACTCACAGCAGGGAGAGGGCTACTGGCTCAGTGTTAGTCATACTCACAGCAGGGAGAGGGTTGCTGGCTCAGTGTTAGTCATACCCACAGCAGGGAGAGGGCTACTGGCTCAGTGTTAGTCATACCCACAGCAGGGAGAGGGCTACTGGCTCAGTGTTAGTCATACCCACAGCAGGGAGAGGGCTACTGGCTCAGTGTTAGTCATACCCACAGCAGGGAGAGGGCTACTGGCTCAGTGTTAGTCATACCCACAGCAGGGAGAGGGTTGCTGGCTCAGTGTTAGTCATACCCACAGCAGGGAGAGGGCTACTGGCTCAGTGTTAGTCATACCCACAGCAGGAAGAGGGCTACTGGCTGCTGAACAGTCGGATATTTGTTTTTCTCCAGGTTTGTTCCGGATCTCGAGGACATTGTGAACTTTGAGGAGCTGGTGAAGGAGGAGGGGCTGTCGGAGGAGACACAGAAAGCAGCCAGGTGCTTACCTGCAACTTCACATGTTACCTAATCTGTAACCACAACTGTAACCTCACTGTGACCTGTGTAATATCCAAAATCTAAATAATCAAAAATGAAAGTGCAGTATATTGTGCTACTATAGTGGGCTGAGTGTAAGCTAAATGGGGATGAATAATGCTGTGTCTGTCTGGGTGTGTGTCCTAGCGTGCTGGACTCAGTCCTGGGTGATCTGACCAGTAACTCAGCCGAGGGGACGGAGTATTTTAAGAAGCTGGTGGGCGTGTTCTCTCCAGAGTTCCGCAGTGTTAAGAACATGCACCTGAGGAACTTCTATATGATCGTACCTCCGCTGGTGAGTCTTTCTGAGTGTCCGTCTGTGTAGAGTCGGCTAGCCCTCTACAGCGCTGTTAAAACTCTCCACGCCTCTTACAGTGTCTGCTCCTGTCTGTCTATCTGTCTACTTTAAGTCGGCTAGCCCTCTACAGCACTGTTAAAACTCTCCACATCTCCCTTAGTGTCTGCTCCTGTCTGTCTGGGTTTTCGCACTAGCTCTAATGGTCTTCGTTTTGCTGATTGCGTTCTTTGTAGAGGCTGACTGTCAGACAGGCTATCTCACCCAGCAGTGTTTTTTCTCTCTGTGGTCTCCAGACAGTTAATTTTGTAGAGCACTCCATCGGCTGCAAGGAGAAACTCAACAAGAAGAACAAAGGAGGAGCTGCCTTCACTGATGATGGCTTTGCTATGGGTGAGTTCAGCAGAGTATAGCACAGTTCAGCAGAGTATAGCACAGTACAGAAGAGTATAGCACAGTATACCAGGGAACAGCAGTTTACCAGAGTAAAGCAGAGTATAGCACAGTACAGAGCATAACAGATGTAATATAATTAATTATTGTACCTGTGTGTGTGTGTGTGTGTGTGTGTGTGTACAGGTGTGGCCTACATTCTGAAGCTGCTGGATCAGTATCAGGAGTTTGACTCTCTGCACTGGTTCCAATCGGTCAGGGATAAGTACCTGAAGGAGATGAGCGCAGTGGCTAAAGAGCAGAATGTTCAGGCCTCAGGCCAGGATGAGAAGCTGCTGCAAACCATGAACCTCACCCAAAAGAGGCTTGACGTCTACCTGCAGGTAATCATGGGAAATGTAGTCAAACATGGCTACTCTTCACCTGCAGGTAGTCATGGGTAATGTAGTTAAACAGGTGGATGATGTTTCAGGCCGTTTGTGTTTCTCTTGCAGGAGTTTGAGCTGCTGTATTTCTCCCTGAGCAGTGCACGCATCTTCTTCAGAGCTGACAAGACTGCCGCAGAGGAGAGCCAGGAGAAGAAGGACAGAGGTGAGACACGCACACACACACACACACACACACACACACACACACATTCACACACGTTCTCTGACCCAGTATACAGCACACTGAAGTAATGTAAAAGTAACACATCCTTTTCTCCATTGGCTGTGCTTGTTTTCCAGAAGGGTCGTACAAATCGGGCACCAGTGACCCTGCCTCAGACCCCGCCCCCAAGTGAGAGGTGGGGGTGTGGCTAACCCCAGGCATCTCACGGACATTCACACATCGCTGAGAACCTGTACTGGAGCAGTGCTTCAAACACACCTGTTCTGGGAGAGAGGAGGAGGGAGAGAGAGAGGAAGAGAAAGGAGAGGGAGAGGATGTGGCAAGAGAGAGTGGAAAGAAAGGAGGAGAGAGGGGGATGAGGGTAAAGATTGGGCCGCAGGCGGTGGGAGAGGGGTGTGGTCGGGAAGCAAAGGATGTTGGGTAGTCCTACCCCTTCTCTCTGGGACTGGCCTGTGGTTCCCTGTCTCCGGAGCTGAAGGGGATCAGGGCCAGGCTTCCTAAATCTTAGTTCCATATTAGAGTGTTCTGGTTCTGGTTCTGGCTCCACATCCCCGTTACACGTGAGCAGAAAGTGCATCTGCCAACTTGGAACATGTTCTCTGCTCCTAATAAAACTCCTGCTCCGTTCACATCTCTCTTTCATCATTACCCCAAACCCCAGAACTCCCCCAGAGTTCCAGACAGGGGGGGGGGGAGCCCCCCACACACACAGGAGGAGCAGCAGGAGTGTTCATCTGAGGGAGTTTTGCCTTTTTATCATTTCCTCTTCTCGCTCAACAGAACTAAGGATATTAGCAGCAGCTCAGTTATGTGCAAAAGTGCTTTTTCAGCTTAGTGAACTCAACAGAGAGAACGCTGCTGAAAACGCTTAGCATTGGCTTGTCCTGCTCAGTACAGCACACCAAGGATTTTCCTTGTGTTACGCTGAAAATACAGTTATGGGATTGTGCCGTCTTTCTGCAGTAACACATGCTCACGGGTGCGAGATCATTTATCGCTGTGGCCATCGATTGGCCTTGTGTTCAATTGCAATTTCCTGAAGAGTTCTTAATAATTTTATTTTTTTGATTTGGTGGCACTGAGATGTGCACTGAGATGTCAATAATAGTGTTTCCTCCTTATATTAATTATAATGTGAGTATGTCTTGTATTGTTTCGTCTTCGTGTATTTTTCTTATTTTACGGACAGTAACCCTAGTTACAGGAGCAGCGAATGCTAAAGAAACCATCTCCTCTGATCACAAAATAGCATTTATTCCACAGAAAAATTGGAATCCTTCCTGTTCATGCCGCTGTGTGTGTTCGAGTCTCATGTTTGAGTCGGAATGTTCAGACTGGCTATGACCGCTTTCTGATGCCGTTTTCATTTCACTTTGTACCTTTTCTGTTGCATCGAATGTGTTTTGTTACTTTGATCATCCTTGTGTTGACCCGACCGTAATGCACGGCAGTGAAATTTTACTCGCACTTTGACGCCTTTCTGTTCTTATTAAAAATATCTGCACCTTTTAAGTTTACCCTACAAAGTGCAGCATAGTGCCTTGCTCGCAAGAGCAAGTTTTTGTTATGTTTTTGTGAGTCAGATTACCTTTGTAGAAGTGCTTTTTTCTTATTTGATTAAAAGGCCTACGACATTCCCATTTTGATTGCTTACTTGAACAACAGACAGGAAATGTGTGGCCAGGCAGCTTGCTGAAAGGGAGGGGCCAGGTTAGCAGGAATTCCCCTTCCTGCAGAGGGAAACTTACTTCCTCCACCTGGATGTTTTCTCTTTTTTTCCCCCCTACATTTATGGCACATTCCAATTTTTGTTGATTTAAAAAAAAAACTTTTGTAAAAGAAAACTTGCATTTGTTTATATTAATCGTGTGCATTAAATAATGGCATCGTTGTGATATACTGGATGTTAATAAAAAGGAACCAACATTTGAATCATAAGTGTAGCAAGCGTAAGGGGTCTGATTTCGGATGCGAATGGCGGTTTGCGAAGAGGCCGTTACCCTTGGTGCCGTATCAGCAGAAACCAGCTGTGCTGGGACACCGTTTGCCAAACTGGATCACAGAATCTACAGACAAACCAGACGGGCAGCTCCTGTGTTCCTTCTGTCCTTAGTATAGAGCATGGTGGGGAATCTTATCCGAAAAGGGCCGGTGTGGGTGCATGTTTTTGTTTTAGTACAGCACTGAGACACCTAATTCTACTTACCATGGTTAGTTAATTAGTTGA
Source organism: Ilyophis sp. 1 JC-2022 (assembly GCA_022702515.1). NCBI lineage: Eukaryota > Metazoa > Chordata > Actinopteri > Anguilliformes > Synaphobranchidae > Ilyophis > Ilyophis sp. 1 JC-2022. The sequence goes on along the minus strand of CM040404.1, from coordinate 121,899,434 downwards.
ATCAGGTGTGTTAGTGCTGGCTAAATAAAAAACCTGCACCCACACTGGCCCATTTCGGATAAGATTCCCCACCCCTGGTATAGGGGGAAATCAGGTTAACAGGAGCATATTATTCAGTTTATATTAATCATTGGAACCGAAATGGGAGGTTTTGGGCTTTAACAGCAAGGATCTGTCAATGTTGAGAACCGAAAGCTGAAATATCTGCTTGGTCTGTAGAGTTGTGACCAGTTAGCTGGTCAACTGTGCCGAGTGAAACCCAGAAACCCCCTGAATATGGAACATATGAACTAGCAAAAACACTTCCAGGTTTTACTTAGCGCAGTTAGCCAGCTACAAGGAATCGGGCCCAGGTGCATGAAGGCTAACTGAACGTACTAAACTGTAACCCTGCTGGGATTCACAGACCCCATGCAAAGATGTGACACTAGGCCCCTTAGGGAGATATTTCACCCTATCAGTCTAAACATTTTTTGGACCCATCCAGCCTGGGGCCCCTTGAATCATTACCACTTCTCCCTGAATAAACTGAACACAGCGAGACCTGGTGAAACAAATTGCATTTATTTCTGTGCATCATAGTTCAGACAACATTTAAATATGATTTATAAGGGCACTGATGGTGGGGTTTCCACCCCTGACCTCCAGGGGCTGCAGTCCAAATGTGAGGCCCTGACTTGGGATCACCTTATCTTTACTTAGTGCCAATAGGCTGATCCAGGATCAGCCACAATGGGTAGAAAAGACTGAGCTCCTCTCTAGTTAGTGCCAATACACTGATCCTACATCAGTTACTGTAGGTGCAACACCAGACCTGGTTCAAATACGTGTTATCATTAAACTTGAGATGCAGGTAAAATTAACACACTACTGCAGGCCCCTGAGAATTTCCAACAAAACAACGTAATTACCAAACTGTACAATCATGTTGAAACGGACATTTCTTCTTAAAACGCAGTAATCTGCAGGAAGTTTTATGCATTTAACATAATTGCCCCAGGTCTGGGAAACCAAAATGCTAACCTCATCTCCTGGGTTACTAAGGTAGAGCAGTGATGAGTGGAAATGACAGAAGCTCTGTCTAAGCTACCTGGACTGCAGGCCCCCTGGGGGGCCAGGTGTGTCTGGGGCCCCTCTGGAAGGGATACGCTCTGTACAGCACAGAAGTGCCAAAAAACCTTCCCCCCTCCCTTTTCCCAAGATGCTCTGCTGCATGGTCTAGGGAGTGGATGACATCACAGGAAGCGGATTCCTGCTCCGAACTGGACACCATCGCATATTCTGTCGGAAGAAAGAAAAATTGAAATCAGACGAAAATGCACCCTCCTTTCCTCCACTACCACCTCCTCTCCTCCATGCCCAGGAAACCGATCTTTGTGTTTTAATCTAATGTTGCTGATTTCATCTTAATTACGTATAAATGGTTACATATTCATTAATGTCTCGACGCAAATCGCAATGTCAGGTACATTGTATACTGTACACGCAAATACTTGCACTTTAAACATTCAGGCAGTTTTACATACTTCCGGGTGGGAGTGGAGGAAAGGAGGTGGGGAGTGAAGAATATTGGGACATACCCAAGATCTTTAAAAAAATAAAATAAATAAATAAAATCTGGTGTGAAGGTGTGGGTGGAGCCAAGGTGATCTCAGGTGTAAGCAGAACTAAGAGCTGTGTCCGAATCAGCACCCTTCCATACTATGAAGTAGGCTTGTTGAGTAGACAGGATGAGAGTTTGCTAAGTAGGCTAAATTTTCTCTAAATGTAGTATACTTAAAACCCCGTATGATAAACTTACTTCCGGGGTTTCACAGTGTATTCGGGAGCACACTTTTCAAACATTTTGGTCGCATAAATATGACACGCAGCTTCATTTTTTTAAAAATTCCCATTTGGTGTGGCTGCCATATTTCATCCTGCCATTTTGGTGATTCCTCCCTTGAAGCAAGGGAAGTGAACAACAAGAAAGCAAGCATAAAATTTGGATCCAAATGCAGTCAAGGTGAGGAGAAAATCTCAGGTGTGGGCAGAGCCCAGGTGAGGAGAGGATCTCAGGTGTTCAGGTGTGGACAGAGCTAAGGTGAGGTGGCAAGCTCAGGTGTGCAGGTGTGGACAGAGCCCAGGTGAGGAGAGGATCTCAGATGTGCAGGTGTGGACAGAGCCCAGGTGAGGTGGCAGTACCTGTCTCCGCTCTGCACTCCCATGGGAATGCAGTAGTTGAGCTCCAGCCGGGCGATGTTCCCCAGGCGCAGCACGATGCCCGCTCCGTACGACCAGCGGATACACTCCGCCAGCTTCTGCAGGTGAGCCCGAGGCCCCTCACCTGGAGAGAGTGCACATGGGCATGCGAGTGTAAGCTACGCATAGACATGTGCTCACTGTGTTCACCATGTTCAAGTTTAGTGTAAGTGATCATAAAGAACAGGCATCCCTCTGACAATCCAACACATAGGTGCACAGGTAGTTAAGGATACACAGATATGCTGTGCACAGGTATGTACCATAGTTGAGATTGTACAAGTATGTTAGATGAAGTTGCACAGGTATGTAGCATATTTGAGGTTGCATAGTTATGTTAGGTGATGGTGCACAGGCATGAACCATAGTTGAGGTTGCACAGGTGCGTACCATAGTTGAGGTTGCACAGGTTCCCAGCATTGAGAAAGAAGTGTGTCCGGAAGAGGTCTCCGAACCCCCCTCGTCCAGGACGGAAGGGTAGGGGGGTGTACAGGTGAACCCCACCTGCCCAGTAGGCCCCTCCACCCAGGTAATCACCTGGAATGCCAATAGCAAAAGTTCACAGTTTCTGTCTTTGTGGGGTAATTCTGGGGTGTGCAGACTGCACACAGAACCCTGGGGAGGGGGGAGGAGGCTCACCTTCACTCTGGGGGCCGATACTGTACATGCTAAACCCCCGCACACTGGTGGGACCGCCCAGGTAGAACCTGAAACATTACACATTACATCAGTCAGTCAGCCTAGTGATATAGTCAGAAAAGGGAAGTCGTATGATATAGTTCACTGCAAGAATCTAGACTCCCGCTGATGTTATTTACAGCCAAGGAATGTATCTGTATACGGAGCCTTCAAAGATTCCGCATGATATCATTCTGACCAACAGAATTCCAGCAGTGACACGCCCACAGAGGGCAGATCACTGGAAGGTGACTGTGGAGGCGGAGCGGAACGTACCTATCGGCGATGCAGGTAGGCTGGTCTCCGAGGGGCAGGAGCATGCCCCCCCACAGAGAGGCTGAGAGGACCTGAAAGACACACAGCACTCCGTCAGCGCAGGTGAGCAGTTGGACAGACACACAGCACTCCCAGCACAGGTGAGCAGTTGTACAGACACACAGCACTCCGTCAGCGCAGGTGAGCAGTAGCAGTTGGACAGACACACAGCACTGCCAGCACAGGTGAGGAGTTGGACAGACACACAGCACTGCCAGCGCAGGTGAGCAGTTGAACAGACACACAGCACTCCGTCAGCGCAGGTGAGCAATTGGACAGACACACAGCACTCCGTCAGCGCAGGTGAGCAATTGGACAGACACACAGCACTGCCAGCACAGGTGAGAGGTTGGACAGACGCACAGCACTACCAGCACAGGTGAGAAGTTGGACAGACACACAGCACTGCCAGCACAGGTGAGAAGTTGGACAGACACACAGCGCTGGATGGAGCCACTTGGCTAGTGCAGGTGACCAGTTGTACTGATTAGAGTACTGAGTGAGTGCAGGTGACCAGTTGGACAGACCCAGTGCACTAGTGTCAGTGCCTCAGTTTGTGTTTTCCCACAGGGAGGAGCCGACTCACTGAATCCCAGAAGAGACGCCTGTTGAGCTGGATCTCAAAGTCCTCCTTCAGGAAGCTGACATCACCGCCGCTGTAGCCCGCTAGCTCCTGTCAAACCAGGGAACATCAGCTCCATTCAGTAAGAGCCTGGCACTACAGAATGTGTGATCATTTCAGGCCACACACACACACACACACACACACACACACACTCTCACTCACTCACCTGGTTAATCTTCAGTAAGGCACCTTTCCTTGGGAGAATAGCAGAGTTCCTGGTGTCAATTACCATGGAATGCTGGGGGAAAAAGGGAGGATAATGAGTGAATCTGACCTCCACCCAAAACAAGAACTGTTGGGGTTGGAGGGAGAAGCCGTGACAAGACAGAAGTAGCAGTGAAAGAGTAACACTCGTATTATACATACAAAGCTCCATACCGAGAGGGAGGATTTGAGGGAGTGGCCACTCTCCTCTCTGACGGCGAAGGAGGCGGTACGAGCCAGGCAGGCCAGCTCCCTCCACACCCCCTCCCACTTCAGTGTGTGATTAGTCCTCCACACCGGGAACTGCAGGAGAGAGGGGACAACACTGCTGCATCAACACCAAATAGCAACACTAACTATCAACACCCAACCACCAATCATCAACGCCAGCCATCATCATGAACCATCAACACCCAACCACCAATCATCATGAACTATCAACACCCAACCACCAATCATCAACACCAGCCATCATCATGAACTATCAACACCCAACCACCAATCATCAACACCAACTATCATCATTAACTATCAACACCCAACCACCAATCATCAACACCAGCCATCATCATGAACCACCAACAGCCAACCACCAATCATCAACACCAGCAATCATCATGAACTATCAACACCCAACCACCAATCATCAACACCAGCAATCATCATGAACCATCAACACCCAACCACCAATCATCAACACCAGCCATCATCATGAACCATCAACACCAGTTGTCAATGCTTTGCATTCAGCAATAAAAATCCACATACAAATCACCAATCACATCGACCCTAACACACATACACATTCTGTATTATGAACAGTAATAAGGAGTGGCATCCCTGTAACCTCAGCAGTGATGACTAATACTCGTCAGTCAGTAGCCCACGCGGGGGGGGCTCAGGCTCCTTACGTTGAATTCTGTGGAGACGCCGCGGTCAGTCTCTCTCAGCGAGCTCCAGGGAAACTGTCCCGTGACTTTGTACAAGTTGACAGAGAAACTGCAACAAAAATTTAAACATCTAAATGCCACTAATTTACAGTCAGTAATAATCATACAGCAATATACTGAAAGACACAATGTGTGTGTGTAATGTATAAATGCTTATAAACTACTGTATCCCAGAAAAATAAAATGTGAGATGAGATGTTTGTTCCCTTCTTTTCCTGGAGAAAACGGTAGTTTTTGTTATTGCACAGCGTGGATACTGCAGTTAAAGCAGAACTGTAAGCGCCTGTGTGCGTTTATATTTGGATAAGTCACAGCAGGGAGTGGCTCCTGCCTCTCGGCTCCTGCCGTACTTGCGGTCGAAGTTTCCGGGCCGAGGTTTGAAGAAGGACAAGCCGTAAGACGTCTCTTTGGTTCCGTACGAGAACTGGAAGGTGAACTTTTCCGCGCGTCCAAGAAAGTTGGGCAGCTTAAGGCCCAGCACCTGCGGTACAGGTAAACCACACATCTGACTCACCTGACCTACTTAACCAGTGTACAACTGAGTGCTTCTTTCACACACAGATCAATGAGCTTTTCCAATGGCTTCAGTGAGTCACAGCACAGATCCTCTAAACTCAGAACATAGTACAGAACATCCATTGCAACAGTACTGGTCACACCCCTTAATGAATACTCATAAGATTAATCAGAATGGACTGTTTCAGCTCCAACAGTAAGAAGACAGAGCTTTCAGTGTTAAGAGTACAGAGTGGAGTATCAGGTGAGTGTACAGAATCTGTGGCCTTGAGCCAAATAGAACAGAGTTCTCACCATGCTTCCTTCATTATTCCCGACCATTGTGTTGTAGCTTCCAGTCATCCTTCTCAGTTCGGTCACTTCGAACGTGACGTCGAGCCCGTTGGGCAGAGCGTCATTTCCTGTGCATGAAAGCGGATGTCTGAAATTGTTCACGACGAACCAGGCATTCTTAATCAAACCTGTGAATATCAACCTTAACCAAGTAATATCAGTTAAACCAGGAAATCTTAATCATTCCAGGCAATATCAATTGAACCAGGCCTTCTCAACCATTAAACTGCATTCAAATACTGGCTTCAGCCACATGAAGACCTCCGACACATACAGAACAGGTTTTTATGCTAATTTTGACACCCCATTTGGTTGCTCTGCAATGACGGCTACCTTGCGAGGTGTCAATGACAACTTCCACCTGTCTGAAGATGCCCAGCCGTAACAGCTTAGCCCGAGCTTCATGAGATTTCTTCATGACCTGCAGGAGAGACGCACAGCCTTGACACAAATGTGCACAATTTCTGTACAGACAAGAGCCCGTTCACACACTACACTGTCCCCAGTACTGGTTCAGATGTCTGCAACCTTTAATCAGGGTAGATTGACCCACTAAAACATCGATTCTGGGCATAATCTGATGCAGCCTGAAGGTCCATTGACCAAAAAATTGCAGATTTTCTTGCTCAAATAAAATAGTTATTTCAAAGTGATGCTGTCTACAACAGTAACAGATGACAGATACTTACATCAATGAGGTTTTTGGCAGCAAAGACTTCTGCGATTTCATATCCCAGGATGTCCTCTTTTGTTCTCCCCAGCCCATCTATATGAACACGTTGGACTACCACCTAAACAAAAATAACATATAATAATTTCTAACAGATTAACCTGGGGGTTAATATTGTGCCAATATTGTGACTGCTTGAGTTTGAGCTATACAGTATTTGATCACGTTTGGTGGGCGTGGTGGGGTATAACCAGCAGAAACGAGCAAGCGACGTCGGTGTCACTCCGTAATTGCCCCATCAGCAGCAGCAGCGCTCTGCAACTTGATGTTCAGTACTGCACCGTCTCAGTTTATTAAAGTTATCATCTTTAACGCATTTCTGTAGACAAACGTATAGAACAACATAACAAAAGTAGATATGCACTTTTGTGCCACAGTAAGCAGCAATATTGCAACAAAAACACATTTAGGAAGCCAAATCGGTGAAAACATGGTACTCACATCTTTGTTTTCAAGAACTTCTTGCTTTGACTCTGGTTCCACCTCCACCATGTCAACATCATCGACTTGCACCCCAAGGTCTGGTCCTTGCATTGGGAGGGGGTCGAGACTCTGAACCGTTCGAAGAAACACCGATCATTAGCCTACACTGCTGACCATTAATATCAATCAAGTCTAGCTATTTAGATAGCTGCCTAACTAGCATTGCTACATCCTCGAGAACCGTATCTAGATAACGCTACAGATATTGTCACAGCTTTAATTATTTATCCAGTACGGTCGCTGCATTTAAAAGTTGCATGGCTATAACAGATATGTTCTGTAACGCAAATTCCAATTCATTGTTAGCCGCCCTTGACACCTGTATACGTCTAACATTAACATTATATCTTAACGTTAGCAAGCTAGCTACGGCCTACTCCAGTGCCCATAGCAAAGCGATCAGAGGTCATGCACAGTGGTTTCACCCCTTCAGTTACAGCACGTAGATTTACCCGGGCGTGAACAGTCCCCATGTTAGCTTCTCGGTTTTTAAATAATATGTCCCGTTGAAGATGTTTGCACAATATCTACTGTAGTTCAGGTGGTAAAGCAATAGGCACTATTTAGCCATTAAAGACGACCCATGCATGTAAGACGCCATGACACGTCCCAGACCCGCCTCCAGCGCGCCGATTGGTCAGAGCGCTGTCTGCTGTCACTTTATAGGAGGAGACCGACTGGGGTAATTTCTAATCCGAACCTGTCAGAACCATAGGTCCGAACCAGTCCGAACCCACTACTAATAAAAAACAGTAATCACAAAAATGTACAATGGTTGAAAACTCTAACAATTATATTATTTGAACACAATTGCTTGTTTTCAGTATTTTCCTCTGTTTATCCATTTTTTTCTCGGTAAACTATTATGTAGTCTTTACCCATCTCTGTTCTCCACCGTCCTAGGGCCTGATTTACTCAGACCTTTAGCACGTGCAAAACCTTTTAGGACACGCAAAACCAATAACATGACAAATGATGGAAATCATCAAGCCCCTTTCTAATCCCACGACCTTCTCCATTCTTCTTTTACTGTATTTCTGTCTGTCTGTCTTTCTGTAACAGGCGATTCTCTGTAATCTGTCTGAAGGAGGGCTTCTCCCACATTCATCCGTGCATCACTTAAGCGACACTGTCGGTCCAAGTGTTTCTACAGGTCCCTTTCCCTCCGGTGTAATCCTTTCATACAGTCTATGGTGTAATCTAATAAATGAGAGGTCATGTTATACCAAGATATTAGCAGAGTAGAACCTAATCTGATTGGTGGGATAAGCATTACAGATATGAAGTGCTCAAACAAACATATAAGACACATCCTTCAATGTAGGAAAAGGACCTCACCAAAAGGGAAGGCATTTTGGAATTCACAAATAGCCTAGAGGACATAGGTTGGCAAAGGGAATTGCTTTAAAGTTTGCATCCCAAACAAAAGGAAAAAGATTCATTTTAAAATCCTACACAATATACACTGCTCAGAAAAATGAAGGGAACACTTAATCATCATAGTATAACACCAAGTCAATCATCATGCTGGATGATGTTGCAGGCAGCATAACAAGACTCTTTCACGTCTGTCACATGTGCTCAGTGTGAACCTGCTCTCATCTGTGAAGAGAATGGGGCGCTAATGGTGAACCTACCAATTATGGTGTTCTCTGGCAAATGCCAATCGAGCTGCATGGTGCTGGGCTGTGAGCACAGGTTCCACTACAGGACGTCGGGCCCTCATGCCACCCTCATGAAGTTTGTTTCTTGCAGTTTGGTCATAAACATGCACACGAGTAGCCCGCTGGAGGTCATTTTGTAGGGCTCTGGCAGTGCTCCTCCTGTTCCTCCTTGCACAAAGGAGCAGATACCGGTCCTGCCGCTGGGTTGATGCCCTTCTACGGCCCTGTCCAGCTCTTCAAGTGTAATGGCCCATCTCCCGCTATCTCCTCCACGCTCTTGAGACTGTGCTGGGAGACACAGCAAACCTTCTTGCGACGGCACATATGGATGTGCCATCCTGGAGGAGCTGGACTACCTGTGCAACCTGAATGGGCTGCAGGTACCACCTGAATGGGCTGCAGGTACCACCTCATGCTACCAGTAGTGACAAGGGCACTAGCAAAATGCAAAACTACAGAAAAAATCAGTCAGGAAGGATAAGGAGAGAGAAATGGTCTGTGCCCACCACCTGCAAAACCATTTACTTTTTGGGGTTGTCTTGCTGTTGCCTCTCCTGTCCATCTGTTGTCACTTTCATTTGCACCAAAGCAGGTAAAATTGATTCACAAACGTGTTTCTACATGTCCGAACTGATTCAGACCAGCAGAGGGCGCTGTATTTAGACAGGGTTTTCTGGTTAAGATTTGTTCAAGACGGCTGGCGCCAAATTATTTGTTTGGTTTCAGTCAAAATAAATTTTAAACGAGTTTTAAACCCAGAAATAAAATATCGGCCAAAAAAAAGATTTCATGAAGTGAAAATTCCTGAGGCAATCGAAAAACGCAATTATACATTATCAACAACAACAGCAATAATAATACAATAATAATAATATTATTAGCTAATAATAATAATAATAATAATAATAATAATAATAATAATAATAAATCTATAATAACAGCATAACTATCAGCATCCTTATTTGGATATATTTTTATTAATGTGGGCATACGTCACTGAAACAAGTATGTTATTTTGAATTGAAGCTGCTCTATGCCTGAAAATAAAGACTAAATATCGATATATGCATCTACCACAATCTTAATGCATAAACGCGTCCCAGTGTACCCAAAAGCAAAGGGTTTGGGGTAAGCCAAAATGAATAGCAAAGTGGAATGCTTAGAGGTCTCTACAGGACAATTTTAATTTTTCATTGTCCCACATTTATTCTGATTGTTCGCTATTAGACGGACCATAAAGGTGCCATGGCCACACCCTTTTCTCATCAATGAAGGTTTCTCTCTCTCTCTCTGTCATATCATCATCACTCTTGTCTCTCGTACACCTACTACACTTTGTACCACCTCGTGCGCACAAGCCAATCAGCGCACGTGGTGCGCTCCGTCTCCTTGGCCGCACCGAAACGGTCTTATCTTAGAAACACAGCCACAAATACAGCGTTCAATCGCCGCTTTTAACATGGAGCGAATTCGTTTTTTCTGGGACTTGTGTTTGTTTTTCGTCCTCGTAAATATTTGTGATTTGACGGGAAACACTGCACTTGCAGGTAAGGGCTTCTCGTTTGCCTTTTTGACTGTCACAGAGTCCTGCATGTAATTCGAAAACAATACAGTTTCCAGGTTCTCTTGTCAATAATTAATTGGCGTTTTCTGTTAGCAGTTAGTAATACAAATTATGATGTTATTAATTTACTAGCAATGTCTCGGTTTTGTTGGCTTCGTTACAGCTTAACTGCAAAGATTATGAAATATTAATAACTTTTGGTAGGGTTGGACATAGGACCGTTGAACGGATAACTCTTATGCAGGTAGGCTACTGTGTATAGATTTTGCATGAATCTACCAAATTCATATAAGTACTTTTTAAAGAGTATTAATTACAATTGAATTTTGGATATGGGTGGGGGCTAGGAAATATTTGCACCTGGATTTTCTGCGTATTTTGTATGTAAGAATCTGTTTATTTATGCTGTTCCTGTTAATATTCCGATAATAATATATGGTGTAATAATTATGTTTATGTTCGCTTATAACGTATGTAATTGCTGAACCTTTTAGATAGATCAAGTGTTTATTATAGGAGGAAGAAGAAGCCGATTTTAAGGTGCACATCTGTAACGGTAAACCGGCTGAATCTGCAATAGGTGAAATCAAATATGAAGAGCAGTCTTTAGCTGTGACCTGGGAAAGCGCGGTTTAGCTGTTACGGTTCTTTGCTCCGGTTTTCCATGTGGGTGAGCCTGTTACGGAGTGGTCCCTGAAGGCACGGATCAGGCTGGGACCCAGCCGCTGGGTTACCAACCACGAGCCAGGTGGCTGGCGTCAAGTTGGCTGACGCTCCTCGGTGTTCTGTCGGTGTGAAATTAAACAATCACTCAATGTGCTTCGCCAGAGTGTAAATCTATCATAATTAGTAATAATGAAAATTTAACCACTAAAATATTGGCCTTTATTCTACATTTTGCGTCTCATCATCTCTGCATTGAATAGTCAATTGGTGGTTAATAAGTAGGGAGAGCTATACTGTCACGCACACGCGGACAAGTGAGTCTGTTTAATTTATGGGGCCCATATTCTGCTCAATGGCACAGAATAACTAAATAGTGACTGAGCCTATATGCTTGGAGAAAATAAATCTGGCTTTAGATCTATATAAATATCGGTTGTAATTTCATTTGATCTTTTATTTCTTTTTATTGAAGTGGGTTGTTGGGCAGTTACTGGGAAATTTGAGCAGGCTTTATATGACTACTCACCGTGGAGCACACACTCGGCTTTCTGAGAAGAAATAAATGATAGGCTTACTATGCAACTCTTGGCCCCCAGATATTTTATTTTTGAACTGTTAAGGGCGAGATTGAAAATTGAAATTTCTCTCTGGCACAACTGTTTGTGGACGGAGTTAAAACAGAGAAGTCTGCCCGTTTTCTCTTGAACGCAGACCACTTTTTTCCTCGCCAATTAAACACTGAATGAGAGGATATTAACCGCATGGTGCGCTCGGATTAGCACCAGATGTGAATGGCTCCGCTAACGGTGACCGGATCACATAATCTCACGATTCCAGAATGGCTCGCTTGACAGAAAGAAGAACACGGTCGTGTGGAGGCTGGATTATTGTTGCTTTGTTGTTTCTGGGTTACTTAATTGGAGGCGGAAGCGCATGAGGGTGGTAGAACAGTCGTGGCATCTGTTACCCATAAAAGTGATGATATTGGTTATGTCACAATAATGTTACATTAATTGATGATAAGATGGTTTGTGTCATACGCAGACTTTTTCTCAGGAAGGTCAGGCTATAAACCCAGCTGTTAGTGGGCCACCTTTTGAAAGTCGAAACTCTAATTCTTTACTTTCTGTAAAATTAGTTGACTTGACTGTGACATCAGTTTTTTTTTAAATTTAATTTTAGCGATTGGGCTCATCATCAGGGGTTTTTGAAGGGTTGTGGGCTGCAGGCTGTCTGTCTGCTGTGTCTGTAGTCTGTCATCCCCCCTCACTAGAGTTGCGTTTTATGAGCCGTCCTTATGTGTTTGCCATGCTGTAACGGTTTTATTTGCATGTGTTTTCATTTGAATGACGTTTGCCGGTTGTTCCCTTGGTGATCTCTGTGGTTCCGTCCAGATGTAGACGAATGTTCCGAGGCCACGGATGACTGTCACATTGACGCTCTCTGCCAGAACACGCCCCAATCCTACAAGTGCATCTGCAAACTGGGGTACCAGGGGGATGGGAAACAGTGTGAAGGTGAGTGTGCTGTACCTGTGTGAGTGTGTTTGTGTAACTTCCATTACGTACAGTAGTGTCACAAGCTGTGTTTGTGTGTGTGTGTGTCTGTATACTGAGCCTGATTTGGATTGTTAAAGTGTTTTTGTTTTTTTTGGCATCATTTGAATTTCTCATCTGTGATGGTGTTTGTTAAACTGGTGTGACTTTTTGATTAAGCTCTGTCTCAGAAGCGGTTAGACTCAGTTGATGAGGTGATGGTACCTGTTGAATGTCAGGCCTGGTGAAAATACAAAAAGAAAAACAGCAAAAGGAAAGAGCAAATGGTACTCATGGTGAAGAACGATGCCCTCAGGTCATCCATGTGTTCCAGGAAGAATCTTTGTGAGGGTGACAGCAACATGATATCAACATCATCTCAGGGAAGCTCCACACAAGGGCCTTTTAATTAGGCCACATATTTCAGATATTCCCCCCGATCCCAGGGGCCCGGGAGGCCAGCCACGGAGCCCGGATCTAATCCCGAGGTGGCGGAACGCACAAACATTTCCCGCATGATTAGAACCAAATGAGTAATTGACGGAAAAGGCGGAGGCTGAATTGGAAACTGTCAGGGAGCAGCGGGCACATGTCACCTGCTAAACAGGGTTTCAGGAAGCCACCCTGCTGGGAGCTAGCTAACACCCTCTCTTTGCTCCTGCCCCTCCCCAACTTTTTCTCTCTCTCGCTCTCGCTCTCTCTCTCTCTCTCTCGCTCTCTCTCTCTCTCGCTCTCTCTCTCTCTCGCTCTCTCGCTCTCTCTCTCTCTCGCTCTCTCTCTCTCTCTCTCGCTCTCTCTCTCTCTCGCTCTCTCTCTCTCTCTCTCTCTCTCTCAGTTCCTCTCAGATATGTTACTGGTGTGTTTCAGATAAGTATCCCACCTGTCCCACCCCCTCACTCCTCATTGGCTGTTGACTGATTAGCTCATTTGCTTGTCTTTCAGATGTGGACGAGTGTGATAATGACTATACCGGAGGCTGTGTCCATGAGTGCATAAACCTCCCGGGAAACTACAGGTGCACCTGTTATGACGGCTTCTCCTTGACGCATGACGGACACAACTGCCTGGGTACATAACTCCGCCCACACACAGGTTCCAGGCCTTCTAACACAGACCGTTAGAGAGCAAGGCTGTGTATACTTCAAAAACAAACAAAAAAAACATCCTTTAGTATTTTAGTCTTAAAATCTTGTTTAATTTACTTTTAATTTACTTTTTTGCAAAATAAGACTATTAGCAATAAGATTACCAATGTGGTGAGACAGTTTGACTCAATTCGAGATTCGCTATGCTGTGGTTGTGATATTGTAGTGACCCCTCAAATAGGCCCAATACATAAAAGAGCCTGTTGAAAATGCAGACTTTAGTCTGTGACTATGCCATTGAATCACCCACCAGATCTCAGCGCCCCCCCACCTAATGTGTAATGATGGACTGTCGGGGGGGGGGGGGACTAATGTGTCACACCGCCTGGGTGAAGCAGCCATATTGCATCAGAAATCAGAACACTCCCCGCAAATATCTGAGGGTGAGAGGGAAGGGATTAATTTGGCATACTTACGATTTATGAAAAATGTTGTTAACAGCATAAATTACACAAAATTACCTCAAAATTTTTCAAAAAGGGAAATAACCCTAGTTGTGGCTGAAAAGACACGGCACACAGTGATGTGCAATATGAACTCAGTGCACCTCAGAGTTGGGTGTGTTTCTCACATCAGTGTGAAGCAGATCTCTCTGCCCACGTTTCCGTGGTTTCAGAAACAAACACAGTATGAGCATGTAGGTGCATCGATTGGTGTCCCCCTCTTCTAGTGTCTCCATGGAATTTACAACGACATCCTGATTGGCTAACCCACAATAAACCCGCCCACTTCTGCATTTTCACTACATTTGGTATGCAATCATACCCCTTTTCCACCAAGCAAGTTCGAGGGCCGGTTCGGAGCCGGTGCCGATAAACAGTGACTCTCTAGCCCGTGGAAATACATAGTGACTCTCTAGCCCGTGGAAAAGCAAACCGGTTCTTAAAAGGTTCGCAAGTTGAACCAACTGCAAACCGGCACTAGCACCAGCCCTGAACCAGAACTAGGTTCGTGTTGGTGGAAAGGGGGTATCAGAGATTGAGCTGGGAGAGGCTGGTGTCTGTCTGCATTGATGTATGCCAGAGTATAATGTGAACAAAAACACACTAAAGTGTTATCAATCAATCGGTTATCAATGTTTATCAATTATCAATGAAAGTTATCAATGTTCCTAATATGCATCATACAAATTCAGGGCCTGCTTTCTTGTCGTTCTGTCTTTGGCCGTCCATCTTTTCCTTTCACATGTAAGTGACTGCAAATGTTCTATTTCCCCACTTGTTAGATGTCTGCTTTGTGGCTGTTTCACAGAACTACGCATGAAGAAAAAGATTTATTGTGGAGTTTAATGCCATTTTCAGAAACAAAGTGTTCAAAATCTGTGAGGTGTTGACAGAGTCCCGCTGTCCCTTCTTGGGGCGCTTCCCCAAAACCCCCCAACCCCCAGCCCCCGTCTGCTCAGACGTGGTAAACACTCAGCCCACATCTGTGTCACAGCGATGTGGCCCCTCCATTAATTAAAGTGTGTAGAGTCTAGTACCTCCTGTTGGGAAAAGGGGTTACATATTACTCACAGCTTAATAGCAATTACCTCCTTTCTTTCCACAAACTGATGTGTATTTTCTTTGACAGTCCAACTTCAAAGCAAACGCTGGAAACTAACTCAACAGCATGTAATTGAATCTTCATAATGCGACCAGTTACACATCAGTTTTAATTAAATTAGTTTTTAAATCTTCACTCATTGCATCTCCCTAAAATATGTCTAAAATATTTATTCTTTCTGTACCACGATAATTCAGCCAACCATGACGAGAATGGCTGTGGGGATTAATTAACAAACACTGTATAATAGAACAGTACTATAAATGATAATCACCACGGAAACTACAAAAAAGCTATTACTACTCTCTCTTCGCTTTTCTTCTTCTCCCATCTATCTCCTTCTCTCCATCCCTACCTCTCTCATTCTCTCCATCTCTACCTTTCCCACTCTCTGCATCTCTACCTCTCTCATTCTCTCTCAAGAATGATAGGCAGAAACCTCAGGCACTTTGAAGAGAGGGGAAATAAGAACAGACCAAAAATAAAAGCGTGAAATAAAACCCCTGTCTGTCTCAGCTTGTGTAGGAAGTAATTCCATAGACCTCCAGATGCTTCATGTCAACAAGTTAGGACCCGAACTGATTTAAGATTCGCTAATAGGGCTGTGATTAAAGAGAGGCCCGCTATAGTTCCCCCTTTGTCTTTAAACTATTTGTTTATTCTGTCCTGAAGGCAGCTGGGCCCAATATGTTGATAATTTGGCCCTTTTTATGAATTACTGTAGGGCTGGTGCTGGTTTGTTTTCTTTTAAAATTCTCTCTCTCCCTCTCTCTACACCCCTCCCCTCTCTCTCTCTGTCTCTCTCTCTTACTTTTCTCACACCCCCCGCCCCCCCCCTCTCTCTCTCTCTCTCGCTCTCTCTGTTGTTTTGTACATTTTCGAACAGGTCCAAATAAACATTTGCACAGCCTAAAGCCTAATCAAACAAAGCAAAGGTGCTGTAGTTTGAGGATTGATGGACTGGGAGCAGTAAAGCGTGGCACAGTTTAGGGGACGGAGAGACGACAGAAGGTTGGGGGGGGTGAAGGGACAGCGTGAGTGGGACACACAGTCTGTGCACACAGCGCTCACAGAGCACACCGGTAAAAACAACAAGAACTTTGCCTCATATGGAAATGGCTGGGGAAACAGACTCACTACAATAAATATTTAGTTATGTTCTAGACAGAAATATGTTTGAAGTGACCATATGCATTGATAAAACAAAGAATCAGGGAAGCTTAAGGGAGAGCTCCATGGCACTGATATGCCCTGGTCACAGTACAGGGGCACTACTGTACTGTACTACTACTATAAAAAATATTGAATATAGCCTCAGCGACGAGCTCAGTGCTCCAGTAGTGGTTGCAAAGCAGGCACAGTAGGGTCTCCTGAACAGGTGGTTTCAAGGTTCACCGAAACAGTTTAAAGCAAAGAGCATCATGGGATCGGCCTCTGAATAGATGCTCTTATGATTGTCCAGAGTTTGTTTTAATTGGAGGGGAAAAATCAATGGAACCATCTACGCATTTCTGTTTTTCTTAATCATACAGCTTTACACAGTTAGTGGTACTGTTGTCTGTACTGTAGTACAGTGCTACTATTTCACATGGGAAGTCCATGACTGAATAGCACAGTCTTACAGGGGATACATTCAGACCTGATCCGCTGTATAGATGACACTCTACACAAACCTCATGTCCTCGTATACTGAAACAGGAGTTTTTTTATAAAGTCTGTGCGTGGGAATGAGAGTGGAAGGAAGTGACATCACTGTAGCTTCAGGAGTTTTCACAATGGGTCGGTGCATGGGAATGAGAGGGGGAGGAAGTGACATCACTGTAGTTTCTTGAGATTTCTTGTTGTACAGTTGTAGCCTGGTGACTACAGCAGTGGAGGATTTTACAGTCACTTTTGCTGAGGGTTTTCTGAATGCCACTGGAACCTCGCAAGCCTGTGTGTGTTTTCAAAATATTTCGGCAGAGAGAAGTGCTTCTGTACAGTAAGATACGATTATTTGATTGTACCCCTATTTATTAGATTTTGTTGTATTTCTATCCCAAGCACATTGCTGTTGCCCCCTTTATCAATTTTGGAGAGTTCAGACATGCGCACCCTATCCTCCTGAAAGAGCCGATATCAGCTGCCTTAAACCCACAGAGACACTGAGTCTGAGGAGGTCACTTCATGTGCAGCTTGCGCAAGCAGAGCGTGGGAGTCAGATTGACCAAAGGGGGGGCGCTAGTGAGCGATGAGTCATGGATGCTCGCTGAGAGAAATCCGTCCCCAAGCGAGGCTCTGATCAAATATGCTGCTCCCTCTCAGTCCATTACACTGAGCAGGTATGTTCAATACAGTACTGGACTTCACATAAACCCTAAACAGTGGGCACTCTGCACAGTATGTAAACACCAGCAGTTGAGAAGGAAGCTCAAGAGCATGGTTCATCTCAGAACTCTTTTGATCTCGTACCATTGCCTGAAAGTGTGAACCGGTGATGCTGTGTGTATGCAACATTCCGTAAACATTTCTAACATTTGGAATCTGTGAGAGGAAATGGCTACAGTGTGTTCTACAGTCTGGCTCTCATTTGCTTTCAAAGTGGCTTTCATTCCACAGACTAATCAGGTACCTCCACTTCCTCCACAGCGTAGGTTGTGATGTCA
This sequence comes from Ilyophis sp. 1 JC-2022, assembly GCA_022702515.1. Taxonomy (NCBI): domain Eukaryota; kingdom Metazoa; phylum Chordata; class Actinopteri; order Anguilliformes; family Synaphobranchidae; genus Ilyophis; species Ilyophis sp. 1 JC-2022. The sequence goes on along the minus strand of CM040404.1, from coordinate 121,881,595 downwards.
TAAAGGGAACAATCCCCTGCTGCCTGTCAATCAGTCCCACAGATTCTATAGACTCTCCAGATACTCAGCTTCAGCATTTCGTCTGTCCTCTCTGCTGTTTAACTGCTGTGTTAAAAGCACTAATTATACCAACATGAACGGACTCAACACAGTTCCATCAGCCTGCAGAATACTGAGAGGGAGAAGGTCCATGTGTTTGTGGACGTGTCCTCACCTTGAACCAGAACACATCTTTGATGTGGGATTTGAGCACCCAACCTGACCCGGCCGGAGGGTTCCGCAGAGTTCTGTAGTGTTCTCTCCGCCCCCGTGGTGACCTCACTAGCGGGCCGGTGCTGGTACCACCTCAATGTGAAACCCAAACACAGGAACAGAGCACCGTGCCTGCAAATTAAACACCCAAACAACATGTACCCACTTCCTCTGTGACAGCAGCCAGGACTCATTCTTTTTCTTTCATTCAGTTTCTCTCTCCTCCCTCTTTCCCTGTTTCTCCGTATCTATCACACTTTGTCTCTTTTTTTCTCTTTCTGTCTCTCCCCTCCTCTCCCTCCCCCTCTCTCTCTGTGGTCTGATTTACCAGCTGCAATTTCTGAAAGAAGATACACTGTTCCCATCGTCCTGAAACCATAGTTTACCATTGCACTGTCACAGTGTTGCAGACAAGTTATGAGAATGTTGTGGAAAAGTCATGAGTGTCAGTAGAGTGAGCATTGGCCCCTTGGTGGTGAAGTTTTTTGAAGAATTTTCTTCCAGCTCCATGACAGAATAACTCACAGGAGATCAGCACAATCTCACCTGTCATTCCTGTTGTTTTAAAAAAAACATATGCTGGCACCTCTGATTTCTCCCCTGACTGTGTTGACCATGTTCCCTCTCTCTCTGACCATGTCCCCTCTCTCTCTGACCATGTTCCCTCTCTCTCTGACTGTGTTCTCTCTCTGTTTTGTGCTGCAGATGTAGATGAGTGTCTGGATAATAACGGCGGTTGCCAGCAGATCTGTGTGAACACCATGGGAAGCTACGAGTGCCTGTGTAACGAGGGGTTCTTCCTGAGCTACAACCAGCACACCTGCATCCACCGATCTGAGGGTGAGTCTGAGATATCCATTATTCTCACACCTGCACCCACCAATTTGAGGGTGAGTCTGAGATATCCATTATCCTCACACCTGCATCCAACGATCTGATAGTGAGTCTGAGATATCCATTATTCTCACACCTGCATCCACTGATCTGAGGGTGAGTCTGAGATATCCATTATTCTCACACCTGCATCCACTGATCTGAGGGTGAGTCTGAGATATCCATTATTCTCACACCTGCATCCACTGATCTGAGGGTGATTCTGAGATATTTTTTATCCTCACACCTGAGGGTGAGTCTGATATATCCATTATCTTCACACCTGAGGGTGAGTCTGAGATATTCTTTATCCTCACACCTGAGGGTGAGTCTGAGATATCCATTATCTTCACACCTGAGGGTGAGTCTGAGATATCCATTATCTTCACACCAAAGGGTGAGTCTGAGATATCCATTATCTTCACACCTGAGGGTGAGTCTGAGATATCCATTATCTTCACACCTGAGGGTGAGTCTGAGATATCCATTATCTTCACACCTGAGGGTGAGTCTGAGATATCCATTATCCTCACACCTGAGGGTGAGTCTGAGATATCCATTATAATTACACCTGAGGGTGGGTCTGTCAGATGTCCCACTTCAGCTTCAGCTCAGTTTTTTTTCAGCTAGTTTTTTTGAAAATCTAGATTTTTTTAAGTTACCCTGGATAATGCTGCTTGCCAGGTAAATGAATGAGTTCTCTATTTCAGGTCAATCAAGCCAAAAATTTAACATAGTTGTTTTTCAAAAGTGAATTTTTGCTGAATTAAAAACTACAATCGTGAAGTTTAAGATTTAAAAAACAATCATCTTGAAAATGACTTCCTCAGAAATACAGTTGAATAGTGAAGGAAACGGAGGCACACTTAGAGCATACAGGGAGGGTAATGGGCCTTGCTAACTGACAGCTTTAATTGTTCCGCTGTAATCAAGAGTCTGGGCAGCTGCTAGTCTTCACATTTCTGTTTGACTTCTTTCACGCATGCCAGATTTTTTTTCTTTACTTAAACGGTACAATTTGGCCCCCGTGTGTGCTCCCTCAGCACAGGAAGTGATGTCACAGTGTAAACAGAGGATTGGCTGTGTCCGCGGATTGAGTACAAACTAGTGGGTTCTTTCAGGACTTACACTAGATGTGGAATATATTTACCGTAGAAATATCATAAGAAGAAAAATTACAGTGTAACATATTCTAACGAGGCTCAGGGTACCATAAGGTTATGAGCAGCCTGGTCAGGCTCATAGTACTATAAGGTTATGAGCAGCCTGGTCAGGCTCATAGTACTATAAGGTTATGAGCAGCCTGGTCAGGCTCAGAGTAGCATAAGGTTATGAGTAGCCTGGTCAGGCTCATAGTACTATAAGGTTATGAGCAGCCTGTTCAGGCTCATAGTGCTGTAAAGTTATATGCTTGTCATGTGAGGATGACTTATTTATTTAATTCCATGAAAACGTGCATTTAGAAATAATATTGGAAAAGTATGCAACCTTTTGTTCTTTAAAATTATACTTTATCTCTCAGGTAAACTGTGCTCAGCTTCAGTCAGGGGTAGACCTTTACCTGACCCCAGCTGCAAACATCTGTCCAGGTAGATTAGTGTATGCAAGATGTCTACACACAAAAGCTGCCGATGGCCGGATGTTCTAAATGCTACCTGGCCAAAGGGGCACATTCTGAAACCTCATCGCTGCTATTTCAGACTTCAGTTCTCCTCTGCAAATTCAGTATCCTCCTTCATTTAAAAATACTTTGGTTAAATATTGAAATAACGTCCCTGTCGATTGGGCTGGAATTGACTGGACTTCTCAGGGTAAATATTGGTTGTGGTTTTCTTTGAGACTTTCCAGGGTATTTTTAGGGGACAGTTTGACTTTGGTGAGTGGAAGTGTTTTGCGTGTGTGAACGGTTACTACTCTGAGTGACTCCTGTTCTGCCACCAAACAAATAAAACAACACAGTCAACAAGAACACACTCTAACCATGGGCACACACACATACACACACGCATGTGCACGCACACACACACACACACACACACACACACACACACAGTAAACTTAACTGATCAAACCGCTGTTATTTATATCTGAGATGTGAGTGTTTTTTTCTTTCCTTGGTGGCTAATGGGCAGCTGGGTTTGGTTTAAGCCGCAGAGAGTTTCCTGCCCAGCCTCCCCCAGTCACCGTGTGTGTGCTTTAAATATAAACACAGAGGCAACAACACCACATATAAAGCACTTTAAAGCATCTCTCTCACTCCTGCTCCGCCCACATTTATGACATCACCAGAAGCTTTGCTGGATGAGGAAGTTTGATGTGACTTGTAGGTTGAAGCAAACGGTGCGTGAAACAAAACGTGTGTGTGGTGTGTGCGCATGCACGCGTGTGTGTGTGTGTGTGTGTGTGTGTGTGTGTGTGTGTGTCTGTGTAGAGGAATGGAAAGGTTGTGGTAAAAGAGGTTCTCCTCTGAAGAAAGGCCCTCATTGAAAGCCATGGCTGAGTACTATAGCAGTACAGATAGAAACTGGCAGCGTTTCATTAAAATGGCATTTGTAGAGGGAGGGTTTGGAAGGGGTGTGGTTCTCTCTGTTCCTATTTCAGCTTTTAATACAGACCACCAAACTGTGCCTCTGCATTGATAACATTGGGGTATGAATGCTCTACGGGCATTAATGTTCGAGAGGAAGTAATAATTTAGGTGCATTAATGGCCTGGGGTTCGTAATGCTTTAGGGGCATTAATGGCCTAGGGCCAGTAATGGGTACCCTCCTGGAAGCTCAGTGTACAGTAAAAGCTTTGAGGATGAACTTGAGAAGCCAGTGCATTGAAGCCTTGACCAGAATTCCACACTTGAGTTAGGATTTGGCAAACACCATGTAGACAGTACAAGGGTGTGTGTGCGTGTGTGTGTGTGTGTGTGTGTGTGTGTGTGTGTGTGTGTGCGGCGACCTGAGAAGATTTTCACAGTAAGTCCTCAACCCGAGAGGCGAAATGTTCTGAGAGTTAGTCACCTCTCTGAGAACAGAGACATAAAGGCCTACTGTCTGCACAGCACTACGTTTTATTCATAATGTTAAATGTGTTGACCTTTTATGATAAAAACCTGCTACTTTCTCTGTTTATTTATAGATTATGATTCATGCGTTGTGTGGGAGATGATGATTGATCAGGTAGACTAATGTTTTGTTAGTTTTCTCCCACTGACCTCGACTTTTATTTAAAAATCTAGATCGAAAAATCAGCTAGAATATATTTGTATCTTTGGGTGCTGTCATGTCCTCTTTAAAAATATATCTTTGCATGCGCGTAATGCTTGGATGGCAAGAATACGCAACGCATTTCTGTACACCGGTCCACTGATTGGGAAACACTTTGAGATTGGTTTAGCAGTGCTGTATTTAATTTTATTATAATTTACCGGGCTCTCCAGCGTGGTCCATTTAGTTGCGGACGCATGGCTCCGGCCTAAGACTGAAATGCAGACACATTAATACTTAAAAAAACTAAAAAATACTTAAATGTCCGTAACGTAGTGCAGGCAGGGTCTGCACTTCTTTTAATTAAGACTGAAATGCAGACACATTAAAGTTATCGGCACATGTGCCCGCTGATGTAAAAACGCGTGGGCGAGTCGCAGAACCACATGAAAAGGGGGGTACGGAAGGAATGGCGTGGTGCCCCGGTGCACCGGAGTTCCACACAGCGCTGGGCCGTGAAATAACACTTGAGTTGATTGGTGTTGACAGCGACCCTGCCTGCACTACGTTACGGACTTTTAAGTATTTTTGTAGGAGGGCCCCTGATACTGTGCCGGCAGGATGAAAGGTTGTGTGAAGGCGGCTTTGTTCAATTAAGGAAGGAAAACACGGGGCGATGGCCTCCGTTCTGTCAGCGCACCCTGTCGCTCCGTGTTGAGGGAAATGTGACGGTAAATGATAGCTGAGTGTGGCTTTCTGGTGATAGCAGAATCGTGGGTGAGTTTGTGCAAACTTTAAGCCCCTCAGTTTTGGGGCAGTTCTGATGCTGATGTTACCTTAATATCAATAACACAGCCATAGAAGATAATTTAGTTTTGTTTATTTCTCTTTCCTAATTCATGGAGACATTCATGCTTTTTAAAATTTATATGTTCGTGTGATTTTAGATTTAAATTTTTTTTTTTTTTCTTCAATAATTTTTTTGGAGCATAATTCAAGTCAGGCTACATGTCTGGTTGTGTCTGTAATGGTATAGGCCGACTTGTATTTTGCATCCTCAATTTCTGATCCAGAAGTGAAATAGAGCGGGATGTTTTGCAAGGTAGAAATGTGCATCGTTAATGTGCATCTTTCTTTAATGTTGTTATTGTAGCACAAACTATGAATCATGCTCTGGACAGGAGATTCTGCTGCCAACACAAAATTAAGGAACGTGTGTGTATTATTGTCCAGAAAACATTTCATTTAGAATGAAAAAATTATACACAGTAAAATTTGCAGTGTTAATTCAACTCTAACAGAGTTTATATGAGTCCACTCAGGCCATATAGCGGATTCATATAAACTTTGAAAGAGTTGATTTATCACTCAACATTTTACTGTGCAGAATGTTTGCTGATTGGTGTAAAGTTATTTTGTAACATACTGTTTACTCACTAATTACTCCAGTCACGTTTTATGTAACCTTTTTATATGTGAAAGTAATGAATGCTTCCTGCCAACTAAATATTTCATGGTTTTCGTTGTTTTAATTAAGAAACATTTAAGTAAGAATCCCATATAAGTTGCAAGTAGAAAACCAGGCGCCTCAGACAATCAAACAAACTCACTGGGAAACAGACCAGCCTGTCCCCACATAGCCTCAGAGACAGGAATTATGTTTTATATCATAAAAAGATTATTGATGGGTTTTTGCCTCTCACATTTCTTGTGTGTTTATAAGAATGAAAAGAGAGGATAGATGAGAAAATCTTTTGACATAAGTTCATCAACCAAACCATTGTGAAAAGTATTGGATGGCTCGCAAAGTTTCAGGTAGTACAAAACTGCACATCATATCACAACCCAAAACCACACAATTGGCTGAAATTCAAAGCTCCTAATGTTCGAACAGAAGCTGGATAACCTTTATAACCTGTGGTCTTGTATCAAACTTCAGTTTTTATATCTGTAACTAAATCTAAACTTATTATCAAATGAACTTGCTTACAACTGCATATGCTTTAAATAGTTTCCAACATTGAAACACTGTTTAATCTCTGTATTATAGTATCTGTTCATGAGTTTATGTTTTACTGTAACTGTGCGGACTGTCTCATTGTCTTTCCCCTGACTTGGCTTGGTCTCACTTGTAAAAGAGGTTTTAATCTCTGTTCCTTCCTGGTAAAATAACAGTTGAGAAGGGAGAAGAGGTGAGCTCTTTTCTCTAAGTTGCATTTGTACTGAGCAGCACTGTAGCAGGTCAGTGGCTGTGTTTTGTGAGTGCCCTGCCCATCCAACTGATCTCCTGCAAGCTCCCCCCCCCCCCCCCCCCCCCCCCCCCCCCTCTCTCACAGATGGGATGAACTGTATGAATAAAGACCATGGCTGTGCCCACATCTGTCAAGAGACTCCAAAGGGCGGCGTGGCCTGTGAATGCAGACCTGGGTTTGAGCTGGCCGAGAACCAGAGAGACTGCATGTGTATGTAGTCCTTACAAGCACGTAAAATACTGTATGTTCTTGGTTTTTCTGGTATATGATATATGATATGGTACATCTGGCTGAAGGGTATAATTTGGGACATGCCGCCTGTCAGTTTGCTTAAACACATTATTTGCTGAAGACAGAAGCTAGACAGGCGCTAGCTCTTGTTGGTCATTTTTCAGAAAGAACCTCTTTCATGTTAGTTGCACTATTTGGAAATACATTCTGGGATGCAATGTGATTGTATTTTGTATATGTCTATCTGCATATACGTATCTATGGAGGAAATATGAAGGGATTTAAATGAATTACACACTTCATATAATTATGTTCTTAGGTACTACGAGTGTTGAATTAGATATTAAGCATTCATGATTTCACTGATTCTGCTCATAATTTTAAATTCTTGTCACATTACCTTTATATTGCCAGTGACTTGCAACTATGGAAACGGGGGCTGTCAACACACCTGTGACGACATGGAGACTGGGCCTGTGTGTGGCTGCCACCAGAATTATGGTCTCCACTCAGACAGCAGTACCTGTATTGGTAAGTACTGCAGAACTGCAGGAGAACCTCACACTCGGGCAGGAGAACCACAGAACCACATAGAACAGTTCAGAACTCTAGAACTCCAAGTTCTTCACCTGGGTTATTACAGCCTCACATTCTGGCCCTCACCGGGGTTATTACAGCCTCACATTCTGGCCTTCACCTGGGTCATTACACCCTCACATTCTGGCCTTCACCTGGGTAATTACAGCCTCACATTCTGGCCCTCACCTGGGTTATTACAGCCTCACATTCTGGCCTTCACCTGGGTCATTACACCCTCACATTCTGGCCTTCACCTGGGTAATTACAGCCTCACATTCTGGCCCTCACCTGGGTTATTACAGCCTCACATTCTGGCCTTCACCTGGGTCATTACAGCCTCACATTCTGGCCTTCACCTGGGTCATTACAGCCTCACATTCTGGCCTTCACCTGGGTCATTACACCCTCACATTCTGGCCTTCACCTGGGTAATTACAGCCTCACATTCTGGCCTTCACCTGGGTCATTACAGCCTCACATTCTGGCCTTCACCTGGGTCATTACAGCCTCACATTCTGGCCTTCACCTGGGTCATTACAGCCTCACATTCTGGCCTTCACCTGGGTCATTACAGCCTCACATTCTGGCCTTCACCTGGGTTATTACAGCCTCACATTCTGGCCTTCACCTGGGTTATTACAGCCTCACATTCTGGCCTTCACCTGGGTTATTACAGCCTCACATTCTGGCCTTCACCTGGGTCATTACAGCCTCACATTCTGGCCTTCACCTGGGTTATTACAGCCTCACATTCTGGCCTTCACCTGGGTTATTACAGCTTCACGTTCTGGCCTTCACCTGGGTCATTACAGCTTCACGTTCTGGCCTTCACCTGGGTCATTACAGCCTCGCTTTCTGGCCTTCACCTGGGTCATTACAGCCTCACATTCTGGCCTTCACCTGGGTCATTACAGCCTCACATTCTGGCCTTCACCTGGGTTATTACAGCCTCACATTCTGGCCTTCACCTGGGTCATTACAGCCTCACATTCTGGCCTTCACCTGGGTCATTACAGCCTCACATTCTGGCCTTCACCTGGGTCATTACAGCCTCACATTCTGGCCTTCACCTGGGTCATTACAGCCTCACATTCTGGCCTTCACCTGGGTTATTACAGCCTCACATTCTGGCCTTCACCTGGGTTATTACAGCCTCACATTCTGGCCTTCACCTGGGTCATTACAGCCTCACTTTCTGGCCTTCACCTGGGTCATTACAGCCTCACATTCTGGCCTTCACCTGGGTCATTACAGCCTCACATTCTGGCCTTCACCTGGGTCATTACAGCCTCACATTCTGGCCTTCACCTGGGTTATTACAGCCTCACATTCTGGCCTTCACCTGGGTCATTACAGCCTCACATTCTGGCCTTCACCTGGGTCATTACAGCCTCACATTCTGGCCTTCACCTGGGTCATTACAGCCTCACTTTCTGGCCTTCACATGGGTCATTACAGCTTCACGTTCTGGCCTTCACCTGGGTAATTACAGCCTCATGTTCTGGATCATTACAGCCTCACGTTCTGGGTCATTACAGCCTCACATTCTGGGTCATTACAGCCTCACGTTCTGGCCGAACAAAATCGCACATCCAAGCCTCTCTGAGCATATTCCTTCTCTGTAATATGAGATATTACAGATGAGGAAATATCAGTGATGAGAAATATTAGAGATGATGGAATATGAAAGATGAGAATTATTACAGATTAGGGAATATTAGTGATGAGAGATTAGAGATACTAGAGATGAGGGAAAATAAATGTTGCTGTTATTGTTCTCAGGTGAATAAAATTATCTCTCACATCAGCAAGGCACCATAAAGACACAGATAACTGCCCAATCCTGCTCTTTTAGCCTCACAGAAAGCTGTGAGAATTTGTTTTGAAATACAACAGATGTGATGCAGAGGCAGTATCAGTAGTTAAACAGCACATTTCTGTTCAGTTCCATGTGCGAAGGTGTCAGAGTGCCACTGAGGAGGGAGATACAGCACAGAACAGTTTAGCATTGCTCTAGAAAATTAACCTGCTTCCATTTCCAGCTTCATGGGGAGGTAAAGGACATGGCAAATATAAAAAAGTATGTGCGTATGTGTGCGTATGTATGTATTTATGTGTGTGTGCATATGTATGTATGTATGTATGTGTGTGTGCGTATGTATGTATGTATGTATGTGTGTGTGTGTGCGTATGCATGTATGTATGTGTGTGTGTATGTATGTATGTATGTATGTGTGTGCGTATGTATGTATGTGTGCGTATGTATGTATGTGTGCGTGTGTATGTATGTATGTATGTATGTATGTGTGTGTATGTATGTATGTGTGTATGTGTGCGTGCGTGTGTATGTATGTATGTATGTGTGCGTATGTATGTGTGTGTATGTATGTATGTGTGTATGTATGTATGTATGTGTGTGTGTATGTATGTGTGTGTGTATGTATGTGTATGTGTGTGTGTGTGTGTGTGTGTGTGTGTGTGTGTGTGTGTGTGTGTGTGTGTGTGGTTGTGGTTGTCTTTCTCTGTGCTTATATGTTTCCTCACTGGTGATGGGTCTTGTTGGCTTGTCCTTTCTGAGCAGAAAGCCATTTTTAAAAAACTCCTGTCTTGTACAGGATTGATTAGAGCAGATATCTCAACTGCAGCCTGATCGAACCCAGAACTCCCACCAACCCAAAGGTGCCTGAACATCCAGCCTGGTCATTAGGACTATAACCCTCCCCCACCATAATGTTCAGTGATTACAGCCCAGTAGCAGTTGTGGTCTGTAGACAAACAGGCAACCAGTACAGACCCCAGAATACCCCCAGTCTGCACCCCCTGCCCCCATTTTTCTTTCCCGTCCTCTTTCTTTCCTCTCTTGCTTTTTTACTCCTCCGTTTCTGCTTTTTCATCTGTTTATCTGTTTATTCATCTAAATCGCTCAGTTCCACAGCTCACACTGCTTTAGCATAAACCTTCACCCCATCACCATCTCCTCTCCTTCACATCACCCTCTCCTCTACTCCATCACCCTCTACTCTCCTCCACATCACCCTCTCCTCCACCCCATCACCATCTCCTCTACTCTATCACCCTCTCCTCTCCTCTCCTCCACATCACCCTCTCCTCTACTCCATCACCCTCTTCTCTCCTCCACATCACCATCTCCTCCATGCCATCAAAATTCCTCTCCTTTCATCACCCTCTCATTTCTCTTCCCTCCTCTTCTTTTTTCACCCACCTTCTCTCTCACTTCTACACTCATGTGCTTCATCTGGCACTCATCTGTTAATCCATCTCTTTTGATGAGAGGAAGTCACTGTTGAAGTTTGGAAGACCGAGAACTGCCGCAACAACAAACAACCCCACCCCCAGTAAAAAAACTATTTTGTTTGTACTTTTAAAATAAAATAATTGTCCCCTCTGCCCCCTTCCTCTTGGTTAATGACAGAGAAAAGGTTTGTGGGTTTTTGTAGGATTGTGGGAAAAGGGTGGAATTAGGGGGTTTAAGCTTCTTGGCTTCGGGGCGTTTTTTGGGGGAAGGTACGGACTTCTCATTAACCTCCTGCTCCCTGTGTCCCTCTCACCTGTGTTCTAGAGAAAGATGAGGCTGCAGTTGAGAGCTTTGAGCTCAATGCTACGTCATTAGCTGATGTGGACAAGCGGGTGAAACGCCGGCTGCTCATGGGTAACTCCTCACTTCCTCTTCCTGTCTGTTGCTATGGTGCTTGTACTTGTTCTCTCGTCCTTTTTTATTTTATTTATTTCCTGAAAACTCAAAAGGCGTTTAACATCTCCTTCGTTTGGTCATGTGCCGATTGCGTTGCATTGTTTTGTAAACAAAACAAAAAAAATGTAAACTTTTTTTTTTACTGACTTGTACTAACCCTGTCCCTCTTTGCAAGGCACAGATAAAAGAGTTCTACAAAATGCCTGTAATGCCAGTTTCAGCTTATTCTAAAGATACTGTCCGCGTTTTACAAAAAAGTTTACATACTTTTAACCCTCTCTCTTATAATTGTGAGAGCACCACTGCGCTGAAAGTGTCACATCGGGCCGATAATGGCTTTCGTCATACCGTGGTTTCCACTCAACAGGAAATGGCTCATTGTTTTACGGTCTAGTTTATTTTACACAGGATGACTCCTCAGTTGTGGTTTACTTTACCCTTTGACCTCTGACCCCTCATGACCTCACACCTCATCAGTCATGTCCCTCTGTGTCTTCGACACACAAACAGAACTCTGGAGACGATCCTCTGGGAGCTGAAAGGAAGCTGTTTTAAATCAGCTGTTTCCAGGGAAATGCAGCTGTGTCTCCTCTCATCACTGCCTGAAAAGTTTAATGAATTCAGCTCTAGAGTAGTGGCACATCTGGATCCAATACAGGGATCACAAACTCCCATCCTAGAGGGGGCGCTGTGTCTGCTGATTTTTGATGAGTTTCAGCCCTTAAGTGATTGGCTAATTTTGCTGCTGATTAAAAAGCCACAACAACAACCAGCAGATGCTGCATTTAAAGACACTGCAGCCCTCCAGGTCTGGAGTTAAAACTGTAGACACTGTCGCCTTCCAGGACTGGAGTTAAACCTGTGGGCACTGTGGCCCTCCAGGACTTGAGTTAAATGCAGACACTGTGGCCCTCCAGTACTGGAGTTAAACCTGCAGACACTGCGGTTCTCCAGGACTGGACTTAAGCCGGTCTACACTATAGCCTGGCAATGTTATTTTTGCCAATGGAAAGGACAGGGTGTCATAATAATTTGTGTTAAAGTGGATGGATGTCAGCCTGGACAGGCTCTTATTGGAAGGTTACAAGACTGAGAGATGCAAAATAGAGAGATGCAGAGGCTTGCAAAATATTAACCCTAGTGTAAAGCTGGAACTGTTATTCAAGGTCAGTAGAGCTGGAAGGGGGGACTGAGAGCGATACGGGGGGGGGTGTCAGTGACTACAGAAGGACAGACTACAGAATTAAGCTCCTCCCTCAGTGGGTCACATGACTACAGAACCAAGCTCCTCTTTTTGTGGATCACATGACTACAGAACCAAGCTCTGTGGAGGATATGACTACAGATCTAAACGCCTCCCTCTATGTGTCACATAACACCAGAACGAAGCTCTTCTCTTTGTGGATCACGTGACTACAAAACTAAACTCCTCCCTCTGTGGATCACATGACTGCAGAACTAAGCTCCTCCCTCTGAGAATCACATGACTACAGAATTCCGCTCCTGCCTCTGTCAGTGTTCTGACTGGTAAATGAAACATTTTTATAGCCAAGCTGTGAATCTTGGCTAGAATAGGAACTGTTTTCTGTTGATTTTGCCCTGGTTGAGTGCTTATTAAGAGGGAACTTAAAGGGATGGTACTGGGTGCATTACGTTTCTTCAGGGGATGTAAATATGTATAAGTATGTATTTTAGAAGATTGTTGATGGCATGTTATTTTCTTTTCTGTCTGTACCCAGAAACCTGTGCGGTGAATAACGGGGGGTGTGATCGGACCTGTAAGGACACTGCCACGGGGGTACACTGCAGCTGCCCCGCGGGGTTTACCCTACAACCTGATGGGAAAACCTGCAAAGGTGTGTGTGTGTGTGTGTGTGTGTGTGTGTGTGTGTGTGAACGCGTGTGAATGTGTGTATTTCAGTGTGAGTGTGTGTCTGTCTTCAGAGTCTTTAGTGCGAAAGTCTGTGTTTCTGTGTCAGTTTGTGGCGTGCCTCAATGTGTGTGTGTGGATTTATGTGAGTTTTTTTATGTGTGTGTGTGTAAGTGTGCAGATGCATCGTTTAAGTAATCTGCTTAAGACTTAAGATTGGGTTTCTAAAATAGTAGTTTGTGGAGTTAGAATTGAGGTTGATCTCAACACACAGAACTTATTTACGAAATATTTGACTGCGGTCAGCCCCTGTTCCATAAAACGTGCTGTCAGGACCCACCCTGCATGGTCACTACCCCATCACAGTACACACTTCTGGAAGGCTGTCTTTCCCACTGAGAACTCTGCTATCCCAAACTTCAGCAGTGTTAGTAAGATCCTGTTTCACACCTCGATTCATCATGGCTGAGCTCCCGATCAGTGATCTACAGGCGGAACAGCATAGGGTATTGCTAAATAAATACTGCGCTGAGCGATTTGACCTCCGGGTCTCTCGGCGGTAAAGTGGAAAGGTTTGTGAGTGGCGGTATGTGCCTGTGTGCTGTAAATATGGTGGGGGCCGAAGACGGGAACAGTCAGTGACTCACAGACCCGGAGGGGGGGTGGTGGCAGACAGTGTAGCTGTCGGTAGTAAACGGAGCGTTTCTGTGTGGGTTACAGCTCGTATGCTACCAGGAACTATACATGTAACTATAGCAATTAAGATCAACTGTAAATCATTTACTGGTTTCTATACCAACCGCAATCATGAACACCTGTCAGCCAAGACACACACTTCCTGTGGCTACAGGTCATGCAGAGCAGTGATTGGTTGAGCATGTTTTGAAGAGTGGTCCCAATGATTCCTATCGTTATTGCTGTAGTGTAGTACATACTGTACATTTAAACTGTAATTGTTATTACTCGGGGGGTTACTGAGGGTGTGGCTTGCCCCATGTTTATTAAAGAAGTGAGGCTGGGCGGGGGTGAATATGTACACTTGTCCTGATTTGTACGGGGGGGGGGGGGGGGGTTTCCATGGCTATGCGGTGCAGTCCGCTCTTCTCTGGGCCTGAGGGATAGGGCTGCTTTGGGGGTTTGAGGGCAGGAGAATGTGGCAGGTAGGTGTTGAATGTGTGGGACAGGGCCGTACAAAGGCTAGTGGGAGACACAGGGGCGTCTGAGCTGTTTAAACTGCGAGGCCCGGCCGCCCTCATCACTGGCATGACACTGTCATAATGCTCTCATAATGCTGTTATGATGCAGGCAGTGGATTTTACAGACATGCTCAGAATAACTAAAACACAATGATAGCTGACATTGTGTCATTTATTTGAAAGAAAAAAAGAGCAGTTCTACGCACTCACCTCAAGATCAGTCTTTCAAAACAGCCATTCAGAAAGGCTACTGTTCATCCCCGTCTCTGTCTACTCAGTATGTCACACATTCACACGTGTAACTGACTGTTTTCTGCCCCTGAGGGGAAAATGTGCTGTTTAACTTTTGAAACTGCTGATAGTGCCCCTGCATCACATTTGTTGTAGTTCCAAACATATTCTGACAGCTTTATTTGTGAAATAAACAGCTTGTTTCAGAGAAACTAAAGGGGAATGATTGGACAATTTGCTGTGTTTCTTGGAGATGGGAATGCGCTAGTTCTGACCTCCTGGCATGTAGAGTTGGAAGGTTTAACGGATTCTAATTTGTGTGGAAATTACTGTTTTAATGAGGCACCACTGGTGTTATTGATCGGTTATTGATTGAGCAGTCTGTAAGGGCAGGAATTAATCAGTCATTTGAATGTTCTCTCCGGGGTAGGTGTACAGAAACTAATTGCAGTTTTTAGGTTTCTGTCCAGGGAATGGTCAAAAGATGCATTGATTGGCACTGAACACAAATAACCTCTTAAGTGGTTATAGATTAGCCCACATTAACATAGATTAACCCACATGAAGATGAATTAGCTCACATTGAAAGGAAGAGAAGTAAAAAATATGTGCATCTCATCCACAGACTCTCATCAATGTGAGCGCAGTAATGGTAGATGTGATTTAATTATCTGTAGATATAGATGAATGTATGAATGTGAGCGTAGTAATGGTGGATACGATTTTTCTTTCTCTCTCTGCAGATATAGATGAATGTGAGCATAGTAATGGAGGGTGTGATTTCTCTCTGCACATATAAATGAAAGTGAGCATAGTAATGGTGGATGTGATTTCTCTCTCTCTGCAGATATAGATGAATGTGAGCGTAGTAATGGTGGATGTGATTTCTCTCTCTGCAGATATAGATGAATGTGAGCGTAGTAATGGTGGATGTGATTTCTCTCTTTCTCTCTGCAGATATAGATGAATGTGAGCGTAGTAATAGTGGATGTGATTTCTCTCTCTCTGCAGATATAGATGAATGTGAGCGTAGTAATGGTAGATGTGATCTCTCTCTGCAGATATAGATGAATGTGAGCGTAGTAATAGTGGATGTGATTTCTCACTCTGTCTCTGCAGATATATCAAAAAAAAAAAAAAAAACGTATCATTTTGGTTTGGATTCCTCCCCTCCCTTTAATAAATATCATATTATATTATTAATATTGTTATTGGAATTTATCATTAGAACCCTGAGAAGTCACCTTTACAACAAGGTACAATGCATTTGGATCAGACACAGCTAATAACCGTTGTGGGTAGCAAAAAAAAAAAAAAAAAAAAAAAAAAAAAATCCCTGTTTCTATCTTATTTCTCTTTTGGTTTTTTTTTTGAGCTTCAAGTGCTGGCAGGTGGTGGCCAAGTGTGTGTGGTGTGTTGGCACCGAGCACTGGGATGGGAATGGGATGAGTGTGTGCCCAGTGTGGTGACAGAGTGTGTGGAGGATGAGAGGGAGGAGTGCAGCTGCTGTTGTTGGATGATTCCACACGCTCCACGCTCCCTGACAGTCCCTAACATGAAAAAAAATAAAAAAAATAAAAATGTGTGTGTTTTTTTTTTTTTTTTTGTGGGACTGTGGAGAGATGCAATCATCCAGTCACCAAGCAAAACGAAAACGAGAGTGAATAGTGAAGAGAGAATTGCAGGGGATTTTTTTTTTTTTTTTTTTTTGCGCTACCCACCACACGGTTGCTGTGCTGCTTGCTCACGAATGCACGATCCCCTTAGTTGTTGTACCTCGTTGTAAAGGTGACTAATCAGGCTTTCCAACGATATAAAATACAATACCAATTGGTATTATTAAAGGGGAGGAATAATCGACCGAAATAACGTTTCCGAACTTTTTTTGAGGAGTGTAGATGAATGTGAGCGTAGTAATAGTGGATGTGATTTCTCTCTCTCTCTGCAGATATAGATGAATGTGAGCGTAGTAATGGTGGATGTGATTTTTCTCTCTCTCTCTGCAAATATAGATGAATGTGAGCGTAGTACTGGTGGATGTGAGTTCTCTCTCTCTCTGCAGATATAGATGAATGTGAGCATAGTAATGGTGGATGTGATCTCTCTCTGCAGATATAGATGAATGTGAGCATAGTAATGGTGGATGTGATTTCTCTCTTTCTCTCTACAGATATAGATGAATGTGAGCGTAGTAATGGTGGATGTGATTTCTCTCTCTCTCGCTGCAGATATAGATTAATGTGAGCGTAGTAATGGTGGATGTGATTTCTCTCTTTCTCTCTACAGATATAGATGAATGTGAGCGTAGTAATGGTGGATGTGATTTCTCTCTTTCTCTCTGCAGATATAGATGAATGTGAGCGTAGTAATGGTGGATGTGATTTCTCTCTCTCTCGCTGCAGATATAGATTAATGTGAGCGTAGTAATGGTGGATGTGATTTCTCACTCTGTCTCTGCAGATATAGATGAATGTGAGCGTAGTAATGGTGGATGTGATTTCTCTTTCTCTCTGCAGATATAGATGAATGTGAGCGTAGTAATGGTGGATGTGATCACTCCTGCAGGAACACGGTGGGCAGCTTTGTGTGCAGCTGCCTGAAGGGTCACAAGCTGCTGACCGACGAGAGGAGCTGTCAGGGTGAGTGACAGCTGTCAATCACACAGTAGTAATAATCATCACAACAGGGGATAGCATTTATATAGTGCCTTTCATCCCCGGATTTCAAAGCACTGTCTCATGGGAAGATGGGCCATCTGTGTAATCTGTCAAGTCCAGGGACCACGTGTATAAGACTCTGAGTAAATCAATGCTTGGAGAAAGTCGTAAATCTGCTTACACAAAGTTTTGCATTTTCTCCCTCTGCCTTTTGGTCCCGGTGTCACCATATCACACTGGCTCCAAAGGTATGCAGCGGTACGCAGATTCTCACGCAGCTTTCTGAGGGCATTTTTCTGCTCAGCACTGTTTATACATGTGGCCCCAGGTCTACACTGGATTGGGGTGATATTTTCAGTTGCTGGACAATCTCTGCCGCTAACCGACCTTCAGCTGAATCTGCTTCTATTACCTTTGACCTTTGACACCAAGTTCCATCATGTTCTTATTTTCTTTCTCGGCAGACATTGATGAGTGTTCTTTCGAAAGGACCTGTGACCACATGTGCATCAACTACCCAGGCAGCTTTGAGTGCGTGTGTGAAAAAGGCTACACGCTCTACGGGAAGACGCACTGCGGAGGTGTGTAATTTGAAAGACCAGCACACCTTCACACCTGACCCCTTAACAAGCCACACCCACAGGGCTATCATGAACTGTGTGTGCGCTGCTGTGTACAATGGCGCTACATAACCACACGCGGTCTGACCGCATTGTTATCACAATGTGTGCGAAGTGTTATTAACGGAAGTAGTGTGTTCTGTGTCTCAGACGTCGACGAGTGCAGCATGAATAACGGAAGCTGTGAACACGGCTGTGTGAACACGCCAGGCAGCTACGCGTGCGTGTGCCCCGCCGGGCACAACCTGCGCTGGAACAAGAAGGACTGCATTGGTGAGCGGCCCAACTTCCATTTTTATTTTTATACCATTTTTATTGGTTGAATGTAAGTATTTACATGTGTGTGTGGGCCTGCCTGATCTCAGTCCTTGTGGAGAGGGAGGTCAGAGGTCACAGGTCCTCGGTTGCCATGGTAACATGAACCTGGCTCTTCCTCAGAGACGGTGAAGTGCCCCTCCAGCAGTAAGACCCCCCCTGGAGCCCAGCTCACCTGCGCCAGGACAGGTGGATCTGAGGTGTGTGCCCTGTCCTGCCCCTCCAACGCCCTCTTTACCACAGGTGAGTCTCACACACACACATACCCACACCTGTACCACCAAGTGAGTCACACACACACACACACACACACATACCTGCACCCCTAAGTGAGTCTCAGACACACACACACCTGTACCCCAGGTGAATGTCCTTCTCACACACACACACACACCTGCACCGGGTGAGTCTCAGTCATTGTATGGCTCCCCAGCGTGGGTTTAAACCTCTTAATTGTGCAGTTTGTGTTGGATTTTGCTACTTTCTGAGGTTTCACTGTGAATGGAGCTCATTCTTTACCCACTGCTGACCTCAATTGGGCAAAAGCTGTAATTACACTGAGCCGCAGGAACTGGCTCCGCTGGCCTCTGATTATGATGAGTCATGTGACCGGCTGTGTTCTCCACTTAAATTACAGCAGCTTTATAGAGACAGAGGAGCTACTAAACTGCACTGTCTGTCTCACCCCTGTGTGTGTGTGTGTGTGTGTGTGTGTGTGTGTGTCTCTTTCAGACTCTGATAGTGGCTACTCCCTCAGCTGTGGGACACCAGTGCAGCCTGGGAAATCCCCCCAGAAGAGGAACACCACTGACCCCCTGCTGAGCTGCACAGGTGCCGTGCATCATGGGATACAGAGTACAGCTGTTAGCTACAGTTTTGCTCAAGTTCTTTTTAACTACAGTCAAAAATTCTACATTTTTCAAATATCAGTGGGATCGAGCGGTCACTACACTGGCATAAAATGAGATCTATACGTTCTACTCGCTGTGTCCACTTGATGATAAATGGTAGCGTGAGTGGTTGAGGAGGGAAAGCTGTTTGTGATTAGAACAGACTGTCTACACAGAGTCTGTCTGGATACAGAGTCTTGTTCCTCTCCCTAAATACACAATACATTTAAGCCAATGAACATACAGACCAGTTCTATCACTGTTCCCATCTCCATCATTTTTCCATCTCTGCAGCTCTCTCCATCTCCAGGGGTTTCCAAACCCAGTCGCATTTGTCATTAAACCTGTCAGAGCTCTGTGTTGCGCTGTAGAATCATTCGTTTTTAAGGAGACACCCCTCGTGGGTCTGGCAGCTTTAAATCACAGAGATGGGTAGAAAGCAAGCTTTAAAAGTCACGCTGCTCACTCCTCTCCTGTGGTTAAGCTATGATGTCATTGAGGCTAACCACTGATACATTAAACGTGGTTGTGCGGTCTTCCCTGTCTATCTCTAATGATTCCCCTGGCATCGTAAGGCCATCTGTGTGAGGTTTCTGCAGGTGCTAGAATACAGCCCTGGCCCAGGTGGGCATGGGATTGCATCCCAGACAGAGCCTTCCTGTGAGGGAGGGTTTCTCTGTTCTGCCTGCTCAGTTGTATATATTACAAATGTTTTTTTAAGGCAGTGTCTTTTGTGCCATTTATGTGTTGTTGTTTTTTATTTGCTGCTCTAAGACAAGTGTCCCTAGAAGGGACAATAAATTGAACTGAACTGAACTGAACTCAGCTGGTAAACTGCAGAGTGAGCTGAAGCAGGGGTGGACTGCATGTACTTCGTGGGATCCATGTGCCAGTATCCTGGAGAGGAACAGGAAACCATTGTGACTGGCGTTTCCTAGTAGGGGAATAGGGGCAAAAAATTGAAAATTATCTTTAAAGCAGTATTTGTCTCTTTCATCAGAAACCATAGCAACGCCCATCAAACAGAAAGCTCGCTTCAAGATAAAAGATGCCAAGTGTCACCTGAGACCCCGAAATAAAGAAACACACAGCGGTGGCTCCATAAACCTGCAAGGTATCTACATACACTCTTTTACACACATCTGCAGGGGAGATGTAGGTTTCTGAAAGTGGAACAGGAGGGGTATTTTCACAGACTGATTTGGTGCCTGCAGTGCTTTCAGTTTTCAGAAAGGATTGTTTAAACTGTCACAGATATATCTGTCTGTCCGATTTCTTACCATAAGAAAGCATTTAGAATCATTGTGTGACTCTTCTAACAAGCATTGCATTTGAATTTAGGTTTCCACTTAAAGTGTTAATTTAAAGGGATATTACACTTTCGTATAACATAAATAATTTGGTGGAGCCCACCCCACTGTATTTGCATATTATGAATATTAACAGCATCAGCTGCCCCTGCTGGCTGTTGACAGCATCACCGTTACTCCCGGTTGTCAGGCTCCCAATTCACTTGCATTGATTTTTGGGACCTTGCCAAAAATGTATAGTTTTAAAGCACAAACTAACTACGGAGGATAATACATCAACGTAATGTTTTTTCTTAATCAAAAAAGTTTTGTGAGCAGATATACGTAGAAATACAACAAGCCATAGTTTGATTTATACACCAACACAATGACTGTACTTCTTGGTGGATTACCTGTGGGTGTATAACATTTTAGCTAGCTATTCTATATTAGACGAGAATTCAAACATGACAGATTCAAATATGAAGCACTTTGTCCCAGGTCGTAGAAACTATAGTTCTCCATATGAGCATGTTATGTTTCATTGTTTGCCAGTCGAATATCAAACAGTTGTTATCGTGTGTGGGGATACATCACTTGGTAAAATAAGAAAGCGTTTTGTCGGATCTTATTTTTCTTTTACAAAGCAATAAAACGTTGAAAATGCATCAGATATCAAATCAAACAGATACCTTTCGACTTTAGCGCTTTGTTTTACCAATCTATTATCCTCTAGAGTTAGCTTGTGCTTTTAAACAATTCATTTTGGTGAGGTTCTGAAAATGAATGCGAATGAATTGGGAGCCTGACAACCGGGAGGAACGGCGATGCTGTCAATGCACATCAGTGGGAGCTGATGCTGTTAGTATTCATAATATGCAAATACAGTGGGGTAGGCTCCACAAAATTACTTACGTTATACCAAAGTGTAATATCCCTTTAAAGTCAAGGTTCCAGTCAGGGAAGAAAAAAAAACGTCAATCTTGCCTCTACCTTCGTCTCTCACTAGAAGGGGGTCCTTTTGCCTGCACGGACGATTGCCAGGTGACCTTCGTCAACCTCAGGTGTGAGTCATCGAAGAAGCGTCGGCGGGGTCGGAAGTCCCCTTCGAAGGAGGTGTCTCACATCACAGCGGAGTTTGAGATGGAGATGGAGGAGGAGGAAGCCTCAGGTGGGTCCTTACATATCTAAGGTCAAAGGTCATTGCAGGGTTCCGTCCATGTGATACACTGGAGGTGTTAGCATAGCCAAAGCAATACACTAACAGACATACACATATCTATAACATGGACCGTCTTTTTTGTGTTAGCAACAGATTACTGCACCATGTGTTTGTGTGTGCGTGTGTGTGTGCGCGTGTGTGTGCGTGTGTGCTCCTGAACAACTTGGCGATAAATGTAAGTCACTCGTATTTATATTTGGTAGCCTTGGCAACATCCACAGACTAGTGGCGAGGGGTCTGTAACTGGCTGGAATATTACAATCGTGGGCATGATATTGTTTCATGTCAGTAATCATAGGTAGCCGCCATAATTGGAGGAGGTGCTTCTACATAAACCCCTAATGAGCCTGCAAGTGTCCATATCATTTTTCTGTTTTGTGTCTCTCCGTTGTTTATGTCCTTTTGATGTTGCTTCCTGTATGTGGACATAAATAAAAGCATTAACATGTGTGTGTGTGTGTGTGTGTGTGTGTTGTGTTGTGTGCTGTGGTGTGGTGTGTGGTGTGTGTGTGTGTGTGTGTGTTGTGTGCTGTGTGTGATGTGTGGTGTGTGTGTGTGTGTTGTGTGTGTGGTGTGGTGGTGTGTGTGTGTGTGTGTGTGTTGTGTGTGTGTGTGTGTTGTGTGTGTGTGTGTGTTGTGTGTGTGTGTGTGTGTGTGTGTGTTGTGTGGTGTGTGTGTTGTGTGTCCTGTGATGTGTGCTGTATGTGTGTGTGTGTGTGCTGTGATGTGTGATGTGGGCTGTGTGTGTGTGTGTGTGTGTGTGTTACAGACTGTGATGTGGGCTGTGTGTGTGTTACAAACTCCTGTGATGTGGGCTGTGTGTGTGTGTGTGTGTGTGTGTGTGTGTGTTGCAGAATCCTGTGATGTGAGCTGTGTGTGTGTGTGTGTGTGTTACAGAATCCTGTGATGTGGGCTGTGTGTGTGTTACAAAATCCTGTGATGTGAGCTGTGTGTGTGTGTTACAGAATCCTGTGATGTGGGCTGTGTGTGTGTGTTACAGACTCCTGTGATGTGAGCTGTGTGTGTGTTACAGACTCCTGTGATGTGGGCTGTGTGTGTGTGTGTGTGTGTGTGTGTTACAGACTCCTGTGATGTGAGCTATGTGTGTGTGTTACAGACTCCTGTGATATGGGCTGTGTGTGTGTGTGTGTGTGTTACAGACTCCTGTGATGTGAGCTGTGTGTGTGTGTTACAGACTCCTGTGATGTGGGCTGTGTGTGTGTGTTACAGACTCCTGTGATGTGGGCTGTGTGTGTGTTACAGACTCCTGTGATGTGAGCTATGTGTGTGTGTTACAGACTCCTGTGATGTGGGCTGTGTGTGTGTTACAGACTCCTGTGATGTGAGCTATGTGTGTGTGTTACAGAGTCCTGTGATGTGGGCTGTGTGTGTGTTACAGACTCCTGTGATGTGGGCTGTGTGTGTGTTACAGACTCCTGTGATGTGAGCTGTGTGTGTGTGTGTTACAGGCTCCTGTGATGTGGGCTGTGTGTGTGTTACAGACTCCTGTGATGTGGGCTGTGTGTGTGTTACAGACTCCTGTGATGTAGGCTGTGTGTGTGTGTTACAGACCCCTGTGATGTGGGCTGTGTGTGTGTGTGTGTTACAGACTCCTGTGATGTGAGCTATGTGTGTGTGTTACAGACTCCTGTGATGTGGGCTGTGTGTGTGTGTTACAGACCCCTGTGATGTGGGCTGTGTGTGTGTGTTACAGACTCCTGTGATGTAGGCTGTGTGAGGGAGAGGATGAAGCAGAAGTTGCAGGCGGCCGTGCGTAACCTCAGGAGGTCTATAAACAGGCAGCAGTTCTACATCCGCTTCTCAGACACCGAGTACGAAGTGGCACAGAGCCCCGCCCACAGCCCCGCCCACATTCCCAACAGCCAAGAGCTCTGCATCACTGGCCAGGTCCTAAAAGAGGGCCAGTGTGGTAAGTATAGACCACACCCACAGTGTGCTGAGTATAGACTACGCCCACAGTGTGCTGAGTATAGACTACGCCCACAGCATGCTGAGTATAGACCACACCCAAAGCATGCTGAGTATAGACCACACCCACAGCGTGCTGAGTATAGACCACGCCCACAGTGTGCTGAGTATAGACCACACCCACAGTGTGCTGAGTATAGATTACGCCCACAGTGTGCTGAGTATAGCCCACACCCACAGTGCGCTGAGTATAGACCACACCCACAGCGTGCTGAGTATATACTACGCCCACAGTGTGCTGAGTATAGACCACACCCACAGCGTGCTGAGTATAGACCACACCCAAAGCATGCTGAGTATAGAACACACCCACAGCGTGCTAAGTATAGACTACGCACACAGCGTGCTGAGTATAGACCACACCTACAGTGTGCTGAGTATAGACTACGCCCACAGTCTGCTGAGTATAGACCATGCCCACAGCATGCTAAGTATAGACCACACCCACAGTGAGCTGAGTATAGACTACGCCCACAGCGTGCTGAGTATAGACTACACCCACAGCGTGCTGAGTATAGACTATGCCAACAGCGTGCTGAGTATAGACCACACTCACAGTGTGCTGAGTATAGATTATGCTCACAGCGTGCTGACTATAGACTAATTAAGTTGCTATGGTGGTCTGGCAGTCAGTTGCAGTGTGGGAAGCTTCTACAGTGGTGAGGAGGACTTGTGTCTGCCATGTCCCTCTGGGACTTATCAAGACATGCCCGGCCAGCTTTCCTGCCAACCCTGCCCCAACACCAATGGCCAGGGCTTCCCCGGGGCCAAAGAGGGCCTCCTTGGGGCCAAGAACATCTCTGAGTGTGGAGGTACGTGTGTCCTGATAACACTACAACTGTGTGTGAGTGTGTGTGTGTGTGTGTGTGTGTGTGTGTGTGTGTGCATGCATGCGTGCATGCTTGTGTATGTGTGTGTGTATATGCTTGCGTATTTGTGCATGTGTGTGTTTGTGTGTATGTGTGTTTGTACACATGTGTGTGTAATAAAAGGAAAGATTGATGCAGATAGTGTGAATGAGTCTCTGTGTTCTTACGCTGTCGGTAGAGAGATTCCTCTCTGATACGCCAGGTAATTATACATGGCTTTACTGAGCGTGCTCAGACTCACCCCCTGCTTAGTGATCTGATTAAATGAGGGGCAAGTAAGTCCAGAACAAACACCTAATAATCCTGGAGATCCAGTGATATATGCTCTGTAAGCCAGTAATCACACTGCACATCATATAAAAACAGTAATTATCACAGCCTGGGAACCCTGCTGTGGAACAGGAGGAACCTAAAGCTGCTCACAGCTGTGTAAAATTAGAGGTCTAGTCTGCGCTGATCTCACCAGCAAAGCTGGACTATGCTTTAGCTGCAAAATCAGGGGATTGGGTTCACCTAGTGGACAAGGAATGAACTGCGCTTAACTTTTAGTCAAAAGATTTAGTTCATTATATTAATTGGTTGAATATTAAAATAATGCAGAATTTATCAAATAGATTGAAATGTACATGTATAAATTAATTCCTGTTGCGTGAATGTGTCTTGGCTGATCTCAGGTCAGTGCCTGCCAGGCCAATTTTCCTCAGATGGATTCCAGCCCTGCCAGCCGTGCGCCCTTGGAACCTTCCAGCCTGAACCTGGGCGTGTCCTCTGCTTTTCCTGCGGGGGCGGGCTCATGACCAAATACGAGGGAGGGGTGTCCTTCAAGGACTGTGAGGCTAAAGGTAATGTGTGTGTGTATAGCGTATAATTATGTGTGTATTTATATTGTGTAGTGTGTATCTATAGTCCATAAATGTGTATCATATATAAATGTGTATAGTGCATATGTGTGTGTATAGTGTATAATAATGTCTAAGTACTGTATGTATAGTTTATAAGTGTGTATACAGGTATATAGTGTATAGTGTATAAGGTTTGTATTGTGCAAAAGTGTGTATAGTGCATAGGTGTGTATAATGTATAAGTATGTACAGTGTATGGTGTATAAGTGTATATACATATGTTATGTGTTGCAAAGTGTATATACGTGTGTTGTGTGTTGCAGTGCACTGTGCTCCTGGTCACTACTATGACGCTTCCACTCACCGCTGCATCCGCTGCCCGTCTGGCACCTACCAATCAGATTTCAGCCAGAACTTTTGCATCACCTGCCCAGGCAGCACCACCACCGACTTTGATGGAGCTACTGACGTCTCACACTGTAAAAGTAAGAGTACTTATTCACCAGCTACTGACGTCTCACACTGTAAAAGTAAGAGTACTTATTCACCAGCTACTGACGTCTCACACTGGAAAAGTAAGAGTACTTATTCACCAGCTACTGACGTCTCACACTGTAAAAGTAAGAGTACTTATTCACCAGCTACTGACGTCTCACACTGGAAAAGTAAGAGTACTTATTCACCAGCTACTGACGTCTCACACTGTAAAAGTAAGAGTACTTATTCACCAGCTACTGACGTCTCACACTGTAAAAGTAAGAGTACTTATTCACCAGCTACTGACATCTCACACTGTAAGAGTACTTATTCACCAGCTACTGATGTCTTACACTGTAAGAGTACTTATTCACCAGCTACTGACGTCTCACACTGTAAGAGTACTTATTCACCAGCTACTGATGTCTTACACTGTAAGAGTACTTATTCACCAGCTACTGACATCTCACACTGTAAGAGTACTTATTCACCAGCTACTGATGTCTCACACTGTAAGAGTACTTATTCACCAGCTACTGACGTCTCACACTGTAAGAGTACTTATTCACCAGCTACTGACATCTCACACTGTAAGAGTACTTATTCACCAGCTACTGACGTCTCACACTGTAAGAGTACTTATTCACCAGCTACTGACGTCTCACACTGTAAGAGTACTTATTCACCAGCAGCTACTGACGTCTCACACTGTAAGAGTACTTATTCACCAGCTACTGACATCTCACACTGTAAGAGTTCTTATTCACCAGCTACTGACGTCTCACACTGTAAGAGTACTTATTCACCAGCTACTGACATCTCACACTGTAAGAGTTCTTATTCACCAGCTACTGACATCTCACACTGTAAGAGTACTTATTCACCAGCTACTGACATCTCACACTGTAAGAGTTCTTATTCACCAGCTACTGACGTCTCACACTGTAAGAGTACTTATTCACCAGCTACTGACATCTCACACTGTAAGAGTTCTTATTCACCAGCTACTGACGTCTCACACTGTAAGAGTACTTATTCACCAGCTACTGATGTCTCACACTGTAAGAGTACTTATTCACCAGCTACTGACATCTCACACTGTAAGAGTTCTTATTCACCAGCTACTGACGTCTCACACTGTAAGAGTACTTATTCACCAGCTACTGACATCTCACACTGTAAGAGTTCTTATTCACCAGCTACTGACGTCTCACACTGTAAGAGTACTTATTCACCAGCTACTGACGTCTCACACTGTAAGAGTTCTTATTCACCAGCTACTGACGTCTCACACTGTAAGAGTACTTATTCACCAGCTACTGACGTCTCACACTGTAAGAGTACTTATTCACCAGCTACTGACGTCTCACACTGTAAGAGTTCTTATTCACCAGCTACTGATGTCTCACACTGTAAGAGTACTTATTCACCAGCTACTGACGTCTCACACTGTAAGAGTACTTATTCACCAGCTACTGACATCTCACACTGTAAGAGTACTTATTCACCAGCTACTGACATCTCACACTGTAAGAGTACTTATTCACCAGCTACTGACATCTCACACTGTAAGAGTTCTTATTCACCAGCTACTGACGTCTCACACTGTAAGAGTACTTATTCACCAGCTACTGACATCTCACACTGTAAGAGTTCTTATTCACCAGCTACTGACGTCTCACACTGTAAGAGTACTTATTCACCAGCTACTGATGTCTCACACTGTAAGAGTACTTATTCACCAGCTACTGACATCTCACACTGTAAGAGTTCTTATTCACCAGCTACTGACGTCTCACACTGTAAGAGTACTTATTCACCAGCTACTGACATCTCACACTGTAAGAGTTCTTATTCACCAGCTACTGACGTCTCACACTGTAAGAGTACTTATTCACCAGCTACTGATGTCTCACACTGTAAGAGTACTTATTCACCAGCTACTGACATCTCACACTGTAAGAGTTCTTATTCACCAGCTACTGACGTCTCACACTGTAAGAGTACTTATTCACCAGCTACTGACATCTCACACTGTAAGAGTTCTTATTCACCAGCTACTGACGTCTCACACTGTAAGAGTACTTATTCACCAGCTACTGACGTCTCACACTGTAAGAGTTCTTATTCACCAGCTACTGACGTCTCACACTGTAAGAGTACTTATTCACCAGCTACTGACGTCTCACACTGTAAGAGTACTTATTCACCAGCTACTGACGTCTCACACTGTAAGAGTTCTTATTCACCAGCTACTGATGTCTCACACTGTAAGAGTACTTATTCACCAGCTACTGACGTCTCACACTGTAAGAGTACTTATTCACCAGCTACTGATGTCTCACACTGTAAGAGTACTTATTCACCAGCTACTGACATCTCACACTGTAAGAGTACTTATTCACCAGCTACTGACATCTCACACTGTAAGAGTTCTTATTCACCAGCTACTGACGTCTCACACTGTAAGAGTTCTTATTCACCAGCTACTGACGTCTCACACTGTAAGAGTACTTATTCACCAGCTACTGACATCTCACACTGTAAGAGTACTTATTCACCAGCTACTGACATCTCACACTGTAAGAGTACTTATTCACCAGCTACTGATGTCTCACACTGTAAGAGTACTTATTCACCAGCTACTGACATCTCACACTGTAAGAGTACTTATTCACCAGCTACTGATGTCTCACACTGTAAGAGTTCTTATTCACCAGCTACTGATGTCTCACACTGTAAGAGTACTTATTCACCAGCTACTGACGTCTCACACTGTAAGAGTTCTTATTCACCAGCTACTGACATCTCACACTGTAAGAGTACTTATTCACCAGCTACTGACATCTCACACTGTAAGAGTACTTATTCACCAGCTACTGACATCTCACACTGTAAGAGTACTTATTCACCAGCTACTGATATCTCACACTGTAAGAGTACTTATTCACCAGCTACTGACGTCTCACACTGTAAGAGTACTTATTCACCAGCAGCTACTGACGTCTCACACTGTAAGAGTACTTATTCACCAGCTACTGATGTCTTACACTATCAGAGTACTTATTCACCAGCTACTGACATCTCACACTGTAAGAGTACTTATTCACCAGCTACTGACGTCTCACACTGTAAGAGTACTTATTCACCAGCAGCTACTGACGTCTCACACTGTAAGAGTACTTATTCACCAGCTACTGATGTCTTACACTATCAGAGTACTTATTCACCAGCTACTGACGTCTCACACTATAAAAGTAAAGAGTACTTATTCACCCGCTGACATGCAGTTCTTTCTCTCCTGTGTGATAGGAGGTTTAATAAAAAGTATTAATGAGTATTAATGACCTGAGTGGTATTAGTAATAATATTAATGATTACTATAGTTGATAAACACATTTTTTTTACTTTCAGTTCAAAGTACACAGTGGAAATGAAATTACATTTGTAGAACCTAATGTAAAAAATCGATATCCTTGCCATTTGCACCACATACAAAGTACTAATAACCTGAATATTAAGGCAGTAATATTAATGTATGGAGTACCAATGCCTGTGTATTAATATTGATATAATTACAGTGCTGGGTGGGCACACAGTATAATATTATAGAGAGGGGTACGCCTGTGTTTTGGGGGTGCTGAGCTGGTTGTGCCCATCCCCAGACCAGCTGTGTGGGGGGAAGTTGGGAGAATATATGGGGTACATGGAGTCCCCCAACTACCCTGGAGACTACCCCTCTAATGCTGACTGCGTGTGGAACATTAACCCCCCGCCCAAACGACGCATCCTCATCGTCGTCCCGGAGATCTTCCTGCCAATCGAGGATGAGTGCGGAGACGTGCTGGTCATGAGGAAAACTGGTGAGGATGATGATGATGATGATGAGAAATAATGTTATTCTGTTCAGTCAATCAACAGCTTAATTTGTATATGGTGTTCTCCATACCAAAGCGCCGTAAGGCAATGAACAATAAAAGCAATCAGGTTCAGTTACTTACAAGCAGATTACATGAAAGCCAAATTAAAAAACTGTTGTGCAGTAAGCTAACTAATTCACAGCCAGGGGTGTTTGGGCAGGACATACCTTGGTCAAAAATGTTGTTTTAAATACTTTAACCATGTATAAAAATAGGCAGTTTATTAAAATTCGAAACTATTTTCTAGTTTCACAACTATTCAGAACATTATTCTTGATTATTTCTCTTTCTTGTTCATTCTGTCTTCCTCCCGCTCTCTCTGTCTCTTTCTCCCCTCCCTCTCTTTCTGTCTCCCTCTCTATCCCTATCCCTTTCTCCCTCCCTCCCTCCCTCCACCCCTGCAGCCCAGCCTACCTCCATAACCACCTATGAGACATGTCAGACATATGAGAGGCCCATTGCCTTCACCTCCCGCTCCCGGAAGCTGTGGATCCAGTTCAGATCTAATGAGGGGAACAGTGCCAAGGGCTTCCAAGTGCCCTACGTCACCTATGACGGTTGGGTCCACCATCCCACTTGCTGCACCCACAATCCACACCCTTTTCACTCCAAAACCACACCCCTTTCACCCTAAATCCACATACCTCTCACCTGAAGCCACACCCCATTCACCTCAAACCACACCTCTATCACCCCAAAACTACACCCATCTCACCGCAAACCACACCCCGCTCACCCCAAAATCACACCCCTCTCACCCCAAAACCACACCCATCTCACCCCAAAACCACATCCTTCTCACCCCAAAACCACACCCCTCTCACCCCAAAACCACACCCCTCTCACCCCAAAACCACACCATCTCACCTCAAAACCACACCATCTCACCCCAAAACCACACTATCTCACCTCAAAACCACACCTCTCTCACCTCAAATGACACTCCTGCATTAACATGTACACATCAGCTGAATCCAGCATAGTAGCTTTGTTAAAGAGTGTTAAAGTTGGTTACACTTTAATTCAGAGAATAAAATAGAATTTTGTAATTTAAAAAAAATTCCCATATGTTCTGTGATGCTTTTTCAGGCAATTAATTGAATTCAGTTCAGTTCTTGAACTTACTGACTAAAAGTAAAATATCAGTTAAATATGAATTATGTGAATAGTGCACTATTTTGTGAGTTCAGATATTTTGAGTAACACTGTTTTAAATGCTGTTCTATGAAGAGGACTATCAGCAGCTGGTCGAAGACATTGTTCGAGACGGACGGCTGTACGCCTCAGAAAATCACCAAGAAATATTAAAAGTTTGTGTTTTTCATTCTTTATTTATTTGTAAAAGTGCTGAAAAACGTAATCTGCAGCAGCATGGATTTGTTCATTAGTGCGCTGTGTTTAGACCACAAATGTGCCGGATAGTGAAACACATATTCATTCAAAATTCACATGATCTGCAGGAATGTTGTCACAATTTACTAGTATCTGAAAATTATTATAATATTATACATATTACCAACATCTAAAGAGTTTTTGAATATTTTACATTATTATTAGAATAAGTATTTCAAATAATTGCTTGTTGTTTTTCAGCATGTGTATTAGGGAACATAGTTCCCATAAGACCAGGGCAAAATAATTATTTGAAATACTGTAACTTTGTTTACGTATGTAATATTCATCAGGGAGGGTCAGATTGATGCCTGACAGGAAACGGTGATTAAATTCCTCCTTCATTTCCTGTTTTTTCTCTGCAGGATAAGAAGCTGGTGAAGGCGCTGTTTGACGTGCTGGCAGAGCCTCAGAAATACTTCCAGTACACAGCCAGGGACACGGCCATGTTTCCCCGGTCCTTCATCAGGCTCCTCCGCTACAAAGTCTCTAGGTTTCTACGGCCGTACAAATAGCCTCGCCCCCACACTCCCCATCTCCCAGAATCCCCCACAGATGACCACACCCCTCCCACTCCTGCCCACTGCTGTTTGCAGTCCTCACTTGGACTCAAATTTCTAAATGATGTTTGTTTTTGCCAAGGAATATTTATGTGTGTGTGTGTGTGTGTGTGTGTGTGTGCATCCACGTTTTTGCATGCGTGTGTGTGTGTGTGTGGGTGTGAATGCATGTGAACATTTATCTGAGGGAACGTTAGTACTTCTGTGCATGTGCATGAGGGTATGTTCGTACATGTGTACATGTATGTGTGAGTATGTCAATACACATGTTCATGTGTGTGAGGGTACATTAATACGTGTGTACATGTGCGTGAGGGTATGTTCGTACATGTGTACATGTGTGTGTGAGTATGTCAATACACATGTTCATGTGTGTGAGGGTACATTAATACGTGTGTACATGTGTATGAGAGCATGTTCGTACATGTGTACATGTATGTGTGAGTATGTCAATACACATGTTCATGTGTGTGAGGGTACATTAATACGTGTGTACATGTGTATGAGAGCATGTTCGTACATGTGTACATGTATGTGTGAGTATGTCAATACACATGTTCATGTGTGTGAGGGTACATTAATACGTGTGTACATGTGTATGAGAGCATGTTCGTACATGTGTACATGTATGTGTGAGTATGTCAATACACATGTTCATGTGTGTGAGGGTACATTAATACGTGTGTACATGTGTATGAGAGCATGTTCGTACATGTGTACATGTATGTGTGAGTATGTCAATACACATGTTCATGTGTGTGAGGGTACATTAATACGTGTGTACATGTGTATGAGAGCATGTTAGTACACTTGTACATGTATGTTAGAGTATGTCAGTTATACACAAGTTAATGTGTGTGAGGGTATATTAATACACATTTGTGTGTGAGGGTATGTTTGTAAATGTATGTGATGGTATGATAGTATACGTGTATATGTACGTGATTACCTTCGGTTAGGTTGTTTCTTGGATCCTCTGATGTGCATAAGAGGTTTTGAAATATCTTCTTTTTTTTGTGTTTTTTTCCTTTAATGTTTAGCCATTGGAATATGGTGAATTAATATAACTTGCTTTTGAAAAGCTCAAACCATTCCGCACATGCTCCTGTTCTTTCTCATCGAAATAACAGTGAAAATACTTATTTTACTCAAGATATATAATCGGCCTACCTGCCAGTGTTATGTACGTGGTGTCATTTATGTTTGGAATGCTAATTGCACTTGAATTTTATATTGTAAACTTTTGTTTGTATTGTATAGATGTTTATCTCCTTGGGTTTAAACAAAAGAAACCTGCCTTTATGCCTCACCTTATTTCCACCATGAACACAGTCCAGGGGTGTGTGTGTATGTGCGTGTGTGTGTGTGCGTGTGTACGCATGTTTGATTCCTTCAGATTACTTAGTTTTAAAAGAAACCATTACTTCAACCAATATTTTAAATATAATTATTCTTTCACAAGATTGTACATGAAAATGTTCTACCCTTTAGAAACAATCCCACTGCCAACAAACACACACACACACACACGGACACACGGACAAAACACATGTAAACAGATACACAGCGCAGACATGGACACACAAACGCACGTACGTAGATACACAGCGCAGACACACACACAGACATGGACACAAACGCACGTACGTAGATACACAGCGCACACACACACACACACCGACATGGACACACAAACGCACGTACGTAGATACACAGCACACACACAGCGCACACACACACAGACATGGACACACAAACGCACATACGTAGATACACAGCGCTGACACACACACACACAGACATGGACACACAAACACACGTACGTAGATACACAGCGCGGACACACACACACACAGACATGGACACACAAACACACGTACGTAGATACACAGTGCGGACACACACAGACAGACATGGACACACAAACGCACATACGTAGATACACAGCGCAGACACACACACACACAGACATGGACACACAAACACACGTACGTAGATACACAGCGCGGACACACACACACACACACACAGACATGGACACACAAACGCACATACGTAGATACACAGCGCTGACACACACACACAGACATGGACACACAAACGCACATACGTAGATACACAGCACACACACACACACACAGACATGGACACACAAACGCACATACGTAGATACACAGCGCAGACACACACACACACACAGACATGGACACACAAACGCACGTAAGTAGATACCCAGCGCACACACACACACACACACAGACATGGACACACAAACGCACGTACGTAGATACACAGCGCTGACACACACACACAGACAGACATGGACACACAAAC
The DNA here is from genome assembly GCA_022702515.1 of Ilyophis sp. 1 JC-2022. NCBI lineage: Eukaryota > Metazoa > Chordata > Actinopteri > Anguilliformes > Synaphobranchidae > Ilyophis > Ilyophis sp. 1 JC-2022. The sequence goes on along the minus strand of CM040404.1, from coordinate 121,847,826 downwards.
GCACATACGTAGATACACAGCGCTGACACACACACACAGACATGGACACACAAACGCACGTACGTAGATACACAGCGCAGACACACACACACACACAGACATGGACACACAAACGCACGTACGTAGATACACAGCGCTGACACACACACACAGACATGGACACACAAACGCACGTACGTAGATACACAGCGCAGACACACACACACACACAGACATGGACACACAAACGCACATACGTAGATACACAGCGCAGACACACACACACACAGACATGGACACACAAACGCACATACGTAGATACACAGCGCTGACACACACACACACACACAGACATGGACACACAAACGCACATACGTAGATACACAGCGCAGACACACACACACACACACAGACATGGACACACAAACGCACGTACGTAGATACACAGCGCAGACACACACACACAGACATGGACACACAAACGCACATACGTAGATACACAGCGCTGACACACACACAGACATGGACACACAAACGCACGTACGTAGATACACAGCGCAGACACACACACACACACAGACATGGACACACAAACGCACGTACGTAGATACACAGCGCAGACACACACACACACACAGACATGGACACACAAACGCACATACGTAGATACACAGCGCTGACACATGATGCAGATATGGAAACACATGCAGAAGTTTTCCAAATTGCGTAGGATTTTGAGAATGAGACGGATAGATTGCTGCTGGTGACTTTGTAAACTTTGTGATTGCTAATATGTAAATTATGTACAAATGTTTGCTAGAAGTTTTTGCTTGTTCAGCTTAGCCAGAGACAGGAAATGGTCTGTATAATCAAATAACACGCTTGTAATTGTACTATTCATTTTACTGTCATGTTGTGTCCAAAGGTAAACAAAAGTGCTTCAACAACCGATTTATAAGACCGCTTCTTCAGTGTCTTATGATGGATTAATTTTCTATCCAAAAAGAAAATAGCATTAAAGTTTGGCAAAATTGGTTAAAAAAAATAATAACTATTGTTATATGACTTATTAAATTATTTAATATAGCATGTTGTGCCTGTGTCTTTTTATTTTTTATTTTTACATCAACTAATCCTGTCATTCCTATAAAAAAATCCCTAACCAATGTATCCAAACCGATAAAAATTTAAAATAATCTTCAGTAATTCTTTGCTGGGTATTAACGCAATTACATGGTCAAACTCAAGCTTTGTTCACCGCATTTATAAGCACCAGTGAAGTATAAATTGTGAATATGCCGATGCTGCGCATCACGTCCCTCGTTCGAAAAAATAATTTGGTGTCGACTTTGTGGCTCCGCGTCCAGCAGGTGGCGAAAACACATAAATTATGCAAATAACAATGACACCTAAACTCAGGTAGACTACAAGGCTTTAAACCACGAACGGGTTTTTTTTGCCAAGGACGTAATTGCACTTTTCAGACATTAAATACAACGTTTGAAGCACAAAAATGTGGTTTGTTTGAAATATTAAATAAAAATATATTGATTTTTGTGTATAACCTACAACTTTATTTAAAAGCCTATATTAGGCTCGCAGATTTTGAGGGCATTAACGTGGTCAGATTTCGTGATTCTGAGTTTTCAGAATTAATATAACTATATGATTGGAAATTTTGATAATATTTCCACATGCTTCACGTAACGACCACAGGTGTGGTGAACACCACTTATCACGGGATTGCCGTGCATTGCAGAGTCTGCGTGGCTTCCGCCAAAGACGCTCGTGGTGACGTTTCGCATGTGATTCAGCTAAACAGCTAAACGGTCTAATGTAAAACGAAATAGCCGGGTAGTCACAATGTAGGTCTACAATTGAATTCCCAAATACCAGTTCCCTGGACTCAGATTAATTATAGCCTATAGACATACCAATGTAACAGTAATAGTATAGACCTACAATTTTCAGCAAACGAAGAACCAATACAATACAACGATTGACTATTAGGAAAAAAAAATGCATTAATCAAACAACGGGAAACTCCACCGAATTAAGGAGCGAATTACTAAAAAAAAATGATCTTAAACGCAGATGTTTTTCTGGGCGTATCCTTATACTTTAGGACGGGATTAGGCAGATAATTACAACAGAACAGGTTAGATGCTGCCGTCGTGTGCTCCCTCCTTTATACCGTTCATCTGGACACACAGATGAGAGGAGGAATGATGCGGAGCCTGACCGCGAGAAAGGGGGGAGTGTCTTGCAGCTCGAGCGCAACACAACGACTGGAGAGGAGCACGAGGCACAAGTGAAACAAACCAAACTCGAGTTTCGACCCGGCGGCTTGTCCTGGGAACGGAGCAAAGCTGCACCTCTACCTGGGCTCGCCGAGACTTGGGAAAAAAGAGACCCAGGTTGGTATTCGTAGGTTTCCCCGTCTCGGTTTCCCTTTAATCCTTCGATTGTTAGTGTGTATTACGTGAGTAGTTTTCAAATGCACAATTACTCATGCAGCAGTTCAATTTACTACGGAGTGGCAGTGTTTAGAAAAGTAAAGCGCGTTTAATCTTAGGTTCTGATCAATAAAGAGTCTAGCCGATAGGTGTAAATGCGATCAGCCAGGTCCGGTTTGGACACTGCACAGAGTAGGCTATTACTGTACAGCAGTAGCCTACCTGACTTCTAAAGAGGCGGATTCTTCTGCGTCTCGCTCCGTCCGTCCTGCGTTCTCGGCAGGGATGTTAGTTTAAATTCGGTTATCATTGTAATCATGTAACGAACACCAGATATAAACAATGTATACATTTGTCTTTATTGTAAATGTGTTTGCTTTTGACAATTGTAAATTGTAAATTTGACAGGTAAAATTGCTGTAACGTCGTAACACGAATTTCCAACGCATATTTATTTTTACAATCCTAACATTTTTCACGAATGTAGTATGCTACGAATTAATATAATCGTGTATTATTGCTCGTGATGAAATAACAAACCAGTGTACCGGGATACTCATTATTTCTATAGCTAATAATTCAGCTCAATTCATCATTGAGATGTGCCATCCTGTGCCATCATTACACTGTGCGGTATTCGGTATACGCACATGGAACCATTTCCCAAACATGTCATTTATTTTAACTAGTTGTCGTAAGTAGCCTAGTTTTCTAATAGGCTACGTGTTTAGAAAAGTATGAACTATTTAATTAGCGATGTCCTGTGCTTCAAGTAGGCTACTGCAAACTGGTTTAACACAGGTGATGGCTAATTGCAGTGGAGATTTGTACTCGTATTTTTTATTGTCATGGACGAAGTGGGATTTTTCGGAAAATGTTTTTTTTATTGTGGATACATAACCTGCACAATTATACAGTTATATGCTTTAATCATATCAACACAAACTCAGAGGAAAACCAGCCTGCAATGTGTTTCATAGAGGTTGTTATAATTCCAGGGATGTAAAAAAAAAAAAAAAAAAAATTTAAAAAAATTTCAGGGCTGACTGTCCAGAGGTTAAAGTTGGACTGCAGACTCCACATTAACGGTGCGTGTGTGCGCGCGCACCTACTGCAAAGTGGCCCATATGAAAACACCTTTTCAAAACTCTGTGCACAGGAACAGACCATCGGTAACTGTCACACGAAATACTCAAGCCCAGGACAAAGTGTCGTTTCTCCTGCAGCTGTGCTGCTGCGAACAGAGACGCATTGAAAGTGTGTTCCCGAGGTATCCCAGTAGACTCTACTCAGACACTAGCAGAAAGACTTAAAGCCTTAAAAAGACATCTCGGCTCATGTCAATGTCCTGACCGCGAAGGTATTGTAGTAGCGCAGCATGTGGCGTGACAGGGTTTTTGTGGTTATGCGAGATTCTGAAGCTGATGAAGTCTCTTTTGTAGGATGGTTTGGACTATAGCTAAATGCATTAAAAATATAAACTGTAATTCACTGTGTAATAATATTGTGATCGGTCAGAAGCTGATGAAATCGTTTTCTGAAGCCGGGCATGCGTGGAATGTCTTTTTAGTTGTGCACTTATTTAGAACGTAATGGAATAGTTGGAAGTTTCATATTTGGTTGTGTAAGAGACAGCACAATAACGCACACAATCTGCCTTTCATTTGTGAGTCTAAATTGTGTATGTTAAGAAATTATGACCGACAGCTGAAGCACCAGGTGACGCAGGTCCCCATCTGACCAGTGAATGATTAAGTTGTGTGTGTGTGTGTGTTTTAGGAGGGTGGCAGTCAGTGAAGACGGTGACTAGCAGAAACGCGCTCAGCCCCACCCCGCCCCGCCCCACCCTCTGGGAGCCATGGCCTTCACCCTGTCGGAGCTTATGGCGGTTCGGCGGCAGCAGAGAGGGAGCAGAGTGGCTGTGGATGACTACAGTGCCAACCCAACGCAGGCCTTCACCTTTTATAACATCAACCAGGGCCGATTCCAACCGCCGCACGTACACATGTATGGGCCGATTCCAACCGCCGCACGTACACATGTATGGGCCGATTCCAACTGCCGCACGTACACATGTATGGGCCTATTCCAACTGCCGCACATACACATGCATGGGTCTATTCCAACCGCCGCACGTACACATGTATGGGCCGATTTCAACTGCCACACGTACACATGTATGGGCCGATTCCAACTGGCGCACGTACACATGTATGGGCCTGTTTCAACTGCCGCACGTACACATGTATGGGTCTATTCCAACCGTCGCACGTACACGTGTATGGGTCTATTACAACCGCCGCACGTACACGTGTATGGGTCTATTACAACCGCCGCACGTACACGTGTATGGGTCTATTACAACCGCCGCACGTACACGTGTATGGGTCTATTCCAACCGCCGCACGTACACGTGTATGGGTCTATTCCAACCGCCGCACGTACACGTGTATGGGTCTATTCCAACCGCCGCACGTACACGTGTATGGGTCTATTCCAACTGCCGCACGTACACGTGTAAGGGCCTATTCCAACTGCCGCACGTACACGTGTATCGGCCTATACACACACACTCAAAAAAACACATACAAACGTGAACACACTCGCATACATACACGCATTCACAAAAAACACACGCGCACAGCTACACACACTCATACACACACGCACTGTGCTTACACACACTCATACACACATACACACACACACACACATATGCAACTACTAAACTATACACTGGCCTATTGTAAAAGTCTGCAGATTTTTCAGGTGCATTTGTCCAGATATCTCACCGTAGGCGTTTACTTTCCTGCTATGCTGTAGGGTGGACCCACTGCCCCATGATGCCCCAAAACTGCCTGGTTACACCCGCTTTGTGTGCATCTCCGACACTCACTCCCGCACTGACTCCATCCACATGCCGTTTGGAGACGTGTTCATCCATGCCGGGGACTTCACTGAGCTCGGCCTGCCCAGCGAGGTTAAGAAGTTCAACGATTGGCTGGGTAAGAGCTTTTTTTTTTTTGTATGTGCCTTTGTATAAATCAATAAATATACACTGCTCAAAAAAGGAAGGGAACACTTAATCATCACAGTGTAACACCAAGTCAATTAGAACCGGTCATGCTGGATGATGTTGCAGGCAGCATAACATTCGCCACGGCGTCTCCAGACTCTTTTACGTCTGTCACATGTGCTCAGTGTGAACCTGCATTCATCTGTGAAGAGAATGGGGCGCCAATGGCGAACCTGCCAATTTTGGTGTTCACTGGCAAATGCCAATCGAGCTGCATGGTGCTGGGCTGTGAGCACAGGTCCCACTACAGGACGTCGGGCCCTCATGCCACTCTCATGGAGTCTGTTTCTGACAGTTTGGTCAGAAACATGCACACGACTAACCCGCTGGAGGTCATTTTGTAGGGCTCTGGCAGTGCTCCTCCTGTTCCTCCTCGCACAAAGGAGCCGATACCGGTCCTGCCGCTGAGTTGTTGCCCTTCTACGGCCCTGTCCAGATCTCCACGTGTAATGGCCCATCTCCCGCTATCTCCTCCACGCTCTTGAGACTGTGCTGGAAGACACAGCAAACCTTCTTGCGACGGCACGTATGGATGTGCCATCCTGGAGGAGCTGGACTACCTGTGCAACCTGAAGGCTGCAGGTACCGCCTCATGCTACCAGTAGTGACAAGGGCACTAGCAAAATGCAAAACTAGAGAAAAATCAGTCAGGAAGGATAAGGAGAGAGAAATTGTCTGTGGCCACCACCTGCAAAACCATTTACTTTTTGGGGGTTGTCTTGCTGTTGTCTCTGCTGTCCATCTGTTGTCACTTTCATTTGCACCAAAGCAGGTGAAATTGATTCACAATCGTTTACGCTTTCTAACTGGACAGATCGATATCCCAGAAGTGTAATTGACTTGGTGTTATACTGTGTTGATTAAGTGTTCCCTTAATTTCTTTGAGCAGTGTAGTTCCACCATGAGCAATATTTTTAAAAATAAAACATTTAAAAGATTCAGATGTTTATTAATGATCATATCCTGTAATTTCCAGCAACTTCGAGCGTAAACTGGGAGAGTATTTACAGTAAATCTTTGGAGAATGTGGATTCGTAGCAGTGCTCAGCGAGATCTTTAGGATGTTTTAAGCCTTTCTGAGTAAATCTGTCCCATTCATAAAGTGGCCTTAGTATTCTGCTGAACTCTGCCTCACACAGCTCTGACCCCACCCACTCATCTTCTGCCTCCCAAGCCCAGGATATCCCTAGAATAGAATAAGGCTCTATATCAGGGGTGTCCAAACTCCAGTCCTGGGGGGTATACTATGAAGCGGGATTACTGAGTTAGCTGGATAACTGCACCAAGTAAAACCCGGAACCCTCAAATCTGGAACATGGACTAAGGTTAAAAAAAGGGCTGTTTTGGGGTTTACTCAGTGCAGTTATCCAGCTAACTCAGTAATCCTGCTTTGTAGTATACCCTCCTGGAGGGCCACAGTGTCTGTATGTATTTGTGGTTTCCTTTCAATTAGCAGCCAATTAAGGCCTTGAGAGCCAGGTGTGTTGGCTATTTTACCAATCAACAATTAAAATTAATCACAGGTGCTGAAATGCACCAAAAACCAGCAGCGGCTGTGGTCCTTCAGGACTGGAGTTGAACACCCCTGCTCTATATCCACACTATGCACGGATCACGGGGCACTTTAAACCTTAATGCGAGCTCTTTCCCATCCCAGCGAATCTGAGCGTTCTCACGTCTGTTTTCATTCGGCTGCTTTGTTGTGTTTACTCGACAGAGGAACTCGCTGTCGGATGTTAATGAGAAAATACTTGACACACTATAGCATGCAAAACAAAACAAAAAAACAAAGGTCCTGAGTGGCGGTAGCTTTGAGCGCATCACTTATTTACGCCTGTCTGTGGCTCCAGTTCTCAAGTGTAGTTTGAAGTTATAGGTATCTAGGCTTTGCTTTTTTTAATGCTGAATGCATAAATAAATTGAAGGCAGTACATCTTTCCTGTTCACCAGTAAGAACAGACCTTAGGGAACGGCTCAGTCTTCTTATTCACTGGTGCCTGGTGCTCAGTTACACATTCCTGGGACAGGACTCTGCATCCTCATTGATGTATGTGACTGGATGTCCTCTTTTTCTTCTCATGTGACATGTTTATACGTGTGGATTCTGTATGAAGTTCTCAAATCTGTTACTTGCACAGGAGTAATTAGACACAATCCCTTAGAAACTTTGCTTATCGTTTGTGAATGTGACGTTCACCCATTATGCCTGTTGCCAATTTAAATGGTGTGTAATCAGCCATGTAATCCACTGTGTAATCCGCCATGTTATCCGCGCAGGATGAAGATTTAACAGAGAGCAGCAGCCTGTGAAAAAGTACCAGAGGTACTGAAGCTTTATGTTAAGAGCTCTGGCGATAACGCATTACATTACTTTACATTATAGCCTTTCACACACACTCATCAAGAGCAACTGGCACAGTGGAGAATAACAGTGTCCTGGTCATAAATAAACCATAAATCAGTAAATCATAAATACAGCCATGCTCTTGTACAACAGGACTCCCGTTTACAACTAGTAACTGAGCAAAGTGGCAAAACCTCTGTTAATGTTTTGCTTTATCCAATGTTCTGCACATTGGTACTCAGGGGGTATGTTCTCATTTGTTTAATATACCTTATGAACCAGCTCTCTCTCTCTCTGTCTCTTGTTCTCTTTCTCTCTCGCTTTCTCTGTCTGTCTGTTGCACTGCCCTGCCGGTAGCCGTGGCGTGTTTAATTTAAGTGGCTGTTCTGAGTATGAGGGCCTGGGGAGTCCGTTCTCCGAGTCCCCAGGGACCCATATGCTGCAGCACATGTGCTATCCCCTATGAAACCAGCAGGGTGCGCCACATGTAGTATCCCCTGCAAATTCCGCAGCTGTTTTTGGGGTGCCAGGGGAAGGCATCTCCATACGGTCACAGCCCACATGGTGCTCACTCCAGCCCCCTCTTCAAATAAAATCATGCCCTGTTTGGATAAGCTGTGAACGGCTTTGAAAAAATAATATTTATTCTAATTTCCTGAATGTGTGTCCAAGTACAGTACTATACTATGATAGTGGATGTTATGTACTGTAATGCAGTGCCAGGAACTCCTGTTGCCAGCCGGAACCTCCTGTAGTTAAACGGCAGAGAGGCGGTATGGAACGCAGGAGTGGAGTATCTGGTGTGTGTAAAGTATCTGTGGTATCACCCTGCTGTAGTCCCGGCTTGTCTGATTGGTTTGAGCTGCTCTGTGCCAAAGCACATCAGCCGTGTGCACAACACTTAAATACTATCTACTAACTGAAAGAAAGGAATTAAAAACCGCACAAGAGTAAATGTTTCAGTGATCATTGATCGCGTGCGGTTTGTACCGCCTCTCTATGGGGTTTGAAAATAATGATATTGCATCACAGCGTGAAATGCTTACCACAGGAAGAGACCAAAAGCAGCATTTATGGGCAGAGTTTCTGTTTGATGTGTGTGAAAATGGAGCCGTTCTCAGTGTGAATGTGAAGAACGGCCCTGATGTGATGCTGCTCCCGCTCCCACTGCCCCTGTTTTAATTAGCAGAACAATTCTAGCCACTGCTTTTTAATCTGAGCCCATGAGCTGAGAGGTGTGAGAGAGGGAATAACAGCTGTTCTATCAGAGAGAGAGATGGAGAGGAAAAGTGAATGTAATACATGTAGGGAGTTAGAGGCATGTGACTGCAGACATCTGTGTAAGTTGTGAATTACTGCATGTGTGATTGTGTGTGTGTGTGTGTGTGTGTGTGTGTGAGAGAATTACATGCTGGTGTTTTCTTTCATGGATATTCCTAATGTATTCGGTTTTTTTTAAACGCCAAATCTTTGTTTCTGAGAAGCTAATTCACAACATTTCCTGAGGGTTTCACTCCTATGTCCTGAAGACTCGGTGCTCTGTTCTTTGGGGTGTTTTGTGTTGTGCTTTTGTGTACAGTGTTGGTACAATTTCACAGGAGGTAAAAATGCATCTCCTGGAAGGAGTGGGACAGTTCCGTGTTTGGATTCAAACACACAAGGCCCTTCCCCTCTGTCCACTGCCCCTTCTTTAGCCTCCTAAGACCTCGCGTCCACATGCGTGGACATCACAACCCAAAATGTGATGTCCATGCATGTGGACGCGAGGTCTTAGGAGGTTAGATATGCATTGCATGCTGGGAATGTTAGCAACAGCACCATTTTAACTCCTCATAATATGTGAATGAATGGTGAATATGCCTCAGTGTCTGTATCTCTGAGCAAGTCTCTGTAGGGCAGTGGTCTCCAACCCTGTTCCTGGAGATCTACTGTCCTGTAGGTTTTTATTTCAACCCTAATATGGCACACCTGATTCTACTAATTAGCAGGTCAACAAGATTTCTTGCTGTTGAATGAGGTGTGCTTTGCTAGGGTGGGAGTGAAAGCCTACAGGCTACAGATCTCCAGGAACAGGCTTGGGGACCACTGCTGTTGGGTCTGTATCACTGAGCAGGTTTTTCTGCAGGGTTTGTATCACTGAGCAGGCCTCTCTGCTGGGTTGGTAGAGATGCTAATGTCGCTAGTAGCGCTAACAGCTCCAGCATTGATAACGGCGCTAACCATGCTAACGTTCTTAAGGGTGCAGTTGGCTGGCTGTCTTGCGCTCGGTGGATCTGGCCTCTCCTGGTTTTATATGGTTCTGTCCTTGTTCACTGTTTACCGCCATGTTGCTGCCAGGTTGGCGGTGTGCTTTCACGACGGGTTCTTTACACAGTATGACATCTCCGTTCTGTCCAGCTCAGCAGTGCCAACTCTCACACAGCATTTAATTACTGCTTTTTTCAGAAACTTCTCTCTCAGCTTTTTTAGAATAATTGTCAAAACTCCCCAAAGTGACTGGACCCAATCTTGTCATATTACTGTGCGTGTTGCTGAACACACACGTTGCTGAACAGGCGTGATTGGTAAAATGTGACATGCACACACTTCTCAGTCCCAATGCTGACTTCAAAATATTTGTCACTTCCATTTCAAATAGAATTTTTTTTTCAAAATGACAGCCATCTCATGCGATGTGTATCAGGGGAGTGGGAGGGAACTTTTTTTTTGCTTTAGTTTCATGACAAATTTGCAGTTTTTGCTGTAGCTACGTATCCCCAGAGACCTTGGCTTTCATCATATTTCTTTAGTAAAACTGAAACAAACTAATTCATGAGAAGCACTCTGCAGAATATTTGGTGTGGTAAATTCTATTAGGGATGTGTATGCATCATTTTGTGGGGAAAATGTTTTGAAATGAATTACTGTATTAGTTACTGTAACACAAACTGTACACAAAGGGAAAGTGTGCTGTACAAACAGATGTTATCTTCTATCAGCAGCTCTAAGCCTTTACTGACATCCCCTGGACACAGGCCTTTACACTACTGTGTGCTTCTCCTGTATCTGCACGTCCACCTTGACAGGAATGACTCCTGCACACGTTCACCTGTTACCTGTGCCTCCGCCCATTTCTGTCACACACATTCACCTGTTACCTGTGTCTCCGCCCATTTCTGTCACACGCATTCACCTGTTACCTGTGTCTCCGCCCATTTCTGTCACACACATTCACCAGTTACCTGAGTCCCTGCCCCGTCCTGTCACGTATTCATGTTACCTGTGCCTTCGCCCCTTCCTGTCACACGTATTCACCTGTTACCTGTGTCTCCGCCTCTTCCTGTCCAGGTACTTTGCCCTATGAGATAAAGATTGTGATCGCTGGGAACCACGAGCTGACCTTTGACCAGGAGTTCATGGCTGACCTGGTGAAGCAGGACTTCTACTACTTTCCGTCTTCCTCCAAGCTGAAGCGAGAGAGCTATGAGAATGTGCGGGCCTTGCTCACCAACTGCATCTACCTGCAGGACTCCCAGATCACAGTCAGGGGACTGCGAATCTACGGGACCCCATGGTGAGTTTGGGCTGACCGGCACGTATTCTCACCCAGATCTGGCCTGGGTTTGCTAGCCCATTTCAGATATGGGATATATCCTGATTTTGTTTTTCTTGATTAATTAGGAAATATTATTTTTTTCATACCCTAAATGTCTTCACCAGGGGCAGAGGAGCCATCAGGGACATGCCAGTAAATGGCATCCCTGCGTTTGTAGACTCATTCGGTTTCTTCTAAACTGAACCTGCATTTGTGCACTGCTTTGTGCTGTGCCTGTCGGTGGCTTTAACGGAATCGACCTGCAGTGAATGAATCGAACCTTTGCCGGTTGTGTATCATGTGGAGTCTCAGCACTGCACTTCCCCTTACACTTGCTCCCAGAAACTCCGCACTTCTTCGTGTGCTACAAACGCGTTCAGAACTCCGCGAGATCTTCGTCCAGCCCACCTGGCGGCATAACACAGGTCCGTGGTTCGGTTTCAGGGATTGATGGCCCTTTGGCTTTTCGTCACTTCGGTTTAAGGTATTTCTGTTCCGTTTTATATTTGAGTGATTTTTCTGGGTTTAATAAAGGTCTCTTGCTGTAGCGTGTCAGCGCTGAGCGCGGTGGCTTCATTTGTCCGGATTTATCTGAGGGAAAGTCACAGCTGTAAAGAGGCTGGAACACCGCGGTTCATTATTCACACCTGATAAAGCATTAGCTGTGTGTGTGTGGGACAGGTAACAGCCTTTCTGCAAGAAGAGGTTTCATCTGAGGGAGAACTCTGTCTGTCAGCGTCTTCACACGCACGTCTGTCTGTTTGTCTATCAGTGTTTCTGAATCTTGTTCGCTCGGGGCTTGTACTACCCCCCCCCCCCCCCAGTCTCAGTAACAGTGGGACAGAGCTGTTAAAATCTGGTCTCCATGGTGATTTCTTTTTGCAAACGAGCTGGATTTATGGGCTGCCGCCCTCTTCGCTTCAGGGCAATCAGGTCTGAAGAACGTCTCTCTCTCACACTTTCCCTCTCTCCCTCCCTATCTCCCCATCTCTCTCTATCCCTCTTTCCTATCCTCCCACACAACACACAACCCCCCCCTTCTCCACAAATCCAGGAGCTTTGTTGTTTCCTGAAAAGGAGACTGGAAGGCGGTGTGAGGAAGAGCCTTTTCTAGCTAGTGGGGGAAATTCTGTCAGACACGTTTGAGTGCTGAACAGCAGAGGGACAAGTGGCCCATTCTCACACAGGAGAGCAGTCATGTGTACAGCATGGTCACACTGTTGTAAGAGCTTGTGTCTACAGTATTATCTCATATCATTAGCCTTAACCTTACATAAGGCTTACATATTTTTGCATAAAATCCATTAATATAACTATATTTTTATAACCGCAGTTCCCAACCTCGGATTTGAACCTGAAACCTCTGAGTTACAAGCACAGTTTTAAGATAATTACACACTTTTACTGGTGTTCATATTCTAATCTTTGCCGAACTTGTGGGACTGAAGGTAGCAGGACTTGGTCTGATTTTTAATTAGTGGTGCAAAGTTGTCTAAATGTTGATAATGAACATCCCTTAAGACAGATGGATGTGCTAAATGACTGTCACAAATTTCATTTGGGGGCAGAATTGGTGGGGGGCAGTTTTAAAAAATTCAAACAGTGACAAGTGCTGTACTCTTCCTCCATGTGGAGTCATTAATGAGATTGATTTAAAAGACTTCTTAATTATATATTTTTTAATTATTGAGGATTTGCTCCTCTTCTGTAGCAGACTAATTAAAATGTATGATCAAAAGGAGTCCATCTCTTCACTTTTTTTTGCTGTACCTTCCAGCTCCCGAAATTTAGTAAACACCTCGCTGACTGTCTGGGGAATGGGGAAGAGGGGGCTTCACTGTTGGCGTCTGTGCTCCCTGGGGTCTGTGCTGCATTCTGGGAATTGTAGTTATGTGCCTTTGCCCCCACTGAGTACTGAGCTCTCACACCTGTACCGTCTGGCCTGCTAAGACTGCCTCAGTCACACTAGACTTCCTCCCCCCCCCCCCTCCTCCTGCTCCCTCTGTAGGGACCTGTTTGCTGTTTTTTGGGCATACCACCTGAGAACTTGCTAAATTAACTGTAGAGAGAGCAAGAGGTGGTCGATGCACTACCATAAATTATTAGTGTCCATAAACAGCAGAAAGTTCCTGGAGTTTCACTGGTTTAAAAAAGTTTGGGTCGTTGCAGTGCAGCATTACAGGTTTGTTTTTTTAAAAATTATTTATTTATTTTTTTAAACAGTTTTTTCAGAGAACTTTAAAATTATTTGCATCTCCTGGGTATTTACACATTTTAATTTCCTACTAAATGGGACATCTGTTTGAGAATGAGAAGATTTGCACAGTTGCCAAGGCAACCGTCATTCCGTCGAAGGAAGGGGGATGGAATAAGGGTTTGGTTGCTTCATCGGCAGAATTACGCACAATTTATGAGATGCAACTCGTATTTTATTTTTTTCACAGGACCAACAGTACACAGACACTAATGGTTGCGTGAGACCCTTTCCTCTGCCTGTCCCAGCACAGTCCCATCAACAGCATGAAGCACAGAGCACGTCAGCCACCAATTAGAGGTGAAAAACCTGCCAAAAGCAGGCCTCAGCAGAAATATGCAGGCCCCCTACATCCCCCCTCAAACGGCCTCATCCTTTATGGTAATTGACAATTATTTGTAACAGGAAGGGTTTGATTAGGAAAGGAGGTGCTATGTGGATATGTTATTGTAAATGGCCTTTAAAGAGCAGTTCGCTTTGAAAAACTGGGCCAGTCAAACTTCGGGTGTGACTGAGTTTAGAGCAGCGTGATTTTCTAATGGGGCCTCTCTCTGTGCCTCTCTCTATCTCTCTTTGTCCCTCTTTTTCTCTTCCTCTCTCTCTCTCTCTCGCACACACACACACGCACATATGCACGCACACACTTCATCATTCCTCTCTGTCTACCCAGAACACCCCTTCCTTCATAGAATCTGGTGATGGTGTGTTGAGCGCCCCAACAGTGCTCCCTGACAACGTTTCTCTAATGTATTAGCAACGTGTCCACAGCATTTTCACAGCTCTGTCTCTGAGGAGTATCTCATTATCATTCCATATGGAGCCCTCTGTTACAGCCCCATGTCTGGAGCCACAAATCCCCCCCCCACACGCACACACACACACACACACACACACACCACTCATTCATCTAAATCCCCTGTATCACTTTAGTAATTCCCACTCTGCCTATGTGATTTTCTCATTATTGCAAGTCCCAAGTTTCCTCCAGCAACCCTTATTCTAGTTGGCAGAATTTTTTTAAATTATTTTTTGGATGGTTAAAATGTGAAATATCCAGGCCTGGGTGCTGGGGTATATATTCAGTACACAGTTTAATAACCAACAGATCATCTAGAGGTCTATTAAAAAGGGACACGGAAGTGAACTCCCCACATACATACAGATAACCCAGCACCGCGCACGCAACCCAGCATCGCGCACACGACCCCGCACCATGCACAACCCATCGCTGTACATGTACGTTGTTGGTAGGGTTAAGTAAGGCAGTTTGGTGTTTTTGGTGTAAAGACGCTGAGAGGTGCGTTTCCTCTAAGGTAGCGGTGAGGGGCGTGTCAAAGGCCTTCAGGTGAGGCTGGGTTGTACAGGTGAGGGGCGTGTTCTGACCTGCAGGTGGGACTGTGTTTTCCAGGTGAGGGGCGTGTCTAAGGCCTGCAGGTGGCCCTGTGTTGTCCAGGTGAGGGGCGTGTCTAAGGCCTCCAGGTGGGGCTGTGTTGTACAGGTGAGGGGTGTGTTTTTGACCTGCAGGTGGGGCTGTCTTGTCCAGGTGAGGGGCGGGTCTCTGACCTGCAGGTGGGGCTGTGTTGTCCAGATGAGGGGTGTGTCTAACGCTGCGTTCTCACATCGAGCAACTTTGGATGCTAACGGTCAGCGACCTGAGCAACTAGGCAACTGAGCGACCAAAATCGGCCGATAAATGTTGCCCGCAATTTAACTTTTGAGCGACCATCGGCCATAAGAGCCAATCAGAGTTCCACGCTTCATATTTCTCCAACCGACACGAAACCATTTTGTGAATAATTGTTTCGCCCAATTTCACTCAAATTGCAGCAATGGAGGAGCAGCTAATAATAATGGTCCAAGCCTACCACGTCCTGTTTAATGTATAACATAACCATAAAAGATATATGTGGCTGTTCTACCAATATAACATTGAGCCCAAAATACATGTCGAGTTTTATACATAAATCTATCTATGTATCTAGATAGATGGATAAAGATCGCTAGCTCGCGACAAAGATAGATATAGGCTAGCCTATCGCTAGCTAGTGAGAACACATAATTATCAGTCATGACATAACTATAAAGAATACAATGCATCGCAAATATGTCTTTGTTATACGTCTGCCGTTGTTTCTCCATCAAAAAATTGTAGCTGCACGAACTGACTTGGATGACACAACGGGAAGCTCTTGCCCCGCCCCCAGCCTAGTAGAATTGACAGACTCAGCGACCAGTTGCTTGCTGTGAGAACGCAGCATTAGGCTTGCAGGTCTGTTTGCACTGTCAGTTCTGTGATGTCAGCATTGGATATTTTAACCGTTTAGAAATCAGTAAAATTTCTGCACATTACTGACAATTTAAAAAATCTTAATATTCTTTAATGTGGTTGTTTTTGTTCCACAAAAGGTTCTTGCTGTTTCCCATAATTCCGTTTTGCACACAGTCCAGTGTCCACTGATCACAGACAGGTAGGCGGACAGTCGCAGTAAGTAAGTGATGGAGGCGTCTGAAATTGTTCGGAACGGCAAACCCGGAATGCTGTAAAGCTCTGCGATTCGACTGACTGCTTTTGGCAAATTATAACAAAAGCCAGCGAGAGCTCACCGCCAACAGCGTAGCAGGAATGCGGGGAACCCGACGCGGGCGTGGAAGATGGATCCCAGCAGAGATTGTTAGTGACATGTTCATTTCTACACCGTCAGTCAAGCTTGTTGCCTCTGCAGTCAGAGTGACGGACACAGAGTGACAGAGTGACGGACGCCAGTGTCCCTTCCTGTTTCTAAAGCGGTATCCTATCAAAGCAGTGTCCGATCTGAGGGTTGGGCCCGTGGCAGGAAGAAATGATCTTGAGGTTACTTTCCATGCTGTTTGCTCTACAGTGTGTAGGGTGGGGCTGCTCTACAGTGTGTAGGGTGGGGCTGCTCTACAGTGTGTAGGGTGGGGCTGTTCTACAGTGTGTACGGTGATGCTGTTCTACAGTGTGTACGGTGATGCTGTTTGTTCTACAGTGTGTACGGTGGTGCTGTTTGTTCTACAGTGTGTACGGTGGTGCTGTTCTACAGTGTGTACGGTGGTGCTGTTTGTTCTACAGTGTGTACGGTGGTGCTGTTTGTTCTACAGTGTGTACGGTGGTGCTGTTTGTTCTACAGTGTGTACGGTGGTGCTGTTCTACAGTGTGTACGGTGGTGCTGTTCTACAGTGTGTACGGTGGTGCTGTTCTACAGTGTGTACGGTGGTGCTGTTTGTTCTACAGTGTGTACGGTGGTGCTGTTCTACAGTGTGTACGGTGGTGCTGTTCTACAGTGTGTACGGTGGTGCTGTTCTACAGTGTGTACGGTGATGCTGTTTGTTCTACAGTGTGTACGGTGGTGCTGTTTGTTCTACAGTGTGTACGGTGGTGCTGTTTGTTCTACAGTGTGTACGGTGGTGCTGTTCTACAGTGTGTACGGTGGTGCTGTTTGCTCTACAGTGTGTTTGTTCTGTGAGCTTCTGTAGTCTGCTGCTGGACTTGATTAACTACTGATTAATGGTGTCTAATTTGGAGTTTAGAAGGGTGACTCCAGGGCACACACCCAGGAAGCCCTTTTTTAAAAATATATAATAATAGCTTAATAATCAGTTCATAATCGTGCCAGCACTGTGATTTCTCACTCAAATAATTTTACAAATAAACATTTGCAGTTCAAAAGTGGCCTGGGAAACATATTTATTTGATCTTTCTCCCCCTCCTTCTCTCTCTCTTTTTCACCTCCATCCTTCCCTCTCTCTCTCCCTTTCCCTCCTCCCCCCTACTCTCTCTCTCTCTCTCTTTCTCTTTCTGTCTCTCCTTCTCCCCCTCCCTCAGGCAGCCCTGGTATTATGGCTGGGGTTTTAACCTCCCTCGAGGTCAGGCCTTACTGGACAAGTGGAACCAGATTCCTGATGACACAGACATCCTCATCACACACTGCCCCCCACTGGGTAAGTCCTGTATGACTTATGTAAGTAAGTGTATGTGAGTGAATGTGTGTGGGTTATGGGTGGGGTTAGGGGTGTAGATGGGGTGGGGGACATGTGGTGTGGCCACGTTTGGGTGGTGGGTGTGGTTACAGGTGTGGTTATTGAGTGTGGATGGGCGTGGTTAGTGAGTGTGGCTGGGTGTGGTTATTGGGTGTGGTTATGGGTGTGGATGGGCGTGGTTATTGGGTGTGGTTATGGGTGTGGTTATTGTGTGGGGCTGTGTGTGGTATATGGGTGGCACTGGGTGTGGTTATTGGGTGTGGCTGGGCATGGCATTGACTCTTCCCTGTGGCAGGGTTCCTGGACTGGGTCCCAGGAAAGATGCAGAGGGTGGGATGTGTAGAGCTGCTGAACACAGTACAGAGGAGAGTGCAGCCCAAACTGCACGTGTTCGGACACATTCATGAAGGTGCGTCCTGCAAGCCTGTTCTGTCTGAGCCATGCCCGCCTGCTCCTACCCCCGCTTCACCTCTGCCCGGGTCACATCATCATTTCACATACTTTAGCACCACTAAATATCTTCTAGATTACTGACAACTTCAAAGGAAACCTCCCTATAAATGAAACAGCTTTTTAAATAAAATAAATGTTTTAATCAATGTTCATAACAGTTGTACCTTTTGGTTAGGAGCATTTTTTTATTGAAAACTAAGGGAAGTACTTCGGATCCGCCTTTCACTCAGTTCTGCTGTGAGAGAAGCAGGCTGAGATTGCGAGACCAGATCTTCACAGATAAAAGTATTTATTTTATAGAGGGGTGAGAGAGTAGAAGTTTACTAACAAGTTTGAAGGTTCTGAAGTGAGGTACAGTCACTGGGGAGGTTCTGATGGGGAGGCGCAGTCACTGGGGAGGGTCTGATGGGGAGGCGCAGTCACTGGGGAGGGTCTGATGGGGAGGTGCAGTCACTGGGGAGGTTCTGATGGGGAGGCGCAGTCACTGGGGAGGGTCTGATGGGGAGGTGCAGTCACTGGGGAGGGTCTGATTGGGAGGTGCAGTCACTGGGGAGGTTCTGATGGGGAGGTGCAGTCACTGGGGAGGGTCTGATGGGGAGGCGCAGTCACTGGCGAGGGTCTGATAGGGAGGTGCAGTCACTGGGGAGGGTCTGATAGGGAGGTGCAGTCACTGGGGAGGGTCTGATAGGGAGGCGCAGTCACTGGGGAGGGTCTGATGGGGAGGTGCAGTCACTGGGGAGGTTCTGATGGGGAGGTGCAGTCACTGGGGAGGGTCTGATGGGGAGGCGCAGTCACTGGGGAGGGTCTGATGGGGAGGTGCAGTCACTGGGGAGGGTCTGATGGGGAGGTGCAGTCACTGGGGAGGGTCTGATAGGGAGGTGCAGTCACTGGGGAGGGTCTGATGGGGAGGTGCAGTCACTGGGGAGGGTCTGATAGGGAGGTGCAGTCACTGGGGAGGGTCTGATGGGGAGGTGCAGTCACTGGGGAGGGTCTGATGGGGAGGTGCAGTCACTGGGGAGGGTCTGATGGGGAGGTGCAGTCACTGGGGAGGTTCTGACGGTGGTTTTTCCAGATTTCTGTAGCTCCAGGAATTCTCCAGATTAGAAAGTGAGTCGAGGGCTGTGTCCGAATCAGAGCTCTATCTACTGCGTCCCGTGTACTGTGTACTGGCAGAGGTGTGCTGTTTAATATGCACTATTTACTACACAACGTGCAGTACACAAAAAATATCCTCCATACTATTTTCTAACCGTACTGTGGAAATGTCATAAGATGTCCCACCCTTGCGTGGCTGTGTCACGTGTTGTTTTTGTTGTTGTTACTGAAAACATCAGCGAAGCTGTGCCAAATTTTTTAAAGCGAAGCTGCTCGTCATATTTATGCGACGCAAATGGTTGCATACATCTTGAAAAGGATGCTCCTGAATATAGTCTGCGAAACCCCGGAAGTAAGTAGCCAAAATCATAGGGGGGTTTTATGTATACTACATTTAGAGAAGATTTCACCAACTCTTCTTGTCTACTCAACAAGCCTACTCAATAGTATGGAAGTCGTGCTGATTTCGGACACAGCCAGAGTGTAAGGAGTGGAAGAGGTGCAGCTGGGATGCGTTCACCTTTACCATCTCTTCCTGCCCCCCTCCCCTCTTCTTTTCCTCCTCCTGATAGGCTACGGAATGATGACAGACGGCTCCACCACTTTTGTCAACGCCTCGGCCTGCACCGTCAACTTCCAGCCCATGAACGCGCCCATCGTGTTCGACCTGCCCACGTCCAGGAGCACATGACTGAGGAAGCGCCACCCCCTGCCCCGCCCCCATGGACACTGTGCAGTGACAGGTGGGCCGGAACGCGGGCGGGCGGGAGAGGGAGGGGCCGGGTGGGCTGTACCTGCTCTGCGTTCAGACTGCTGTGGACTCTACACCTGCGCTTGTGTTGGGTCCTCTTACATTTTTATTTATTTCAAACATAAAGAACCACACTGCAAAACAGCCTCCCTCTGGGACGTTCTAGAACTTTCTCTGCATGCTTTCAGTACTTCATTTTTTCACAATTTTCTGCAGAGGGGACAACAACAGGGAGCTCATAATACTCTCTCTCGTTCGATCGAGCTACTAGGCCCCATCCACCACTCTTTCAGTGTTTACTCAGACTGTGTTTGTTTGTCTTTTTGCTTTGTTCAGTGGGTGCACTGCATTTCCCTTGAGTCCCCCCTACACTCACCCCTATGATCCCCCTAGACTCACCCCTATGATCCCCCTAGACTCACCCCTATGATCCCCCTAGACTCACCCCTCTGATCCCCCTACACTGACCCCACTGAGCCCCCTACACTGACCCCTCTGATCCCCCTACACTGACCCCACTGAGCCCCCCTACACTGACCCCTCTACACTGACCCCACTGAGCCCCCTACACTGACCCCTCTGATCCCCCTACACTGACCCCTCTGAGCCTCCTACACTGACCCCTCTGAGCCCCCTACACTGACCCCTCTGAGCCCCCTACAGCAGCTTCTTACAGGCTGAAAAATGTGTTAGCTCATTTAAACTGTGAAGGATATGCATGTTTGCACTCTGTTTAATTAATTTGTTTCCGTCGAAAGACGTCAAATATTTGTGTGTTACAAGTGAACCACTGTACATTCTTACTGCTGAGGGATGAGAATGTTACATGAAATGTGCAATGTTATATAGTATTTATTGCAACATGTTTTCTATTGACTATCCTTACTTGTTTGAACAGTGTTATTTAGCTGTTTTATTGTAAATTGCCTGCTCTTTAAAATAAGTTAAAGTACCCAGCCTTCTCAGACTCCGCTACATTACTTCTCTCTGTGTGGGTAACATACTGACTCTGACTCCATTGGACTTTGATCTGGATCTCAATGTCTCCTCTGCTTTTTTTTCCCTCTACCAGTTTGATTTAACACTTTATTATAGCCTCCCGGCTGTAATATATTCCTGTGGGTTTTGGATAAATTTTCATCAGTAACTATCATTGTTTTGGATTAATATTTAATGCAGTCAAATGGATGAGAATGCTGATGCATTTTTCTCAAGATGAATAAGTACAATTACCAGACATGTACAGTACAAACTTGCAATAATTATACAGCACTGAGATTATACAGCATGAATCCTGCTTAGGTCCAATATTGGCTTTACGTTAATCAGTAAAGTAATTAATGGAGGCTCCCAATAGTGGTTATTTCATTACGTGCTCTAGATACACAGCTCTCAGCATTTCACCAACGGTTTTGCAGAAAGGCTGTGAGAACGAACCGACTTCAGATTAGACCCGTCTGCATGTGTTCTTGGTGAAACTGACAGCATCATAAAGGGCATTTTTACCAGTGTTCATTTTGACCATGTTTTGATTTAGTTTTAGTCATGGTTTTCTGACTAAATTGCATTTTAGTTTAAGTCACATTTTAGTCATTTGAATAATGCTAGTTTTAGTCAAATTCTAATTAAACATTTTTCACTTTTTTTTTTCCCACTTTTTTTTTTACTGGAATGTTCTTAGATTGACCATTATACACATTATAAACATCATAATTTCTTCCACGAATCTTATAGCTCTTGTTATTATTACACAGTATCTGAAAATGTTGGAACATGCTCTATTTGCAGGCCTGTTCCTGTAGGAATATGGAAGGAATATTATCAATTTTGGAACTATCCTCAGATGGTATTTGTCCATCTTTAAGTTATAGAACACATATTTCTCTATGCAGAGGTGATTTCAGAGGTAAACAAGGCAATAACGTCATCTTATGGGAGAAAAAAATTATTTATTTCAATATCAATAAACTTTTATTTAAATTTGGGTAAGTACAGGCCCAGTGGGAGAATCAAGAACAGAAGGGCATTTGATATTGTAAATATTTTAGTACTGAAAAAACTACTAATGAGTTTAAGTAGTTACATATGTCATATTTAACTCGTATATAAATAATATAGATTAATATAAAGAATTTTAGAAAATTACACACTTAGGAAGAAAATATTAAATCCGTATCCAATGCCGTAAACAAATGACAAACACCTGGCAGCTTCAAATTGGCTTGTGCAGAGTCACAGGATGCTTAACATTAGGCCTGTTACATGTTTCAACCAGTCAAGGTTGACCACCACAGAAATATCTAACTGACTTATGACATCCTTAGTCTTAACGTCCAGGTTGTCTCTATTCCACCCCATGCACACATTTTTCGTCAATTGAATTGGAATAACAGCAGTACTTGATTAATATACCAGGAACAAGCTAGCTGTTCTGTTTTCATATCAAAAACTCCATAGCCAAGCTCCGCCTCCATACTTCGATTGAATCCGGTCATATCTTTATGATGCATTGTACAGAATTTGGAAAGTGTTATGCACAGCATTTCACACCGCTTATTTGTCCAATCGTCTGTTGATTAAATTTCGTTGAGTTTTTATTCATTGACAATAATGTTAGTTCATTTCATATTCGTTTTTATCAACAAAGGTGGGTTTTTATTTAGTTATCGTCTCGTTTTTGTCATAAAAAATTTAACAGCGGTGTTTAGAGTGCATCTTACTATGAGGTTCCAAACTGTTACACGTCATGGTCTGGTTCTGGGATTGGCTGGTCTGGAATGATGGAATATTTCAGTGATTGGCTGGCTGGGAATGGTTGTGATTGGATGATGGGGAATTATGGAATGGATGGGAATGATATAGTGGGCAGTGATTGGCTGGTACAGTGCAGGGTAGATGGTGGGGGGTGGTGATGTTCTCTCCTGAAGGATGTGCTAGAGAGCAGGATCATCTCACAATCTGACAAAAATCTTACAGGAAATGCAAGGTAAATTTAATTCATGGATTTATTTATTAATTCTAAATTAATTTATGGTTCATTAAACATTAGTCAGGCTGTTTTCAAACAGATTTTAATAAAATTTATCTTCGTGTATGAAATGTTTATATTTTAAAAATTTGTGTTTAAATAATACTTTTCTCATTTGCTGGGTGTAGTAACTGCTTTCTCTGAAAATGTGGTCTGGGTGTATTTCTCAAATCTATCCCTCCCTCATTCGGCATGCTGTTACAAATCTCAACTCTTTAAAACTCTCACTCACTTTTTGGTGTTGTCTATTTTTTCTGGGATATACTAAAAAATGTTTTGATTTAGTACCGTTTTACTTTAGAAGCCTTACAGGGGACAAAATGTGTAGTAATAACTGTGTATGCTAATGCATTGCCAGACCCAGTACTTGGCTCTGCTAACATTACAGGCCTGGCTTCCATGCTATCCAAAAAAACCATGTACTCAGGGACGGCTCTAAACCTTGTGCCATGCGAGATCACGTAGTAGGTGGGGGGGGGTGTCTGGGTGTGTGGTGGTAGGTAGCGATCATGGAGGGGGGGTGGGTTGGATTTGTTTAGCAATCAAGGTAGGCGGGGGTTGGGATTTTGCCAACTATGATTGAAGCAACACGCGAATTTTCCGGGGTTTTTTTCTTTTGTTTGCCGCCCCCCAGATGGTTAAAGCCCCCCCCCCCCCATGTGCAGATGGCACCCGTAGGCAAGGGCCTATGCTTAGAACCGGCCCTGCATATACTCTCAATATTTCAGCTGAATTTTCTCTTCAGTAACTGCAGTGCATTACCGTCTGTCAAACCGCTGATGAAATTAATTCTGAGAAAGATCACTCAGACCAGAGAAATCAAACGCTGCGTGAATATGCCTTTTCCTTATTCCCTGCGCAAGCCATGCAAGCAAACTCCAAGCTTCTGTTTATCTTACAGAGTCAGAGGAGATCTCCATCTCATATGAATTATGTACATTCTGTGTAAACTTAATCTGCAAAAAGAAATCAGATTTTCATATTTCGTACTGTGAATTCTGTCTTCCACACACAAGAAGCTTCATTCAGATAATTACATCAGTAATCCTGTGGGAGGGAGTGTGGTTTATTCTGAGATATGCTACTTATAGATGGCTTTCAGCTGGCCATAAGAAACGTCTCTATAGAAAAGCCTTTAGAATGGATCTTTTTCCTTTCATGTTTAGCTATGCGGGCTGCGGTCCCTGTTGTCCTTTTCTTATCGGTTTTGCGTTTGACACATTTCTGCACAAAGCTTCAGCATCTGCTCTGAAAAGGCAGGACGTCCTCAGGCTCAGATGTTGAAAATGGTTTATTTGGGTAAGCAAAAAGGGCAATAATTGGCTACAAAACCTAACCAATGAGAGGAGAGGATTCAAACACAGGCATGGACTGAAAGGGAGAATCATAAAAATATATGCAATCACAGGAATGTTTTGATTGGTTACATTTTCTCTGCACTCTCAATCTTATTGTACTGCTTATTGTTGAATTTCTCAGTGATAAAGCCTATCAAACATTAACCATACAGACTTTACCCAGAACCCCCTGCAGCACCAGCGGCACAAAGGGAAGCGCTGCCTGCATGTTTCCCTCACTGTAGAAAGGAATGCAGGAAGTCGTTGTAGGATATTTTCCCGGAGAGATTTTTGTCAAAGTAAGAGCTAAGATGGAAGACTTCGTCTTGGGAAAGGCTGATTCCGTACTGTCCCAGTACCTGCAGCAGACGCAACAGAACACAGGGGTTTCAGCTTTTAAATCTTTCAACAGATCTAGACTTACTTTATATCCTTTAACATGGTTTTCCAACTCCAGTCCTGGTGTCAATCAGCTGCCAAATGATATCTTGGAAACAAGGTGTGTGGATTCTAGCCAATTAGTTTCTTAAATTTAACTTGAAAATAGCTTAAATCAGCACACACTCCTGACTGGAATTTGTGATCCCATTTTAACCCTTTAGACACCAGTAAGATTAATTTTACAGGCCAGAGGGGCGTTTCACAAAGCAGGATTATTGAGTTAGCTGGATAACTGCACTAACCCGGAGCCCTCCAAAATCTGGACTATAGACTGTTCCGGATTTTACTCAGTGCAGTTATCCAGCTAATTTAGTAATCCTGCATTGTGAAATACCCCCTGGTGTAGCCTGCTGTTTGCACCAATCGTCACGCTGCGTTGGCTCAGGTGAGTTTACCTGTCTGAAACCCCCAAAGGAGAGCCGACCGCTCCGGGTTGGATCGCAGGCGATAAAGCTCTGTCTCATGGGCCTCCAGAACTTCCGGACCGGGTCGAGTATTCTGAGCATGGCGTCTGCACACGGCCCAGTCAGAACCCCCATGTTCATCTGGACCCAGGGAGAGAACCACATCAGACCGGACCATACCAGACCACACCAGGCTATACAGATTCTAAACATACAGACCAGTTTGAGCATGCTCAATTAGGCACAGGCCAGATGCATGTGCCCATCAATCAGCAGTCCTACAGAAGCCTGTGCTGGAAGTCACTTCACATCCCATTTGTAAGTTTGTCTTTTATAATTGGCATTATGTGGTTAATATCTTATACCTCTTACATGTAATTATATCAGAGGCTGGCAGTGTAGCATAGTGGTGAGAGAACTGGGCTTATATCTCCATGGTTGCGGGTTTAATTCCCAAGTGGGGCACTGCTGACGTCTCTCTGATGTCAATGCGCCTGCTAAGCGGACAAATAAATTATGTAATCTCCGTAAAATAAACATACAAGCGTTTCCCAGCCCCCTGATTCTGTCTACGGCACAGTGAACAGCACCTTGGGGTGAATGAAATGTTTTGTTCTGTATTTGCAGTCTTGAGTTTTCCAGGCTGTGATGTTTGACAGATTCTCCTTTTGAACATGAATAACTCTGAGCCTGAGGCCAGGATTTGATTGGTGTTTTGTTTGGGTGGAGGACATTGTGGAACATTGGGCTATATTCTTTGTGTTTAAGGCCAAAGAGGATTCCGGTTTGGCCCCCAGAGCTAATTGGTGCAGCCAATGGTGCAGTCTAATTAGAGACGTGTTAAAATCAGGTATGTGGGAGAAGCACAGAGCTCAATTTTGAAGGAAACGGCAGGGCTTTGTGCTATTATTTTGTGAGAAGCATGGTTTTTCTTTGGGTTTTCTTGGCCCATGTGCATGTACGTGCACGCACGCACGCACGCACGCACGCACACACACAGCTCAGTTGAGTGACCCTTATTAAACTGAACTTGTCAGTTAAATATAGGTCACATGATCCTCCGTATGAGCGGCGGGTCGTACCGTTGTGCGTGGCAACGGCACTTTGGGTCGATGGAAGGCAGTAACGGGGCGGGGCTGCAGGGAGAGGAGGAGCTGGCGCAGGAAGTCGGCGTACGGGACTCTGCCATTGACCGCGATGTCGTACTTCAGTGCCAGCTGCTCCAGCTCTGACCTTGTTATCCTCACGCTCAGACCCTGCAGGATGGCTGGGACACAAACAGGCCGGCCGTCAGCTACAGACACTCCACACACTTACCATACGCTTAATGCATCTACGGGGGAAGGGAGGGGTGACACCACAGTACCCAGGAAGCTGTCTGTGCCGATCCCGCCAGATCCAGTCATGTCCTCGTCCCTACAACGTCGCTGGAGCTCCCTCCAGCAGCCGCGGATCTGGTTACGCACCGTCCTGTCCAGAGTGCCAGAGCTACGCACCATCCTGTCCAGAGCACTAGAACTACGCACAGTCCTGCCCAGAGCGTCAGACTTCCGCTGGGGGGTAGCCCCGCCCCCTGCCACAGAGGCATCTCCCCTCACTTCCTCCCCTTCTACTGACTGGAGGAGAGGCAGACAAATGTTTATAGAAAAAAATATGTTAAGCAAAAGTAAATTCATTAAAAATACAAAACTGCACAAAATTCGTATTGTTCCTTTTGATTGAGACCATTTTCAGTTTGCACTGATGAATATGCAGAAACATAGCTGTAAATGTTGTTTTGTCTGAAGGGAATTATTTGAAATAAAATTTCCTGAACAGCAGTGAGATTATAATGTAGTGAAAGAGCATACTGTTATGTTTCCTGCCTTTACTGGGCCTCAGACATGCATTAGACCACAGGTTCCACAGACACTCACACCTCTCTGTCTGTGGTTTTGTGTTCCTCAGGTAGTTTGAAGCTCTGTACCTTTGGACGTCCAATGGTGCAGGGGGCAGTTTTGGGGCGGTGCAGGGTTGGTATGGGGACCCCTGAGTGTGCCTTGGGGTCCTCTGTCTCCAAGGTTTGGGGTTCCTCACCAGGGTCCCCACTGAACCTCTTCAGAAACACTTTGTACTCCAGGTTTCCAAACTCATTCACTGGCATCAGCTTCCACAAACCCTCAAACTGGAGCAAGTAGGAAAGACAACGGCCAAATTATACGATGGAGCTGCTTCTTAATCATGGAAAATGCTTTAAATGTATTTTTGGTGTATTTCTGGGAAGGATGTTTTGTTTTTAAAATAAAGTAATATCTTTAGTTTTACACTTCAGACCTTTTTATAGCACATTGTGTGTGTGCATTCCTATGTACAAATTGTGCTATGAATGATTTATTTTCATTTTGTTTATGTTAAATCCAAGACAAGGGCTTACCTGTTCAGGTGTGAGCCTCATGAAATGTTGCTCACAAATGATCCTGAAGTCCTCTTTGGAGATGACATTAATATGGGCATAGTCTAGGTCAGCCATCTCCTTGGCAACGGTGTAGATCCTGGCACAGACCACCTCCCTAATGCGTTCTAGGATGTCACTCACTGGAATGGGGTGTGGCTTTACAGGGCCTCCAGCATTCTCTACTTTCCCCTGGTGGTCGTCAGAGGTTTGGACCTTTCCCATTTCCCACAAACGTATGTCAGCTTTTACATGTGCTCAGTGCTTTGTTAACTTAAGCTCTTCCCAAAACACACACCATTTAACACACATGTAAAAGTGTGAAAATAACACACAATCTCCCTGTTTTTCCTTTAAACACAACCACATTCAAACGGTTCCCTCTACAAACACTCATATGCACAGGAAATGTTAGTCCTACAGACATGGGCACATTCACAGGCACTTGGGCTTCTCTACAAACACAATATTACCATAAAAGTGCTTGTTCAGATTTCCCTTGGAACAAATTATGCTTCAGAACAAATTCTTCTCATGGCATCAGAGTAACAGAATGGGCTGTTAATATCAGTGAGCTCTTTTGCTGAAGGCCTGTACAGGTAGAGTAGCAAAGTGCGTTCTCACCTTGTTTAAGATGGTTAATAGTAGGATTATAGTGTGTTCTCAACAGGTTGTGATGTTAGTTGCATTTTCACCATATTGAGTAAAGGGTGTGAGGTTAAGGTGCATTCTCACTGTGTTGAGTAAAGGTTGTGAGGTTAAGGTGCATTCTCACCATATTGAGTAAAGGCTGTGAAGGTAAGGTGTGCTCTCACCTGGTCGTTGAGGCGGAATCGCTCCAGGAATGCCCTCCAGGGGACGCTGTGTTCCTCCTCCTTCACAGGCAGATTGGTCAGCAAATGTATAAACTGCCTGTCTGACAGTCTGACACAGAAATGGTCCAGAACCCTCCGGAAGTCCAGGGATGTGACGGTGCCCCTCCCACTTCTGTCGAAGGCAGAGAAGGCCTGGAGGCACAGTGGAGAGAACAGGCCTTACCTGAGACAGGTACGCATCTCACCTCTATCTCTGACTCTTCTTACAAATGGATGCAGATTTATATATTCTATACACTTTACATGCTGCTGTTTGCTTTAAATGTGGTTTGGCTTTAACATGCTTCAGCATGCAGTCTGAGGCCTTGGCACAATCATTCAGACCAAGGGGGAGAAAAAATACTTCAATTTATAATTCAGAGTTAAAGACCAACGTTGTACCTGCATTACCTACACACTGCACACCTCTGCCACTAAAAATCTTAAAATAAATGTAGTTATTTCCTATATTGTCATATTTGGTCGCTGGCAGATACCTTATATTTTATTAAAATTTCTATCAAAAATGTGTGTCATATAGGCAATATAATCACCAAGTATTATATTTTCCCACAAAATAAAACTTACAGAACAATGCAGTGTACAGAGGCTATAAAACAGATGCCGGAATTTAATATTGCAGCAAAAATGCTGCGTAAAATATAAAACTTCAGCATAATGTGTTGGATCTCTCTCTTTCTCTTTCTCTTTCTCTTTCTCTCTCTTTCTCTTTCTCTCTCTCTCTCTCTCTCTCTCTCACATACACACAAGCACTCAAACACACTTTATTTCTGTGTATAAATACAGATATATACATATTTATTTTTTGCTTACCTTGTGGAGGGTGTGGTAGGAGGTCATGACCTCCTCTCTCACTCTGAGCAATGCTCTATCAGGGCTGAGGTGCTCCACACTCTCCCTCTGAGGGATGGGCTCTGGGTGTGGCTCTGGGATGGGCCTCAGTGGCGCACTGCCAGCTGGTCCCTGCATCCGTGAGTCTGAAAGCCCCTCCACTGTTGGGTGCCTCTGGCCACGCCCACAGCTCTCAGGAGCCACACCCAGCTTTTCCAGGAACTCTGAATGGGTGAGCGCACCTCTTCCATCACTGTCGTACCTGTAGGCACGATCGCAAGGGCAGTCCGTCATTACAGGTCTCTCATGCAGAAACACAAGCACACATCTGCCATTCTATCTCCACCGTATCCAGTAGAGACTGGACCAGCACAGGAGCACACCGCTGTATGTTTAATAACCATGCCATGAGCAATGAGTATGAAATGATGCATAGAGAAGTAGGAAATATCAAGATGGCGGACAGGCTGACAGTAGAAAATTTTAACGTGTGTTCTGGTCATGGCTACCTTCATGTTTGTTAAAAAATAACGAATCGATCTTTGATTTTTCGAGAGATTAGCTAACTCAACCGTGTGCTCTTAATTTATCATAATTGTTAAAAAGCTGTTCCCTGTTCTGTGTGGGTGTTCCTTTTTGTGTGACAGTAAAGCCTGCCCACTTTCTTTTGAGTCACAACCATCTTTGAGCCTGTCCTTGCAGAAAGTGTAAGGTTTTTTTTGCATATATGCACTCGGACTGTGAAACTGGCGACAGATAACATTAATGAACTTTCTGCAATCCCAGAGAGAAGTGCTCTTCAGGCACTAATGTCATATCTTTTTCATTTGGTTCTTTCTCATTTGAAATATAAAAGTCGTAAGAGATCCCAGCACATGCACAGACAGATAACATGTTACTCTTCATTACTGTTTAATAAAAACGCTTCAATTAAGAAGAAAAGATAAAAAGTGAAATTATTGTTACTGTAAGAAAAATGGCACAAGAATGACTAACTCTGGCTCACACCAAGTGGTTGTCTAGCCTAGTGCCCATGAAAAAAAAGTGTGTTACCTGGACCAAAGTTTTTCAAACTGGTTTGCAGTGATGGGCAAAGCATACGAGTACAGCAGCTCTCTCAAGTCCTTCTTAATGATGAGGCCATTACCCATCCCATCAGAATGGCCAAACGCCTACACAAAGAGGAGACATACGTGAGAATCACTGCTTATTGCCGCCATGTGCATTCAGCTCTTAAAAAATGTGAATTTACACTTTAATTCCCAACATTCAAGACTGTAGGGTGACAAAACAAACCCAGAAAACTGTAGAAAGTTTAAGTCCCACTATTGGAAGTGAGAGGTAAGAATGTGAAATTGAGTTTATGGAGCCGCTGCGAGTTGCTCGACATCACTGCGCGGGTTTGTTCTTTAATCAGCTGAGCGTGAGTCTCTTTCGAAGTGCACGAAACTGACGAAACGCACCTTCGCCATATCAGACCAGCTTCTGCGCGCCCGAGACACGAGGTGACTGTGAACCTGCTCGCCTGCTTCTTCCACAAACCGCTTTGATCTGTGAAACAAGAATGTTATTTAAGAAACATGAGTGTTATTTACTGCGTTTCACACTGCATGACTGCAGCAGTAAACATTTCTGATCCACAATGATAGCAAGCCAAGTAAACTGCCCTTAGAAGCAGAGTTATATCTGGAGGCAGTAAGCAGGCAGTAAGCCCAGTGGACCATATAACCAGTGAATGAGTGAATTGCTGAACTGTTTCTCAGTGTCAAACAGACTATTGAACCTTCAAGACCTAAAGGAATAATGAGGCGTGTGAGCAGTGTCTCATGGGACTAATGACCCATTGGGCCTGGTACAGGACCACACACACACACACACACACACACACACACACACACACACACACACACATGTGCATGTGCACACACACACACACAGTGACATAATTCCCAGAGCATAGCTACCCACAGGCCACACACACACTTTCTCTCTCTCTCACACACACAAACAGTGAGATAACTCCCAGAGCATGAATACCCACAAGCCCATGTGCATGAGCACACACACACTCTCATACACACACACACACACACACACGCACAGTGCGATAACACTCAGAGCATAGCTACCCACAGGCCCATGTGCATGCATACAGACACACACACACACAATGAGCTAACTCTCAGATCCACACACCCAGCAGTACTTACCGGTGTGAAAGAAACAGAAAGCACCTGCACATTCTGTTTCACTGCTCCCAGCGATTCATTACAAAACAAACAGCTCCCAGCGATTCATTACAAAACAAACAGCTCCCAGCGATTCATTACAAAACAAACAGCTGCCAGCGATTCATTACCAAACAAATAGCTCCCAGCGATTCATTACCAAACAAACACCTCCCAGCGATTCATTAGCAAACAAACAGCTCCCAGCGATTCATTAGCAAACAAACAGCTCCCAGCGATTCATTACTAAACAAACCGCTTCCAGCGATTCATTAGCAAACAAACAGCTCCAAGCGATTCATTAGCAAACAAACAACTCCTAGCGATTCATTGGCAAACGGCTCCTAGTGATTCATTAGCTAACAGCTTCCAGCAATTCATTAGCAAACAAACAGCTCCCAGCAATTCATTAGCAAACAAACAGCTCCCAGAGATTCATTAGCAAACAAACAGCTCCCAGAGATTCATTAGCAAACAAACCGCTCCTTGGCATTTTAATTTTTGTAAGGTTGAAAATATAGACCTGTGAGGGATAAGGAGCTCACCTGGCGGTTGAGCGAGGCAGTGCACCTGGCTGGCCACAGGCCTGGATGGTGCTGTAGAACTCTGTGTAGTTCAGTGTGGCTCCGGATTTGAGTCCCAGCAGATCCAGCATGCGCTGGTACTCCTGCTCTTTGGTGACGAATATCAGGCTGTCAAGCAGGCGTCTGAGGTCTCCCCTGTCGACAACGCCATCCCGGTTCCGGTCTATCAGGTGGAATGCAGTAAGGATGTCCTGAAAACCCAAGATCTTTTTAATGGGGGGGGCAATGAATCTCTGCGCTACCCCCACCCCCAAAAAGATGCCACTGAAAACTGACTCCCGCATCATTTTAAAGTAATTTTCATCCCTGCTGGGGAATGTCTTTCCAGTAGTTTCTTAATTCTGAGGAGTTATGAAAGTACTGTGTTCAGGAATCCCACCAGGCCCCTGAATAGACTGCATATTCATAACTTTCATGAGTGTACTGCTCTCTGTGTGCTGCCATTTTGGAGATTAGGTCACTTTTCATGCTCTTTATTTTTTATGTAAAATGTCCATTGTGTAGCTCTGTGTGGAAACTGCAATTCTACAGCAGTTATTTGTTTAATTTTAAACAAATACTAAATTATTTTTTATTGTTAAACACAGGCCATCTATCCACAAGACTGCATGATTACAATTTCCTCTCTCTCCATCTCAGCTGATGTGTGCAGAGAGTTCTGGCACAAAATGGCTGCCGAGTGCTGGGGGCTACATATCGTGTTGGCTGTGGTGATTTCCATGGGCGTTGCTAGATCCCTTTTACTGGGGCACGTGCCTGAGTCCCGTAGATGGACATCAGACAATTATTTGGACAGCAGAGACAGAGAAGCAGTAAGGAGAGATGAGACTGAGAGAGGTAAGACCTGGCTGTAGTTGGTGATGAACAAGCTAGCTAGCTAACCTACTTGCAGGTCTGGCAAATGTAAAAGCCTGAATGATTATATGAATTTGGGAAGGCTATAATTGGTCTGATTCAGTTAATATGCAGTATATACTTTAATTTAAATGGTTGACGTAAGTCATTAAATGATTGTTTGAAAGGTTCTTTGTTCTGCAATTGTTTTTATCAATTATTATTGTAAGGGTGTATTCCTGCCTCTCGCCCAATGCATGCTGGGATAGGCTCCAGCACCCCCCGTGACCCTGAACAGGAATAAGCGGGTTGATGAATGATGATGAATGATGATGATGAATTATTATTGTGGAACACAGAAGAATGCAAATGTGCAATAGTTTAATTACTTGAGTCGGGTTTTGTTGTTATTATTTGCATATGCAGGGTATGACTTTTATGCCTAAAAACATGTTGAGAATGTTCATAATGTATGTTAAAATAAATATTTTCATAAAGATGAATATCTCTACATGTTTACCTTTACCAGTAGTAGTTTCAGTTTCAGCAGCAACAGTATGGTAGTGGCAGTAATAGTGCACTAAGCAAGGGAAGTTTATATAGCACATTGTATAGCACATTTCATACACGCAGCAGGCATTCAAAAAAATAATTGTGTGATTTGAGTAATGGGGGGGCCTGTGCCCCAGTAGAGCTTCATGTCCAGCAACGCCCCTGGTGAGTCCCCTCCCACTCACTGTAAAGCGCTTTGAGATAATGAGATGAAAGGCACTATATGAATGAGATTTGTTGTTATTGTTGGGTGTCATTACGTCACATCTGTGTTAGCTGTGTGTGGATTTCAGCCCTCAGTTGATTAGAGTATACTTCTCTCACCCCGTGGTGCTTCTCAATCCTCTCCTTCATCTGAGAAAGGCAGTCCTCGGCTGTCAGGAAGCACGGCTGCTTCTCCGGCACACAGTTATTCAGCTGTGTGACCCTCTTCCCCTTCAGTTTATCTGCATGTTATTACAGTGTCATTGCACTTATTACACGGTTATTATACTGTTATAACTGTACACAAACTGGGCGAATGTGGCAGTGTAGTATAACGTTGAAGGAAAGTGAGCTTGTAACTTAGAAGTTGGAGGATTGGTTTCTAAGTCTGCTGTAGCCTTGAGCAAGGTAGCCTGTAGCCTTTATCTCAATTGCTTCAGTTACTATGCAGAAGTATAAATGGTTTGTATATAAAATAATGTAAGTTGTGTAAATCACTCTGGGTAAGAGTGGCTGCTAAATGTATAAAATGTAATTATACAGTGATCAGTGTTGTAATAGTATGCACATACATACTATGCAGTGGTCAACATTATTACAGTATACACATTTTTCTTCTGCTACCAATAAGTGATGGATGGTGAGAGAAAATGTAATTTAAAGTCTTCGGTTTCTGTGCTACTTACTGAAAACAATATAGTTGTTTGTTTTGTTGACAAATGAATTATTTATGAGGTGAGATTAGCCTAACAGCAGATATTTGTTTTTTAATGTGTTTTTTTTTTGTTGCACATTGTACATTTTATCCTCAGTTCTGAGGTGTTCTGCACGTGTCTTTGCATTTAAAGCTTCTTTTAATTGGCATTTCAGAAGATAAAAATGAGAGATGTCCCTCTCACCGTAAAAGCTTCCAATGAAAAACACATAATTAGGCAGAATATCAAAAAATGAAACCGTTCTACGTTCCTTCTGTTTTTACCGCTAATGAGAAATGAGGACCTATATCTGCACTTAATTATCCTGCAGATGACTCACAGAGTTACAGAAGGCTACGATACGATGTGCTTAGTGCTAGAATCGGAGTCTTTTGGGAGGACAGACAGACAGACAGATGTGGGAGGAGGGTGTCTAATAGCCAAGCGGCTGTACTGTCATACAGCGCCAGAAACGCCCGTTACCAACCAGAACCTCCTGTAGTTAAGAAGCAGAGAGGATAGAAGGAACTCAGGAGCCGAGTATCTCTGGCGAGTCTATAGAATCTGTGATGGTGCTTTGTTATTTAATGATTTTTCACAAACATGTATTTTGAGTTGATGGAACAAAATTCCACTGGAGTGTACAGGTGTGTCAGAATCTGCTTCACACACCTGCTAACCATCCTCACCTTCGTATTTAACCAGGAAGTCTGCCTGGGAGAGGATTCCATTCTTAAAACCAAGAGCTTCAGTCAGAATGTCAAACTCCTCCTGACCGAGATCAATTTCACGGTCCTCCAGCATCTGAGGGTGAGATTTGAACAGGAGAATGTACAGTTTACTCTACGCCACCACCTTTCTGAACATACATAAAGCAGCTCTACTGCTATTCACCCCCGTGAAGCAACCTGCTTTGTGTTCTCACCTTAAAATAAACAACCAGTTTATACCCAGGTCACACGAGGAGGTGAGTCAACTGTGGTGAGGTGAGTTAACTATGTAATCAACCACTTTAATTGATTCATTAAGATCACACTCTGGGGCTCCCCAGGTTACAGGATCCTGAGCTACACACCCTTCAGCTGGAAAGCTGACTGAAGTTTGACGTTCTGATGTACTTGTCAAAAATTTGTATTATCCTCCAACCTCTGTTTTTTAATTACTATTCATTATCGTAAGGGAACAAAATTAATATTTACGCTGCTTGTCTCCATCTCATTGACAAGCTCTTTACTGATTTATTTAAACATTAAGCAGGTTAAAAAGAAGACACTGACAAAGTCGATCAGTGTGCAGGGATGTCCATAAAAGCAGGGCTTATCTTGGATGCCACAGTGCTGCTGGGCTCATTATTAAATAATTTCCTAAACTTCTAAAGTAGAAGAAATATTTAGAAGCTCACCCTCCTGAAGTGCTTTAAACTCAGAGTGCCGTCAGAGTTCCCTCCCGTTTCCAGGAGACAGTCGTGAATGGCGATGTTCCGCAAGGCCAGGTTTTCTCTCAGCTTCCTCAGGACAATGTTCTCCACCGCCTGGGTTCTAACGCTGTACACAGATGGCATAGAACCACAGCAGCACATTATCAGAGCTTTCAAGCTACAAACAGGCTCTGAAGGCTGCCTACAGAGGACAGGGGTGCGCCACTCTAACACACATGCTACCAAAATTATCTAACACATTTCTACCACAATGAGCTTACACACATGCTACCAAAATGAACACATTTCCACTACAATGAGCTTACACACTATGTTAGCAAAATGAGATAATGTACATGCTATTAGAATGGGCTCTGGCAACGTTCAAAATGACTGAAGCACATACTATAAAAATGAGCTCAACGCGCCATGCTAGTAGAATGAGCTAATACAAATGCTGTTATAAAATCTAACACATGCTGAGTAAGTACACAGAATTATTAAAGCCGTTACCTCCTGGTTGCCTTGTGGGCCCTTCCAGCACTGTCTGTCTCATCGCTCCTCTTTGACACACCCAGACTATTCAGAAACTTGTCATATGCCAATCTTCCTGAGTCCGTGTGCGGATCACAAAGTCTGCAGTAGGCAAGGAAAACACCCTCATGAGTCCCACAGACGTGTCAACCAGAACCGGGTCAGATTTTTAATATTTTAAATTATTTAACACTTTAAAAGCAACCAGAAACATTCCTGCAGATTACTGATCATGTTGAAAGAAACTATGTTTTCAGAATGCGACTTGGATTCTATACTGAATCCCCTGTGGAAGTGACTGGGACTCTTTACTGACTCACCTGTAGAAGTGACCCTCTGACACAGGTAGCCCATAGCGGTTGATGACCTCCCTGAGTTCATCCTGATGAACCGTCCCATTCTGACCACGGTCGTAGTGTCTGAGTGCCTCTGTGACCTGGTCAAGGTGCTCGGAGAGTTTGTCCCGCAGTATCCCCTCTACCTGCACACAGTGTGGATCAGAACAGACAACTCAGCCATAACTATACTGCCACCCCGAAAATGACATCAAGCTGTCCCAGCTGTGCAGTCATTGGCCACTTGAAATTAGTTGAAGAATCACATTGGTTTACTCACTGTGACCCAGGCATCAGTCTCCACAGTTGGCTGGTTTTTCTGCCGAAGCTCCTGTGTGGGCCGGGTGCACTCCCTTGTCGCTACCTGAAGAGGGCGACACCTGCAGGTTAGGGACTCCCACTTTACTCTGACTCCACATTTTCAATCAGGAGTTGGTAGAGTATAAATGTCTGAAAGGTGGTAGTGCTGCCACATTAGACTGGTAGCTAATATAGGGGCGGAGGGTGATGCAGTTTGCATGTTAACCTGTGGTGGATCGAGGGTGATTATGTTAGCACGTTAGTCTGTGATGGATGGAGGGTGATGGTGTTTGCACATTAGCCTGTGGTGGATGGAGGGTGATGGTGTTTGCACGTTAGCCTGTGGTGGATGGAGGGTGACGGTGTTAGCACGTTAGCCTGTGGTGGATGGAGGGTGATGATGTTACCATGTTAGCCCTTAGTGGGTGCAGTAGCTCCAGGAGGCGCTGGTTGTGGATGAGACCAGTGTTCTCAGGGTCCAGCAAGATCATCAGCTCCTTAAGCTGCTGCTCCGTCAGGCAAAATTTCCGGCACTCCAACAACCTCCTCAGCTCGGCCCGCATAACCTGCTCAGTCATGCCCTGCACCGGGGGGCACAGGTGTGAATCATGGAATATTTCCATGGAAACGGTCAGGAGACCACATGACAGACCTGTCCTATGCACCTTTAACTTCTGCCTGTCTGTCTGTAACCCTCCCTCAGTCTGTATTATCCCTCAACTTCATCTGCAGATGACATACACTCCCCAGATACTCAACGCTGACCGCTCTGCCTCCCTACCTTTGGAGCTGAAACAGCATACACTCCCCAGATACTCAACACTGACCGCTCTGTCTCCCTACCTTTGGAGCTGAAACAGCATACACTCCCCAGATACTCAACGCTGACCGCTCTGCCTCCCTACCTTTGGAGCTGAAACAGCATACACTCCCCAGATACTCAACACTGACCGCTCTGTCTCCCTACCTTTGGAGCTGAAACAGCATACACTCCCCAGATACTCAACACTGACCGCTCTGTCTCCCTACCTTTGGAGCTGAAACAGCATACACTCCCCAGATACTCAACACTGACCGCTCTGCCTCCCTACCTTTGGAGCTGAAACAGCATACACTCCCCAGATACTCAACACTGACCGCTCTTCCCTACCTTTGGAGCTGAAACAGCATACACTCCCCAGATACTCAACGCTGACCGCTCTGCCTCCCTACCTTTGGAGCTGAAACAGCATACACTCCCCAGATACTCAACACTGACCGCTCTGTCTCCCTACCTTTGGAGCTGAAACAGTCCACTTTGAAAATGTATTAAACGGCGCGTGACCAAATACAGTATGCTACCAATGTTCTGCCCTGTGATACAGCTCCAGCACCTCCTGTAGTTATGAAGCAAAGAGGACAGAAGAAATACAGGAGCTGACTATCTTGTGAGTTAATGGAATCTGTGAAAGAATCATCTGGGGTCTGGGTATCTGTCCATCTTGAGATTTCAGTCAGTGGGTTTACAAAAAGCCAAATGCCTATATACAATCCTGCACGTCTCGCTGTACCAAATGAAATCTGCACCCCTGGCTGGTCCATACTGACCGATTAGCAAGTACCTTCTTCAGCCCGACCACACAAAGGACACAGAAGGTGATATCAAAGGGAACTCATATTAATATTATATATTAATAATTTTTTAAATATTTATTCAGTGGCGAGATTGTACTTTTTAAGAGTTGTACTTGTATTTGTGTTGGCTGGGTACTGAACACATAAGCAGACATTATGAGTCAGAGCACATTCTCTGAGCTTTAGTTGTCCTCCCCAAGGCTATGGGAACAAACCTACTGAAAACCTGATTACTGGCTGCAGCTCTGCTGCTATTATTAAAACAGTAGGTAATTTTTTTTCTTCTCTCTGTTTTATGGCATTAAAGACAGAATGTCTCCCAGAGATGTGTGACTAATTTCTGGGATAAACTTCAGACAGTTTAGAAACTTGGCGCAGCATTATTAAACAGTAACAACATCAAACTGCATTTAACGTTAAATTATTACCGAAGGCGTTACTGAGAGCTACAGACTCTTACCAAAAATATGTAAATTACATCATAAAGAGAACAATTAACAAAACGTAAAGGTATTTTTAAAAACTCTAGCTTCAGGAATGAAGTGTGTTAGTGAAGCATTGCAGTCTTCCTTTCTTGACGCTGTAGAGATCTTGTACTGATTTTAGCCTGACTGTGAAGGCCATTTATTACATTAATTATGTTTTTAAAGTTGTATATCTAGATGCCGGTGAAATTTGTAAACACTCCTGCAGATCCCAGAACATTTCCAGCATAACACGTTGCTAACCAAAACATACAATGATATGAACTTGGAATTTTATTGTGGATATTGATATCAATTTTTGTTTAGAATTTTCAGTAATTTGCATGTATTTATTTGCTGTGAATTCGGTATTCAGTGATGTTATATTGATTATGTGGGAAATTGTGGCACAGCAAAGTTCTCTGTGTTAAATCAACTGATATCAGAGTTTATTTGAGTCAAATAGGGACCACATGTACTCGAGATTACTTTTAGATTTCAAAGTACTCTCTCAGTGTTACACTGAGCACTTTGCTCTGTGGGTGTGAAATAAACTGTATTAATCATACTGAGCAGGAATGTAAAACTGGTGGTAGAGTGCTGGTTTCATAGGACATTATGCATTTTTTCAGAGATCCTCACTTGTTCAGACATCAGGAAGGAGCTCTTCAGCAGAGGGTAGACTTCCTGTAGGGCCTGCAGAGTCTGGAGGTTCTGCTGGGCTGTACCAGGGCTCTGCTGCTCGGAGCACCCCCTGCCGGACCCATATGTACGTACATTTCAGGCATTCAGTAGATGCGCTTATCCAATGTGACTTACAGTTTCATTATGCGCAATACATTCTTACAGCTGGATATTTACTGAAGCGGTTTGGGGTACAATGTTACGGCCCCACCTGGGAATCAAACCTGCGATCTTTGAGTTACTAAACCATTATATTGTTCTGCTGCCACGATAAAGAATGCCTGACAGGAAGCGTACACGGTGTAGAAAATATTTTTGTTGCAGTTGATAACTGATGAGACTGTTCGGTTTTTCTCAAATTAATAGGTCAGAGGTCAGGCAGAGCACTGCTGTCTGCCATAAAGGTGCTCTCTGCATTGGTCTCACCTGACAGGTGACGTCTGCCTCTTGTCCTGGGTCAAATCCTCGAACTGGGCCATGAACTGGGCCCACGGTACCGGATCTGCAGCTTTCAGCTCAAACCTGCATCGGAAAAGGGTAGGAAGTGTTGAACTGGGCAGCTTCCTCAGCAGCATCTCACTGGGGACCAGATTCTTTTATTTTTAATTGAGCACATGAGCCAAACCTTTTCCACATATTAAAATGTGTGAAAATTACGTATTGTATATGTGTCGGTACATAATGCTTCCTTAAATTATGAATCATAATTAGTTATTATTCTGTCATTTGTGTGCTGACACTGCAGATGCAGACCTGACATAGTTTTTGATTAATTTGAATAAAACTTTTAATAAAGCTTTTTTCTGATTCCTGTGATACCTGTGAAGGGCCAGTGGTACTATGATCTATGGTAGGCCATCAATTGAGTAGCCCTAGTGTAACCCTTAACACTGTTACATCACAGAGCATGATTGGTGGTATACTCCTTTCCAGGCGCTCTCTCCAGCCTACCGGCTCGTTAGACCCTGGAACAGAATGTCGCTCACAGGAAACAGGAAGTGGCTGAGGATGGACTTCAGGTCCTCCTGGGAGACTAATCCACTGCAGGTAACATCAGACACTTGGAGAGCTCGCCAGACATCGGGGTAGCTCATACGCATCTGTCACAGGATGAAACGCATTCATGACCTCACCAGGGTTGGGCTTTATCCATTTTAATTCAGTCAGTGTAGGAAATGGTTTAAAAAATTACTTCATTTAAACTACCCCTAATGTCCAATTAGGCCTTTTCAATTAATTAAATGCATTTCAATTAATTTCCTGTGCTGATTAAATTGAAGAGGAACTGACCCAAAAGTCTGCTCTGCACAGACAGAGAAGCAGAATGTCCTTGCTGTTTGTGTCTGTGAGCTTGTTTAGAGTAGCATACGTATCCAGCTGAGATCATTACTATAGCATTCTCTTGATGCTTTTGATGTGCTGTTTTGTCAGCATGGCCCCCCAAAAAGTGCACTGAAATGCCACATCCATGCAGATCGTATCAAAGCCTGTTATTTTCCTACTGTGAGCAGTTGAAAGTGGGATTACTTTCTCTTTGAAATGCCAGTGTAACGCTAACGAGGGGTGACTCCATAAGGTAGGGATGAGATCCATGGAAGAGAGGGAGGGAGGGCGGGGGGACAAACTAGTTTACTCCAGAACAAAGGACCCAGGGCCCAATGCTGCTCCCACCAGGGGGCAGGGCCAGAGGGGACCATGTGACATTACATCATAGGTTTGTTTTGCAGATGCTGTTTTCCAGATGCTTACCACACAGCTTAAATTTTTGAATACAATCCAATTTATACAGCTGGATCTACTGAAGCAAGTCAGGTAAAGTAACGTGGCCAATGGTACAATGGCAGTGGATTCATTTTCAGCTGCAGACCTTTCAGTTATTGCCCTAGTTCCCCTAATAGCCACTATACTACAATTTTTCCCTGACAGTCGTTGCCATGGAGAAAACCCAGCGCGCGCAACATTTTAAAGAGCTGCTCCATCTCCCCTCTCCCATCGCTGAAATTAGTCATAATTAACAGAACCACTCCGGAGATTATGTTCTGGGCAAACATTTTAATTAAAAATTGTCATTGCTTGTCACGTGAATGATATTTCGCCAGTTAACACCAATAGCCTGCGCCAGCTACCGCTTAACAGATGCTGGATGAGGTCCAGAACATCTAAAGACAGGAGTGGGTGAGGAGATAACCCACTCCTGTTTTAAAAGGACAGAATGCCCGACGCCTGGTTCACTGTCTCACAGAGAGATTTTGGAGGTTACCGTTAAACACACACAACAGACAGAAATAAGGGCTCACTTTATTGAGGAAAGAGTCGTGGACCTGCTCTTGTGTCAGTCCTCGGGACGGCGGAGCAGCAGAGGCTGCAGCAGGCCTGCACCACGGCCGTCTCTCATTATCTTGATTGACAGAATCCCAGATCAAAGCTGCAACCCAAATATATTTAATGACAATGTCCGTGTACCACACAGATTCCAAAGACATCGGTCAGGGCAAAAGCCGTGGTAAAATGACCCGGATCCCAAAGGCATCAATCAGGGCGAAAGCCGCGGTAAAAGCATGCGGATCGAAGCTGATGAGAACATTGGGCTCCTGGAGAGAACTCTGAAGTCTATTTGATAATTCTCTACAGAACTTTGCAACCAGAAGAAACAACAGAAGTGAGTTGAAAGGAAATAACATGGAGGGCAGGTAGAGACAGCAGGTGAGTTTATTTGCCCTGGAGCTGTCTTTGATTCTTAAACCTCTCAACAAGCTACCAAGAAACGCTTCTCTACAACACTACTCAAAATAACTAAAGCAGAGTAGGGTATTTTCCAAGGAGAAAAATTGCTAAAAGTGATTTGGACAAACTTTGATGGCTGACAGATCCAGCGTGCCGTCCGGCCACGCCTAACTCGGCCGTGTTCACAGGTTAGTCTCACACCAGCTACAGGTACAGGCTCACTCTAACTCAGTGGTGGATTTAATTGGGTTATCATTACTTACGCTACCTGACTTTACAGAATCCTGACTCTCAAACCCCCTGTTGTTGTTGCAGTCAATGCTGAGTCTCTGGAGAAACTCTCGGTATGACATGGTTCCTGGGTTGTCTGGACTGTAGTGCGACCAAATTCTGGAAAAACAGAAAAAGTTACAGGCCTTCAATTACAAAAACTTCCCTATAGGACCGATTGTAATGAATATCACACTAGACTAAAATACAAAAGAGGGCTCTTTCACTCTCTCTCTCTCTCGCTTTTGTGTTTGCTGCTCAGTCAGACCTGTGGAACTCCTGGTTTCCCAGAGGGAGGCAGTAGCTCTCCAAGACCCTGAGCAGCTCGTGTTTCTGGATCTTTCCATCCTGGTTGTGGTCGAACAGACGGAAGGCCCTGGTCACATTCTTTAAGTTGTTCCCAATCTTTGAAAGTTTAAAAACAGAAAACAAGCAAAATTTGCTTTAGAAACTGAACTGGGTGGTGCAGAGCATTCATCATTTAATTTAAACACATATCAATCCATCTCTCTCTCTCTCTTTTTCTCTCTCTCTCTTTCTCCAGATTCAGGGGCTGAAGAAAGGAGATTTTAGTGGGCTGGAAGAAAGATGGGTGGGGTTTGGATGGCGTGGGTGAACGGCACTGGATTAAACAAGATGAGTGTAAAAACACACACATCCTTAGATAATCTGTGTTTGTTTGAGAGACGCTTTTGGCTTAGCGGCCGTTTCTCTGAGTGGGTGTACAGCACGGCAGGACTTTTCCGCTGCGTGGAAATTTTAAGCAAACTGCAGGAGTGCATCTGACAAGCGCAGTAATTACCCATGCATAAAAAACTGTGTTATTAAGTGGAAATGCTTTAATCAGTGTAAGGGGGGAAAATTACACCACAGCATAGTTATAAAAAGATCAAATGAAGCTGAATTTATTCTTTCAAATGGATAAAAATAATCACTACTCCCCCTTTCAAACTTTAGAGTTTGTCAGCTAATTAAAATGTGTTAAAATCACTAAACAAAACCAGGATATCTTTACACAGAAATATATAGTCTAAGTCTAATCTCTTTGTATCTTATCTCTACGCAGTGTTGGGGAGTAGAGGACTACATTAAACTAGTAGTTTCACTACATTTTGCAGTAGCTTGCTGGTCATTCAACTACATTCATATTTGCATAGTGATTCAAGTAGTTAAATTACTTTTTTGCCATTTTTTGTGTAGTTAACTACTGAAACTACAACTTGCAGTTTTGTCCTTGTGAAAAGCCCAGATGTGATTGTTTTGTTTAGGACAGGTTTAGGTCTCAGGGGTATTCCAGTAAGCTGGATTGTCAGTTCACCTGTCAAAAATATTTGGCTATAGTTTTTAATGTTTTGAATCAGAATTTGTAAAACTAAATTTTAATATATTAGGTGTCAATTAGTCATAAGTATTGATTATTGCTATTTATTAACAAATGTTCAGAGAAGTTGTTGCAATGCGGTTTTTGAAGTTACCTGACTGAGTAATCCTGCTTGGTGCAATACCCCCACCTGGACTCTAGTTTCTGGAAGGCAGGTGTCTGACTGATGGACATTGTATACAAAACCAAAGTTGACATTCCTTGCACTTTCCCATGAATGGTGGGGTATTTTATTTTTTTGGTTTATGTATGACCTGTGAACAAGTGGGCACTTTTTGCAATAAACTCAATTGAGTGGCATTTTTTGCTGGCATGTGATTTTTTTGTATTATATTTTGTTATAATTTTGTATCACATGTACATTGTCAATTTGATCAGTAGTTTGAACTACTTTTTCTAAGTTTAGTTTTAGTTAACAAAACTAGATTTCTACCAAGGGT
Organism: Ilyophis sp. 1 JC-2022; assembly: GCA_022702515.1. NCBI lineage: Eukaryota > Metazoa > Chordata > Actinopteri > Anguilliformes > Synaphobranchidae > Ilyophis > Ilyophis sp. 1 JC-2022. The sequence goes on along the minus strand of CM040404.1, from coordinate 121,803,238 downwards.
AGCTTTGCTGTAGTTCAACTTATTCCAGTGTGTAGTAATTGGTAGCTTGCAAAGCTATGCTTTCAAAGTAGCTTCCCCAACACTGTCTCTACGCCTCGCAAACGGGCCCCCGGTCCTCTGTGCCAGTCTCCCGGATCTGGCGGCGTTCGCGGCTGTCAGCGATGCCAGTTTCCCGCTAAGCGGCTGTGCGCTACCTGAAATAGCTTCTGGCCACTCCCTGCACCTTGCTGAGAAGCACTTCCCAGACTTGGGTTAATGTAATAATGATACATTGCAGTCTTGTTCACAGTTGTGATTTCTGTTCTTTGCTGAAGTTTCAAGGATATGACTATAACTGGATGGGAAAAAAGCCTGTCTGTAACTTTCGATCTGCGGTGACCATACTACAGCAGCACACTGACTGGTGTCCTCACAATGTACTGCAGTAACACACTGCCTGACATCCTCACAATGTACTGCAGTAACACACTGCCTGACATCCTCACAATGTACTGCAGTAACACACTGCCTGACATCCTCATAATGTACTGCAATAACACACTGCCTGGTGTCCTCACAATGTACTGCAGTAACACACTGCCTGGTGTCCTCACAATGTACTACAGTAACACACTGCCTGACATCCTCACAATGTACTGCAGTAACACACTGCCTGGTGTCCTCACAATGTACTACAGTAACACACTGCCTGACATCCTCACAATGTACTGCAGTAACACACTGCCTGACATCCTCATAATGTACGACAGTAACACACTGCCTGACATCCTCACAATGTACTACAGTAACACACTGCCTGGCGTCCTCACAATGTACTACAGTAACACACTGCCTGACATCCTCACAATGTACTGCAGTAACACACTGCCTGGTGTCCTCACAATGTATTACAGTAACACACTGCCTGACATCCTCACAATGTACTGCAGTAACACACTGCCTGACATCCTCATAATGTACTACAGTAACACACTGCCTGGCGTCCTCACAATGTACTGCAGTAACACACTGCCTGACATCCTCAAAATGGCTTCTTCCATGGGGATCCCGAAAGTATCGGTCAGGGTGTGACGATTATTACTAATAATACTCTTATTTTTCTTTTCCTTTCTGACTTTTCCATTTTTCTCCCAATTTCACTGTATGACGATTCTGGCTGAGTCCCTCCCCCCACCCGTGTCCATGCGAAGATCTGGGAGGATCGGGGATTGAACCCCAGATTCTCGGGCGCAACTTCACAGACTGAAAGTCTGCGCTTATACCGCTACACCACCGCGGCGGCTAGTAACCAACTTTTCTATTTCTCCACGTGTTCTAAGGCGTTGACGGGTGGCATATACACAATATCAAACACATTGTAGTTAGCCCCAGTATTGTGACAAGTACACTTTGTAGAATAGTTCTTAATGATTTGTACAAATGGCACAATGTGTTCTTGGGTTTATGGGAAAAACACATGAACAACACTTTCCAGTCAGAGCCTGAGATGTTCTGTGCCTGTTCTATGTAGACATACTGTATGCAGTATGCACGTCTCCCCCGCTTGTCTGGCTAATGAAATATTGATATGTGAAAAAGCGTGAGGGGTGCACATGTGCGTGGGATGTTTCCTCAGACGTAGGTACATCACTCATTAGCACACACATCTGTGCTCTGTTATCCGCGTCTCCAGAGAAAAACGCCACCACTCGTCGTTCTGCTGCTGACTAGCGAAAGCCATCACGTTTCCCCCTGAAATGCATCAACTAGTGCTGTAAAATAACGTTAAATATGTGTTCAAATTACTTCAATTATGGGAGGTGTTTTGATTTAAATAATTAATTTTTGTGGATAATAAATATAATGGATCCATCATTTGCCTTGTGTAATTATGGTGGTTCAACAGATTTTCGAAATCTATATTTCCTTTGGTTCTGTAGGGTTCACACAGTGCATCCCACTTTAAAGTTGGGAGCTTGTTGCTTTATACACAAGGTTGCCTTACCTGTCTCAAACTCATCACCTGTCTGACTGATCACCTGTCTCACACTGATCTATGGTCCACAGGGTAGGCACCTGCTGAATTGTCCGCACCATAGATATCATGAGGCACTATTCTATGTTCTTCTGTGATATCTGTGGTCCGCAGGGTAGACAGAAAGCCATAGCATTTGCATGGTAAGGTAGAGCAGTGTGTGGTACAGAGAGATGTGTCCGTACACTAGAGTAGCATGCTGTACCACTGGCCTACTCAGCCCTTCTAAATGTGAATAATCGCACAGACAACTAACGTTAATAAATATAAACTCTCCAAGGTATTAATATGCACACTGATTTAATTTGGTGCATTTTTCATTTCATTACTCAAAAAAATGAGTATCTGGAACATGTGCGAAGCACATGCATCAGAATAAGACCTCCCACACTGTCCTAATTCCCTTCCAGACAAATAAACACATTTCCCTGAAAAATGTAGAGGCTTGTATTTAAATATCAGTCATTAGTTAATGGTTTTTATTTCTGTGACTGAACGACTCCAAACGGTAGTCATATTTGTAAAACACTGTGTTACTGTGTAAACTGACTATCCAATCACAGCCTGCTCTAAAATGTGGAGTTTTTATGAAGCAAAAATAAATAAAAAGCCAAACCCTGTCTCTGAGGCAGTGCTGAAGTTCTTTCAGGGTCATGGGCTGCTGTCGGTTCCGTGGGGCGAACCTAGGGAAAGGGGTACAGATGGGGTACCAGGTTAAGATTCGGGGTCGATGGCATCACAGCTTTGGGTTTTTTTCATGCCAAACACACACTGAGGATCGGTCTCACAGTGGGGTTGAGTTTTCGGTCTGGCTCTGAAGTTTCTGGAAGATGTGCAGCATGTGCGCCGTCTGGTACTGTCATTTCCTATTGGAGCTACGGTGCTGATATCCAGCACAATCAAACTGTGGAGGGTACAGGTTCGAGCCTCTAGGGGGCACTACTGTTCCAGTAGGTGCACAGCAGGTGGCCGTGTAATTACAAACACACATCAGGGTCAATTCAGAAAATGAATTGACATTAAATTAATGAATTGAAAATGCCTGTAAGGTTCTATAAGGGTTTTTTAAGTAATTAATTGAAATTTAATTAAATTCCTGAAAAGGTGGGGTTCTCGTACAGTACCTGCTCCTCGCACTAGGGGTTCTGCAGTGTCTCCTCAGGAACTCGGTGTAGGCCACACTCCCATTTTCTCTCTTTGGAGCCTACAAAATACCCAGCATGCTGGGCGTGAGTCACGGCCTCTATAGCTCCTCCCTAATGTGTGCAGTTGCATATCAGCATTTGATTGGTCATCATAGCATCTGTGAGTGCAATGCAAAGGGGTGCTACGCTGAGTGAAGGGACCCACATACAGGTGATTAATCACCTGTGCTACAGAACCAGACCCTCAGGCCCATAGCCAACATTCAGATCTGCCAAATATGACTATATTTCAGAAAAAGTGTTCAAATACCAGGGTATCAAATGCTTGCTTATGTCTAGGTGTACTTTGCCCGGACAATTACAATATTCACATGTCCCTTTGGACGTTTCTGAAGAAATTTTTATTTTTTTCTCTGTGTGCATCGGTGAATTCAGTCACATGAATTATTGGTGTTTCTAAAATGTCCTCTCACATGTAAAGTGACTGCTATTCCTGCTCAATAACTGATCAGAATTAAAAAAGAGATCCTGTTCTGCATCTGGTGGTGCTCTGAGCGAGAGAGGGAGAGATACAGAGAGAGAGAGTGGGTGGAGAGAGGGAGAGATACAAAGAGAGAGAGTGGGTGGAGAGAGGGAGAGATACAAAGAGAGAGAGGGGGTGGAGAGAGGGAGAGATACAAAGCGAGCGAGAGTGGGTGGAGAGAGGGAGAGATACAAAGAGAGAGAGTGGGTGGAGAGAGGGAGAGATACAGAGAGAGAGAGTGGGTGGAGAGGGAGAGAGGGAAAGAGAGAGTGGGTGGAGAGAGGGAGAGATACAAAGAGAGAGAGAGTGGGTGGAGAGAGGGAGAGATAGAAAAAGAGAGAGTGGGTGGAGAGAGGGAGAGATACAAAGAGAGAGAGTGGGTGGAGAGAGGGAGAGATACAAAGAGAGAGAGTGGGTGGAGAGAGGGAGAGATACAAAGAGAGAGAGAGTGGGTGGAGAGAGGGAGAGATACAGAGAGAGAGAGTGGGTGGAGAGAGGGAGAGATACAAAGAGAGAGAGAGTGGGTGGAGAGAGGGAGAGATACAGAGAGAGAGAGAGTGGGTGGAGAGAGGGAGAGATAGAAAAAGAGAGAGAGTGGGTGGAGAGAGGGAGAGATACAGAGAGAGAGTGGGTGGAGAGGGAGAGAGGGAAAGAAAGAGAGAGTGGGTGGAGAGAGGGAGAGATAGAAAAAGAGAGAGAGTGGGTGGAGAGAGGGAGAGATACAAAGAGAGAGAGAGTGGGTGGAGAGGGAGAGAGGGAAAGAGAGAGAGAGTGGGTGGAGAGAGGAAGAGATACAAAGAGAGAGAGAGTGGCTAGAGAGAGAGAGAGAGAGATAGAAAAAGAGAGAGTGGGTGGAGAGAGGGAGAGACGTGTTTGGCATCCCGCGTCTCATTGCTAAACGCTCATCTGTCAGATATTCCCAGATTAACAGCTGCTGCTGCAGAAGCAGTCTTTTAAAAGTAAACTTTCAACAACTCAAGAAAAAACCAACAAAGTCGGGGTGTATTTTGTGCGTGTAGATGAGCAGTGAGCCGACAGCACGCAGTGGAGCTGTCAGTCTTGAGCAGCGAGATAGAACACAAAGGAACAGACAATTACAGTCATACAGCATAGTGACAATGCCGCAGCAACAAAACACTGTCCTGATGAACAGATCTATTAGATTAGAGCCCCACATATCCTTATGAACAGATCTACTAGAACCCCACTCATCCTGATGAACAGTTCTATTAGAACCACACACATCCTGATGAACAGATCTATTAGAACCACACACATCCTTATGAACAGATCTATTAGAACCACACACATCCTAATGAACAGATCTATTAGAACCACACACATCCTGATGAACAGATCTATTAGAACCACACACATCCTGATGAACAGATCAATTAGAACCACACACATCCTGATGAACAGATCTATTAGAACCACACACATCCTGATGAACAGATCTATTAGAACCACACACATCCTAATGAACAGATCTATTAGAACCAAACACATCCTAATGAACAGATCTATTAGAACCAAACACATCCTGATGAACAGATCTATTAGAACCACACACATCCTAATGAACAGATCTATTAGAACCAAACACATCCTAATGAACAGATCTATTAGAACCACACACATCCCAATGAACAGGTCTATTAGAACCACACACATCCTAATGAACAGATCTATTAGAACCACACACATCCTGAAGAACAGATCTATCGGAGCCCCTTACATTACTGCTATGGTGGTGGACGTGGGTAGTAGTGGTATTAGCAGTAGTAGTTGGTGGTGGACGGGGGTAGTCGTGGTATTAGCAGTAGTAGTTGGTGTTGGACGGGGGTAGTACTGGTATTAGCAGTAGTAGTTGGTGGTGGACGGGGGTAGTAGTGGTATTAGCAGTAGTAGTTGGTGGTGGACGGGGGTAGTAGTGGTATTAGCAGTAGTAGTTGGTGTTGGACGGGGGTAGTAGTGGTATTAGCAGTAGTAGTTGGTGGTGGACGGGGGTAGTAGTGGTATTAGCAGTAGTAGTTGGTGGTGGACGGGGGTAGTAGTGGTATTAGCAGTAGTAGTTGGTGGTGGACGGGGGTAGTCGTGGTATTAGCAGTAGTAGTTGGTGGTGGACGCGGGTAGTAGTGGTATTAGCAGTAGTAGTTGGTGGTGGACGGGGGTATTAGTGGTATTAGCAGTAGTGGTTGGTGGTGGACGTGGGTAGTAGTTGTATTAGCAGTAGTAGTTGGTGGTGGACGGGGGTAGTAGTGGTATTAGCAGTAGTAGTTGGTGGTGGACGGGGGTAGTAGTGGTATTAGCAGTAGTAGTTGGTGGTGGACGGGGGTAGTCGTGGTATTAGCAGTAGTAGTTGGTGGTGGACGGGGGTAGTAGTGGTATTAGCAGTAGTAGTTGGTGGTGGACGGGGGTAGTAGTGGTATTAGCAGTAGTAGTTGGTGGTGGACGGGGAGAGTAGTGGTATTAGCAGTAGTAGTTGGTGGTGGACGGGGAGAGTAGTGGTATTAGCAGTAGTAGTTGGTGGTGGACGGGGGTAGTAGTGGTATTAGCAGTAGTAGTTCGTGGTGGACGGGGGTAGTAGTGGTATTAGCAGTAGTAGTTGGTGGTGGACGGGGAGAGTAGTGGTATTAGCAGTAGTAGTTGGTGGTGGACGGGGAGAGTAGTGGTATTAGCAGTAGTAGTTGGTGGTGGACGGGGGTAGTAGTGGTATTAGCAGTAGTAGTTGGTGGTGGACGGGGGTAGTAGTGGTATTAGCAGTAGTAGTTGGTGGTGGACGGGGGTAGTAGTGGTATTAGCAGTAGTAGTTGGTGGTGGACGGGGGTAGTAGTGGTATTAGCAGTAGTAGTTGGTGGTGGACGGGGGTAGTAGTGGTATTAGCAGTAGTAGTTGGTGGTGGATGGGGAGAGTAGTGGTATTAGCAGTAGTAGTTGGTGGTGGACGGGGGTAGTAGTGGTATTAGCAGTAGTAGTTGGTAGTGGACGGGGGTAGTAGTGGTATTAGCAGTAGTAGTTGGTGGTGGACGGGGGTAGTAGTGGTATTAGCAGTAGTAGTTGGTGGTGGACGGGGGTAGTAGTGGTATTAGCAGTAGTAGTTGGTGGTGGACGGGGGTAGTAGTGATATTAGTAGTAGTAGTTGGTGGTGGACGGGGGTAGTAGTGGTATTAGCAGTAGTAGTTGGTGGTGGACGCGGGTAGTAGTGGTATTAGCAGTAGTAGTTGGTGGTGGACGGGGGTATTAGTGGTATTAGCAGTAGTAGTTGGTGGTGGACGGGGGTAGTAGTGGTATTAGCAGTAGTAGTTGGTGGTGGACAGGGGTAGTAGTGGTATTCGCAGTAGTAGTTGGTGGTGGATGGGGGTAGTAGTGGTATTAGCAGTAGTAGTTGGTGGTGGACGGGGGTTGTAGTGGTATTAGCAGTAGTAGTTGGTGGTGGACGGGGGTAGTAGTGGTATTAGCAGTAGTAGTTGGTGGTGGACGGGGGTAGTAGTGGTATTAGCAGTAGTAGTTGGTGGTGGACGGGGGTAGTAGTGGTATTAGCAGTAGTAGTTGGTGGTGGACGGGGGTAGTAGTAGTGGTATTAGCAGTAGTAGTTGGTGGTGGACGGGGGTAGTAGTGGTATTAGCAGTAGTAGTTGGTGGTGGACGGGGGTAGTAGTGGTATTAGCAGTAGTAGTTGGTGGTGGACGGGGGTAGTAGTGGTATTTGCAGTAGTAGTTGGTGGTGGACGGGGAGAGTAGTGGTATTAGCAGTAGTAGTTGGTGGTGGACGGGGGTAGTAGTGATATTAGCAGTAGTGGTTGGTGGTGGACGGGGGTAGTAGTGGTATTAGCAGTAGTAGTTGGTGGTGGACGGGGGTAGTAGTGGTATTAGCAGTAGTAGTTGGTGGTGGACGGGGGTAGTAGTAGTGGTATTAGCAGTAGTAGTTGGTGGTGGACGGGGGTAGTAGTGGTATTAGCAGTAGTAGTTGGTGGTGGACGGGGGTAGTAGTGGTATTAGCAGTAGTAGTTGGTGGTGGACGGGGAGAGTAGTGGTATTAGCAGTAGTAGTTGGTGGTGGACGGGGGTAGTAGTGGTATTAGCAGTAGTAGTTGGTGGTGGACGGGGGTAGTAGTGGTATTAGCAGTAGTAGTTAGTGGTGGACAGGGGTAGTAGTGGTATTAGCAGTAGTAGTTGGTGGTGGACGGGGGTAGGAGTGGTATTAGCAGTAGTAGTTGGTGGTGGACGGGGGTAGTCGTGGTATTAGCAGTAGTAGTTGGTGGTGGACGGGGGTAGTAGTGATATTAGCAGTAGTAGTTGGTGGTGGACGGGGGTAGTAGTGGTATTAGCAGTAGTAGTTGGTGGTGGACGGGGGTAGTAGTGGTATTAGCAGTAGTAGTTGGTGGTGGACGGGGAGAGTAGTGGTATTAGCAGTAGTAGTTGGTGGTGGACGGGGGTAGTAGTGGTATTAGCAGTAGTAGTTGGTGGTGGACGGGGGTAGTAGTGGTATTAGCAGTAGTAGTTGGTGGTGGACGGGGAGAGTAGTGGTATTAGCAGTAGTAGTTGGTGGTGGACGGGGGTAGTAGTGGTATTAGCAGTAGTAGTTGGTGGTGGACGGGGGTAGTAGTGGTATTAGCAGTAGTAGTTGGTGGTGGACGGGGAGAGTAGTGGTATTAGCAGTAGTAGTTGGTGGTGGACGGGGGTAGTAGTGGTATTAGCAGTAGTAGTTGGTGGTGGACGGGGGTAGTAGTGGTATTAGCAGTAGTAGTTGGTGGTGGACGGGGGTAGTAGTGATATTAGCAATAGTAGTTGGTGGTGGACGGGGGTAGTAGTGGTATTAGCAGTAGTAGTTGGTGGTGGACGGGGGTAGTAGTGGTATTAGCAGTAGTAGTTGGTGGTGGACGGGGGTAGTAGTGGTATTAGCAGTAGTAGTTCGTGGTGGACAGGGGTAGTAGTGGTATTCGCAGTAGTAGTTGGTGGTGGACGGGGGTAGTAGTGGTATTAGCAGTAGTAGTTGGTGGTGGACGGGGGTAGTAGTGGTATTAGCAGTAGTAGTTGGTGGTGGACGGGGGTAGTAGTGGTATTAGCAGTAGTAGTTGGTGGTGGACGGGGGTAGTAGTGGTATTAGCAGTAGTAGTTGGTGGTGGACGGGGGTAGTAGTGGTATTAGCAGTAGTAGTTGGTGGTGGACGGGGGTAGTAGTGGTATTAGCAGTAGTAGTTGGTGGTGGACGGGGGTAGTAGTGGTATTAGCAGTAGTAGTTGGTGGTGGACGGAGGTAGTTGTGGTATTAGCAGTAGTAGTTGGTGGTGGACGGGGGTAGTAGTGGTATTAGCAGTAGTAGTTGGTGGTGGACGGGGGTAGTCGTGGTATTAGCAGTAGTAGTTGGTGGTGGACGGGGGTAGTAGTGGTATTAGCAGTAGTAGTTGGTGGTGGACGGGGAGAGTAGTGGTATTAGCAGTAGTAGTTGGTGGTGGACGGGGGTAGTAGTGGTATTAGCAGTAGTAGTTGGTGGTGGACGGAGGTAGTCGTGGTATTAGCAGTAGTAGTTGGTGGTGGACGGGGGTAGTAGTGGTATTAGCAGTAGTAGTTGGTGGTGGACGGAGGTAGTCGTGGTATTAGCAGTAGTAGTTGGTGGTGGACGGGGGTAGTAGTGGTATTAGCAGTAGTAGTTGGTGGTGGACGGGGGTAGTAGTGGTATTAGCAGTAGTAGTTGGTGGTGGACGGGGGTTGTAGTGGTATTAGCAGTAGTAGTTGGTGGTGGACGGGGGTAGTAGTGGTATTAGCAGTAGTAGTTGGTGGTGGACGGGGGTAGTTGTGGTATTAGCAGTAGTAGTTGGTGGTGGACGGGGGTAGTAGTGGTATTAGCAGTAGTAGTTGGTGGTGGACGGGGGTAGTAGTGGTATTCGCAGTAGTAGTTGTATTAACGGGTAGTATTAACAGATGTGCTGCTCCCAGTTGCACTATATAAACAGCGGATATGTGCATTTCCTTTTCTTGCTATTTTTCCTGAATATTTTTAGGTTTTTGCTTAAACAATAGAAGCTGAGGTTGTCATATTTTACTAAAACCTCATTGCTTTTGTTTAAATAAAAGCTGCGAGAAAGCACTGTGATTATGTGCAGGGTACAATTTTAATTGTGCTGGAAAAGTGTGATCTCGTAGACTAAGCACTGTTGAAGTACACAGACAGTTGGGAATTTCTACATCAGAATCGGGAGGCAGTTTTAAGCCCTGTGTAGCGTAGGGTTTTCTTTAGAATGTAAGGGGAGATAGGCAGGAGCTCAGATATCATTGTGCGATGTCTGTCACGGTGTGGACCTGAGGGTCTGCTTAATGCCTAAATGTAAATGTATGTGGTGTCTGGGACAAAGAGAAGACAATGGCACAAACCATCTGTACTGACGGAGATTCCGGTCCAAGCCAAGTGCTACTACCCATTAGTAATGTCATAGGTGTAATGCTACGTAAATTCTCAGCTGCTACACGATTCATTTCAATGCACGACTGGTTTATGGTGCAGAGATTTGAGTTTCTTTAGCTGCCGATCGGTTTATATTGCATCATTTCACTCAAAGCTTCAGTAATCCAACCATGTATGAACTGAACATATGTAAATTACTTAATGGTCCAACCTTTGCTTCTTAGAGCATAAATTATATTATTGAAACCTATAAATCCGTTTTGTGGAATCTGTAATTTTTATGTGCTTGATCTAAAGTGTAAACTTGTCTTTTACTGCCACCCTCTGGTTGAATCTGGAAATGACATGCCTGTGGTCATCTTGCTCGGTGGATCACTTGGTGTTCAAACACAAGAGGTAAAATATAAATGTTATGAGTGTTTAGAGCATCTACAGGACAGCTTAAGTTAGAGTAGACATGTGGGATGATGGTGCAGGTAGACCTGTGGGATGGTGGTGCAGGTAGGCCTATACGATGGTGGTGCAGGTAGGCCTGTGGGATGGTGGAGCAGGTAGGCCTATACGATGGTGGTGCAGGTAGGCCTGTGGGATGGTGGTGCAGGTAGGCCTATACGATGGTGGTGCAGGTAGGCCTGTGGGATGGGTACAGATGAATTCACCTAGGCAGAGTATTCTTACCTTAGACAGCAGGGCTGTAAACTGTGGCTGCGTTAGCGGGAGGATGAAGCTTTCGATGACACGGCGAAACTCTCCTTTAGTGATGGTGAAGTTCCCCTCAGTGTCCAAGGCCTGAAACGCTGCCCTCAGGACACCTTGCTTCTCCTTGACCCCGCGTGCGATGGCGTGATCCACCTGCACCCCCGAAAGTGCCTCGTTTGGGACAGACCTGACTGAGTATCCTAAGAAAGAGCAGAGCTGGGTCAATTTCTGGGTCCCATTATTATTTTACACTTTAACCCATTTGACTCTATTCCAGTAAGATTACTGTGTTTGTGTGTGTGTATGTGTGTGTCCATGTTTGCGTATGTGTGCATGTGTGTGCATGTTTGTGCGTGCATGTGTGCATGCATGTGTGTGTACATACTGTATGTATGAGTGTGCATGTACTATATATTGTACATCTGTGCATGTGTGTGCGTGGGCGTGTGTGTGTGCATGTGTGTATGTGCGCGCACGTGTGTGTGTGTGTGTGTGCATGTGCATGTGTGCTTACGTGCTCATGCATGTGCATGTGTGCACATACTGTATGTATGGTTGTGTATATACTATATACAGGTGCAGCTCAAAAAATTTGAATATCGTGAAAAAGTTCAATATTTTTTGTCACTCATTTCAGAAAGTGAAACTCATATATTATATAGATTCATTACACATTGAGTGAAATATTTCAAGCCTTTATTTCTTGTAATTTTGATGATTATGGCTTACAGCTAATGAAACCCAAAATTCAGTGTCTCAGAAAATTAGAATATTTTGCTTTAACATATTTTTAAAGTATCATATTTAATATTTGGTCGCATATCCTTTGCATGCTGTTACTTCCTGAAGTCTGTGACCAATCAACATCAAAAGACTCTCAATATCGTATTTTCAGGTACTGTTACAAGCGATACTATAACCTCTCTGCATTTGAACTGATCTCTATGAGAATTGGGGGGTAAGACTAGATTCAGCTGTAAATTACGCTGGTACAGTATGGAACACATGACTGGCGAAATGGCTGTACGTCATCAAGGGTCTAAGGTATCAAACGAGCCCCAAACCATCACTCTGTGGCCAGATATGGAGTAGATGTGGATGGATCCCTTTAAGGGTTGTTTCTCCTGACTTTTTTCCCCATAGAGTTCTATAGGAAAATGAGTCAGGAGAAATAACCCTTGCAGTGATCCATCCACATCTACTCCATATCTGGCAACAGAGTGATGGTTTGGGGCTCGTTCGATAGCTCAGACCCTTGATGACTTACAGCCATTTAGCCAGCCATGTTCCATACTGTACCCATGTAATTTACAGCTGAATCTAGTCTCACCCCCCAATTCCCATAGAGATCAGTTCAAATGCAGAGAGGTTATAGTATCGCTTGTAACAGTACCTGAAAATAAGATATCGAGAGTCTTTTGATGTTGATTGGTCACAGACTTCAGGAAGTAACACCATGCAAAGGATATGCGACCAAATATTAAATATGATACTTTAAAAATATGTTAAAGCAAAATATTCTAATTTTCTGAGACACTGAATTTTGGGTTTCATTAGCTGTAAGCCATAATCATCAAAATTACAAGAAATAAAGGCTTGAAATATTTCACTCTATGTGTAATGAATCTATATAATATATGAGTTTCACTTTCTGACATGAGCGACAAAAAATATTGAACTTTTTCACGATATTCTAATTTTTTGAGCTGCACCTGTATATATCTGTGCGTGTGTGTTAATGGGATCTTGGTCTTGTAGACAGTCTTTATTTCCTGGTTCATGACTTACTGGATTCTGACTGGCAGCTGTCTGGCCTAGAGTCTCTACCAGGGTCCCCACCTTCAGCGGTGCGAGGGGTGCCCTGGGGTTTTGAAGAGCTGTGCCGCCTCTGGGTTCCCTGGTGTTTTGGACAGCTCTGGGGTCTTGGAGTAACTCCCATCGCCCGGCACTGAAGACTCAGGTTTGGAGGAACAACAGCAGCCATCTCTGCGAAAGGACGTGTGCAGGGGTGACAGGTATAGGTTCTGCTACAGTAATCACCTGGAAATCACCTTCACTCCTTCTGCTACACGCATTAAAAACGTCACCCGAACATTATGATGAACATTATGACGTCACCCGAACATTAAGATGTTCTGCGAAAAATACGAGCAGCAGATATTCTGTGGTGTTCTGATAAAACATTTTCTAGAGACGTATCTATTGTGAGATTGTATGGTGCGATAGTGAAAGGCAATAGATTGTTGCAAACCCCGGCTACGTTGACGATGCTACATGTTTAGCATTATTAGTTATTTCGTTATCGGCTAAATAATGTTTGATATTTATATTATTTGACGTATGCCGTTTTAAATTACTGTACCGTATCTGACTGCCATTGGTGTTTATGTCTGAGAAATAAATATAAATGCATTTACAGTTGGTCACTGGTCGTGAGAAAAATAGAGCGGGTTACAGCCCTCTCGCCTGGCTCTGCCTGTTTGTTAAATTACCTCTTTATCGCTAGGTGTTCAGCCCTGAACAGGCAGCTAAAAGTTGTGGTTCACAATACGTTTTATTGAAGGGCAGAACTGCGTGTAACTACATTCCATTAATGAACTTGCCAACGTAAAATGAAAGAAAAAAAAACAGATATTAACTGAAACAGTGAAAGACCATTTTATTTTTTACAAATGAACATGTTGTGGATTAAAACTTTGAATCTGCCTTTAGGTTAGTCGTGGAATTACAGATTTAGTAATTACATTTTTTAAATCAAAAGCAGCTTTTTCTTGTTTTTTATTTAGTTATTATTTTTTAGCGTTGTTTTGATGTAATGACAACAAAACCTTTAAGCAGTCATTTTGCCAAACTGATTAAGAATTAAAACGCCTGTGTGCGCAACAGTCGCCTTTCTGATCCATCCACATTTGTTGTTACTAATCTTCTATCATTACACATGGTTTACTTTTCATTTTCAAGTAAAAATCAAACGCAGTTAATCTGCTGTCAAGCAAAAAAAACATTTACGCTCATTTCTTGTTTTGTTGAAATGGCAATGTTACAATATTTCAATTAAACACTAGCTTGGTGGCTTAGTTTGAGTGGCAATTATAAAATAATCATGCTTCGAATATTATGCATTGCCTTTCTTACAAGACATATAGGGGGTGGTGCGGAAATATTTGGTTACAATACTTACCCTATCCCCTTCTATAATACCGCAGGAATGTATTAATAATTTCTCGTCTGATCTGTTCCACGGGCGTCTCTCTGATTTCCGCGCGCCTGCTGCTCTCCTCGCAACCAGTGAGACGCTCCTTGGTTGCCACAGAAACGGCCTTGCCACCTTCTACCATTGCTGACTCCGCCCGGTATTGTCTGTGATTGGCTGAAAGTTTCCACACTCATTTACGACAGACTTTCCTCCAACCTCTCCTTTCTGAGGCAAACATTCTTCGTTACTCTCTCAATTAAAACTGTATAAATCTTAATAATGATTTTAAAACGAACACAAATTGCGATAATAGTGTAGTGGATTTGCATCCAGAAATAGGCCTATAAGCAGGTGATTCCGTGCACCTGTTTTGAGTCCGGCTGAGACTCTGGAGAGGGACCTATTAAAAATAAAAAAAACATACGATGGACTTTATTGTTCCGAAGGAAATTTGTCTTGGACACAACAGTGTCTGCTGTATAAAATAAGCATGTAAATACAATTACAAATCATCAACCCCAAGTGCACTTACCCATATAATGTGAATACAAACATACAGTACATGAATACATTCATAAAAAGTAACATGGCCCTGGCTTGTGGTGTTTAGGGCTTTGACGGACAGGAGGACAAAAGAGAGCTTTTACCACTTAAGCCTAGACTGGGGGACCCTGAAACTTCTGCCTCAGGGGAGGAGCTGGTACTCAGGGGTGTAGGACATGGGCAGGGAAATACATTTCTGTCCCACAGGTCTGAGTATGGTCTTTTCAAAGACAACCTGAAGAGTGATGATGTTGCCTAACTCCTGTGATCTCCATGGGTGATCTGGGCCTTTAGCTGCGCAGACAGGTTGCAAAACCATGCTAACACGCCATAGCGCAGTAAGCTCTCTACAACAGCATCGATAAACAGAGGCAACACTCTCTGGCTCACACCAAAGATTCTGTGCCTACGCAGAAAGTGCAGTCTCCGTTGAACCCTGGAGCAAACATTTCCCACCTGGACACGCCATGTCAGTTTGTCATCTATGTGAATGCCCAGGTATCTCACCTGCCTGCAAAGGTAAAAGACAGCCGGGAGCCTGAGGGAGGGCATCGGGCATATATTTCTTGGATCCCGGGGGAGAGCTATTGGTCTCTCAAAGAAAATAGACCGGGTCCAGTGATGAAGATAGATAGATAACGGGGTATGCGTGCAGTTGTTAATTCGACTGTTTAATTGTGTGCTGAGTTCTGCATTCCTGCCTGTGAGCTGGGGTGTCCTGCTGTGCTCGGCGTGTCTGTCTTCAACAACTGTCTGCATCCTTTTCAAAGCCAGCACACCCAAACCTGTCTGTTGTCAGAAAGGAGTCGGAACCGTGGACCCCTTGGCGGGGTCTAGTGGACCAGAGTGCAGGGAAGTGCAATTTATTTTTAACTAAGAAATATATGTTTTGTATACTGTTTAACGTTTAGGCTTGTGTCTTTTATTCTGGTTTATGTTGTTTTGAGAAGAAAGCCATCTATTTTCTGGACCGGGGCAGTTAGGGCAACACAGTGGCTAAGACCTACAGTGTATGTGGGTGTTTGGGTTTGTAGTGGGTTGCACTCTTGTGTGTCTATTAGGATTCTGCCTTTGGAAGTGTCTTATTACATCTGCTTAGTGAGATTTGGTGTGAGAGGGAATTCACCCTTGCTGAGAATTCACCTTTGCTGTGAATTCTGAGGCTAGAACACGTACACACCCTCTCGGCTGATTTAACACAGTGCACAGTCCTGTTGATGAACCGATTGTAGTGTGCCGACTGAATTTTTTATTATTAGAACCATAAAATATTGATTCATTTATTTTCTACTTGTGGTTTGAAGTGCATTATTCTTGGCTGTAACACTGGGCCTAACCAGTGAAAAGGTGTTGGCAGCCCGGAATCTTCTGTAGTATTGGCAATCCAGTGCCTATTCCTACATTCCGCTATAGAAGAAATCAAGGTTTATCACAATATCATAGACCAGGTTTGATCTGGAAATGTCCCTAACACCTGTATACTCAGTTTAAGTTTTGATACAGGAATCTGTGATATAAATTTGTCATCTATATTTTGATATATTGTTTTATAATGTTGTATTATTCGTATTTTTTTTATTATCAACTGTGCTGCCAATGGCACTAAGTACTTCACTAAGTAAGCCTGCAGTAACATGTTGACTGGTTCTCTCTGTGATGTTGGTTGAAAGGGTAGATATAAGGAGAACAGAGATGTGCCTGTTTAACCCAATTATTTGTTTTCCCTGAACCACACAAATCCCTGGACACCAGAGCTGAGGAAACATGTTTATTAGTAAACCAGCAAACAATCTGTTTAATTAACCAAGGACAATATAAAAATATGACTTAAACAGCAGTGTTCTTGTAGACGAGAAGATAGCAGGGGTGCACGTCAAGAATTTTACACCAATTTGAATAATTTAATCAGCCAAGTAATTTATTTTATGTTATATATTTATAACACTGGGGGCTGGGGATAGAGTCTGGGGGGCTGGGGAAAGAGACTGTGGGGCTGGGGGAGGAGTCTGTGAGGCTGGAGGAGGAGTCTGTGGGGCTGGGGGAGGAGTCTGTGGGGCTGGAGGAGGAGTCTGTGGGGCTGGGGGAGGAGTCTGTCATGCTGGGAGAGGAGTCTGTGGGCTTGGGGGAGGAGTCTGTGGGCTAGGGGAGGAGACTGGGGGGCTGGTAGAGTCTGCAGAATTGTGTCTAGAATCTTTAAAGGCCAAAGTCAAAGCTGAGATCAGACTTCCCCATTTTTTGCTGGTACACAGCATCAAACTTGTCGTTCATGGAAACAGTGAAGACGTCTTTCCACAGTCCGACACGCCCTGGGCAAGGAGGAGGAAGAAGAGCAGAAGTGTAGCATGAGAACAACACAAAAGTTGTAAGATGATCCTTTAGACCAAAACCAGTGAAACAGCTTTAATACTCTGTTCTCATTCGCTAGCTGTGGATTATGTTTTCTCTGAACCTTTCCTGAAATTCAGTATTGCTCTACTCACCTTTCTGAGAGACTAGGGGATCTGCATTAAAGTTCATACTGAGAGTGCTCACTGCACCAGTGCCAGTGTTGATTCATGTCATGATTCCATGCACTAAATACAAAAATGGGGACAAAGAAAAATAACAAAAACCATACTAAAACCATAAAAAACAAATAAACTCAAAATATACAGAAGTGAACAACAACATTTAAACTTTAAAATGCACATGACAAACACTGTAAAAACAAAAACAGTGAAACAAATAACGTTGAAATAAATTCAATTCAAATTTTGCCTTTTTTAGTCCTTGTAGAACTCTGACCGTTAATTCTCCTTGCCAGCTGTAAGTATGCTTATTCACCACAAGGTAGTGGCAGCGGGACATAGCAAAGGTTGATTCTTGAACAAAGTTCATAAGAGTGACACTGTCCAGCTATGACGCTTCACTGAACCGACATGAGTTCTTACCCCTGCAGGCGGACAGTGCGTCAGAGCCGCAGCACTGCTCGATCAGCTGGTGACAGCTCTCAACCAGGGTCTCCTGCTGCACCTTATCACAGGCCGTGCCCAGGAAGCGTGACAACTGTCCCACCATCGTGTCCAGGTCCTGTGGGGGGGGGGGGGGGGGGGGGGGGGGTAGGAGGACACGCACACGTACATACACATGCGTTACATTTCAGGCATTTAGCAGCCGCTATTATTCCGAGTGACTTATACACCTTTTGCATCTTTCATAGTATCCATCCATACAGCTGGATATATACTCAATCAATGCAGGTTAAGTGACTTTCTCAAGGGTACAACGGCAGCATCTTACATGGGAATTGAACCTGCAACCTTTTGGTTACAAGCCCAGTTCCCTAATCATTAAATAAAAGCCACACACACATGTATGCACGCACACACGCACACAAAAGCAAAAGGTGAGGTTTTAGCAGCCGGAGTTACGGAGGCACGTGCTGCGTTTGCTTCAGTACCTTATACATGTCTTCGTATTTCAGGAAGAGAACATTGGAGTCCATGCGATGCTCCCAGAATTCCTGAACGTGCTCGAACCAGGAGCCATATCCCACTGCCGGGAAGATCACGCAGAGCCTGGTGAGTTCAGCGTTCCCTATATTACCCATCCCTGCCTACTCAACAATTATTCCACAGTCACTCTACCAAGTTCCCCTGTGGAGTGCAACACCTGTTTGAAGTGTTTTAGTTCCACAGTAATGCCGTTTACTGTGCATACACAAGACAACATCGAGTGAGAGAGATTACAGTCTGGCCAGGTGATCGCAGATGAGACTGCAGTCTGGTCTAGTCAGGTGAGCCTCGGTGAGGGGAGGGGTAGCGGACTCACGTTTGTCATTCATGAACCTGCGGCAGAAGTCCTGGAAGGTGCTCCTGTAGCTCATGGTTCGGAGCGAGCGGTGGAACTGGTAGTATGACACCGCTAGGTCTTTGGGGTTCCTCGCCATGTAGATCACCTGTGGAACACACCGGATGTTATATAGATCACCTGTGGAACACACAGGCCATAATGTAGATCACCCGTGGAACACACAGGCCATCATGTAGATCACCTGTGGAACACATAGGCTATCATATAGATCACCTGTGGAACACACAGGCCATAATGTAGATCACCCGTGGAACACATAGGCTATCATGTAGGTCACCTGTGGAACACATAGGCTATCATATAGATCACCTGTGGAACATACAGGATGTCATATAGATCACCCGTGGATCACACATAAGCCATCATATACACTAGATCACCTGTGGAACACACAGGCCATCATGTAGATCACCTGTGGACCACACAGTGGGTGTGGCCTTGTTAACCCCGTGCATGCCAGCTCACCTTGCCCTCCCCGTTGTGCATGGCAGTAGGGAGGAAGCGGTAAGGCAGGTGACTCTTTATCAGGCGAGGGGATGTCAGCTCCTGTAAGAACAGGAAACAACAAACGGCTGTCTTTCACTTTGGACAGACGATAAACTCACTTTTAAAATTTACGTAGACAATCTCGACAGGAAGTTGAGATTAAAATTGGGCTAAGAGAAACAAAACAAATATGGGAAACCTTTCCCATATTTTTCAGAAAGAGTGTAATTGTCTTTCTGTCTGTTTTAGACTATGGGAATGTAATTTATAAGCACACAGCCACTACCACCCTTAAACCTCTAGATGCTATATACCACTCTGCTCTAAGATTCATTACAGGTGATAAATATGGTGCACATCACTGTCTTTAAAAAAAGTTTGGCTGGCCCTCTGTGTCTATGAGACAAGACCAGCACTGGTATGTTTTTATCTACAAAGTGCTGGGCAGACTACCATTTTATACATCTTCACTTTTAAATAGGAACACTGGAAAGTATGACACACACTTGCAAGCCAACAGGGCCCCATTTCCCAAAAGCATCTTAGAGTTAAGATCATCTTACAGTGCTTTGTGTTTGTGCTTTATTAATTCTATGATTTACATGACATTACTTTAAAAAAAAAAATAGAGGGAGAAAGACAAAAATCAAGTGTCGAAATGTCGAAAAACAAACAAACAATGAAAGTAATATAAAAAGAAAATAGCCTAAAGGTGATCTTTACTTTAAGATCCTTTTGGGAAACAGGGCCCTGGTTTGTACTCCAGGTCTCAGAGACAAACTCTGACCTAGGATGGGCTGCTTTTTGCTCTTGCAAGGTGCCATTTTGACTGCTCTGACCACCACATTGCATCTTCGTCTCTTCACTCTAGACTTTAATAATTCCACTAGCACACACTGGTGGAGTCATAAATACCACAGGCCGTAAATAGCAGCTGGACAGACAATGCAACAGAACCACAGCAATCAGGACATGGGACATCAAAGCTTTGTGGTGAATGGAGCCTAAATCACAGGTTGTAAACAGCAGCTGGAAAGACAGCACAACAGGACATGGGACGTCAAGCTTTCTGGTGAACAAATGGGGTCGTAAGACAGTCCCGTGCCTCATGCTGTCATAAAGCATGGGACTGTCTTGCGACCTCGTTTATTGGGAGTGAGATAACTTTTCAAACAGACTACCCTCTTGTATGCCAAGAGGTGGGGGGGGGGGGGGTGTCCATGGCCTGGTATTCAAAGAGGCTAGTCTGCAGCTGTCTATGGATGTTCTTTATTGGTTATAGTGGTTGAGTGGAACATTCTGATTGGTGTGAGCACTGGCCAATGAGAACACAGAGCCTGCAGGATAGTACCTGGATGATGTCCAGCCCCGGTTGAGGGTACTCCAGAACTGGCAGCTGCTCGTCAATGTTCATCAGCCCGATGTCATCCAGGTCTGCCCCCTGGCTCACCAGATACACCACTTCCTGCAACAAACTGGTGCCTGGGAGGGAGGGAGAGAGGCGGAGGAGGGAAAGGGAAGGAGAAAAAGAGTGAGGGAGGGAGGGAGTGAAAGGAGGGAGGGAAAGAAAGAGAGAGAGAGGAGAGGAGGGAAGGAGAAGGGGATGGAGAGAGAGATGGTGGAAGGGAGGGAGAAAGTGAAAGAAGGGAGGGAAACAGAGAGAGAAGGAGGGAGTGTGGGAGGGAGGGAGTGGGAGAGGAGGGTTTGTGCAGAATAATGGTCAGTCAGGCAGCACAGTGTTATGGAGGGAAAAGCACTGATTAGGGAGGTAACTGGGCATGGCTTATTAGAGACACACTGTAAACACACTGCATGTTAATCAGTAACTCCCAGCCAATCACAGGAATTTCTATGGTGATTTTTTTTCTATCAATAATGACAGTGGGGTACAGCAGGATAACCAAGTTAGCCAGATAGCTCTAACATAATACCATAAAATAACATCAGACACTTTCTTCAATATCAGCAGCTAACAATATATATGACTAAATCACACACCTAAAACAGAGTCTAGTGCATTTTAATTGACTGAAATCTCACTAATGTGATGCAGCCTTATCGTTCTCACAGTTATCTGGATAACTTGATAATCGTGTTTTGTGGAACACCCCCCAGAGGACCGTATCATGAAGCAGGCTAAGTTGATGAGCTGTATAACTGTGCTGAGTAAAGACTAAAACCCAGAACAGTGTTTATTGCTTCATTACATTATATGTTCATTATTCAGGGGGTTTCTGGGTATTACTCAGCACAGTAATCCAGCTGACCCACTTAGCCTGCTTCGTGATACAGGCCTCCGGTGTGAGTGTAGGACCGGTGTGAGTGGAAAGCTAATTGACTGAATGAGTCAGGGGTAATTAGTGGGAAAAGCCTTTTTATACACCAGCCCTCCCTGCCTTAATGCACAGAAGCCCATGTTTAAAACAGCCGTTTCAACTCTTCACATTCTCAAAATGCTGATTACGTACTTCACACATGTACATTTTAGCACCTCCTTCCTACCCACTGTTTCAGGTCGGTGTTTGTCCAATTGAAAAACAGCAACAGAAGGTATGTGCAGCTGAGCACCAATCAGAGCACAGCTACCAGCTGGCATGGGCATGTGGCCTGCTGTGTGTTTAATCTCTGTATTGAACAGCAACGGGAACCACGGTAACCATCTCCCAGGATCTTAGCAGGGAGAGGCAAAGAAAGCCTTCTGGTACAGGAGGAACAGCCTCTGTATGTTTCACTGTGCAGACAAGTGGCTCTGTCCTTATATGGTGCTAGTGGATCAGTAGAGTCAAGCAATACGTTTCATAATATTCAAACTATGATGTTCAATCCGAAATATTATTGAATAAAAATTCAGCCATTTAGTAGACCCTTTCCCGTCTCACAGCTTTATTTTTATAATTTGTTTTATACATACAATCCCTTTATACAGCTGGATATTTACTGAAGCAAGTCCAGTTAAGTAACTTGCTCCTGAGTAACCTACAAGCCAGTTCTGTAACCAGTATACTGTATACGCTACCATTTGTATGCAGATCACTGTAATACTGTATGAATTAGTTATCCTTTAGAGGAGTTATAAAGTTGGCCAGTTGGCAGTAATATGTTTGCTCTAGGGTTACGACTGGGCTGGGAATTACTATCAAAATACTGGAATTTCTGTTAGAGTTCCTGCTTTCTCTAAAGCATTCACACATTGGTTTCCCAAGATACCCAAATCCAGCCATGATTGGTTGACAGTAGCATCTAAGGGATGAGGAGAAGCCCTTAAACTTGCCGGATGTTATTATTCCGGATGTTTATGATGGAATAGTGAGCTTTCCTAAACCCCATAATGGCTGGAGCCACAAGGAACTGTCAAGCACTGACTTGTTTGAACAAATTATATATGTCTAGCTCTCCACATCAACAGACAATGATTTGTTCAAACCAGTGAGTTCTGAGGTAACAAATTGTAGCTTTGCTCATTTTTGATTGGACAAAATCTCACCATGCAACCACTCCTCTAGCACTTTACTGTAACTCTGTTGTAAGGTGGAAAAGCATGATAAGCCAATATCACTGATTAGTCTTGTGCTGTTTTGTCCATAAAGGGAAGCTTACAGAGGTTAGAAGTAACACTATAAAACCTGTTTCTGACATGTTGGTCAGAGCAGAACTAACTACACTGTAAAATCAGCTCTCATATAGTACTTAACTCTACCAGAGAGCATAAGGCCCCTATTGGACTCCTATAAACTCTGTTAGAGTTTATTTAACACTGATAATATTGCTGTGTGAGCCTAAATCTGGTGTAGTTGGGAGTGTTGATCACACCATGGAGGAAAAACTGTGAGGAAATGTGAATTTAAAAATGATGTGTGTATGAAACTAGAAAGGCCATAATTTAAATCCCCCAGTCAGCTCCTACAGTTTAAAGATCGAGATCGATCTCTGTAAAATGTGTAAAATTCTACTTCAGTTCAGTAGAAGGTTTCTGTCTCTAACCAGTCCCATGTTTTCAGCTGAAAATAGTAATGATTCAAACAGCATTATAAAGATAATTACGCTATTAATTGTACAAAGTCAAAGTACAAAGTCGGCCCTGAAAAACTTTCAATTTTTTTCCTTCGCGGGTCGTCGTATTCACGATTCACCTCCCTCCGGGCCAGTCTGCATCAGCAGCACAGCACACCAGCAGACTTTATTAAATCATTCACTCAGCTGGCCTGGGCTACATCATATTGACTGAGGAGCCAGTGAATTCAATATGTTCGCTGAGAAGCAACTAATTAAATAAGAAAATTACAAAGTACCGGGAACAGGTAACCGCTTGCTTCAAGATCTTCATTATTATGAATGAACAGTGTTACAAATGGCCTGCAAGAAATGTGTTTCATAACCTGCAGTTACATATAGGCCACATACAGGTATTTCATTACACATGCATTAGTCTCTTTGAACGGGATGGGTTATGTTGACATTTTATGACTACTTTTATGTTTGGGGTCAAATTGACCCCAAAAGTTTGAACTGACACAATTGTAATAGAATTTTTTTTACATTTTCTGTGTCACCTTTTTTTGTGTCTCCCAATTGACTAGCCTTTAATCCCTAGATATAAAAAATCTGTGATGAAACATTTCATTTTAAAGCCTGGGGTAAGTGAAAGTTTGTGAAGTTTAAAACCTGTATGGAAAAGTGCCACCAGTATCACCCAAAAATATAAAAAATAAAAAAGGTTGTATATTTTCATACATTTTTACCCATGCAGCTACCCCACAACTGGCCCCACACAACACCTTTGTATACAAAGTTGGTACAGGACTTTTGAAAACATAGCATTACGTTTATTGCATGTTTACTATTTAATTAGGAAAAGTCATATACAGTGGCGCCTGAAAGTATTCAGACCCTTTCACTTTTTGCACACATTATTTTGTTGTAGATTTAATTGTCCACCACAACAAAGTTGTGGAGGGGGAATCTAATTTAATCCCCTGTGTGCGTCTGTCTGTCTGTCTATGTGTCACACATGTATGTACCAGAGCCCACCACCAGAGGGGCGCTATTACAATGCATTTCCCCATCGCCAAGTACATTTTGCTTTGTACATAAAAAACTATGCTTGATATCTCCGAATAGTCTCTGGCATTTCTACTCAGCAGACCGTCGACTTTCTAAATCCACAGAGTTCAGAGCTTGAGGTGTTTAGTAGCTCTTTGTGGAAAATGTAGAATGTACATGCATTTTCCCATTAAAGGTATACTATGTCGTTTCAGAACACCAGATGGCGATATAGAGCACGTAGGAGATCACGGTCACTCTGATCAAGCTGTCCTCTTCCAAGTCAGCCCATTATGTCCACCGAAATGCTCAAATGACATGGCATCTGGACAATTGTGTTCTGACCCTGGCCTACACTGCAGCCAATAGGACAGGCCCCGTCTACCTGCAGGACTTGATCCAGAACTATGTTCCTGCTCGACCGGTTCCCTCATCTACAGCAGGGCGACTCGCACTTCCACCCCTCCGTGTCAATGGCTCTCGCTCGTCCCGACTGCGGAGCTTTTCCACCCTAGCTCCCCAGTGGTGGAACGAACTTCCCATTCCCCTACGTTCTATGCCAACCCTGCCTGCTTTCCGTCGTGGCCTGAAAACACCCCTTTTCAGACTCCACCTGGACTGATACTTATCTAGGACCTCATGGTATTTGTTCTTGTTGAACTGTGTATTCAAGTTTATAATATTTAGAATAGAATTGTAGTAGAGCTGATTTACCCAGTTTACTGTAAACTGCATTCAATGTTCATTACTAGGGATAGCTGCTACTTTATGGGAAGAATGTGCTTTCTTATCTGTTCTGTAGTTACTTCGATGATGTTTCTGTATGCACTTACTGTATGTCGCTTTAGATAAAAGCGTCTGCTAAATGACTGCAATGTAATGTAATGTAATGTAATGTTATAATTCACAACATAGATGAGATGTCAACAACTGTAGGCAACATGCTGTTACTTCCTGAAGTCTGTGACCCATAAACATCCAAAGATTCTCGATATCTTATTTTCAGGTACTGTTACAAGCGATACTATAACCTCTCTGCATTTGGCCAGCCATGTGTTCTATACTGTACAAGTGTAATTTACAGCTGAATGTAGTCTCACCACCCAATTCTCATAGAGATCAATTCAAATGCAGAGAGGTTATAGTATCGCTTGTAACAGTACCTGAAAATAAGATATTGAGAGTTTTTTGTTGTTGATGGGTCACAAACTTCAGGAAGTAACAGCATGCAAGGGATATGCGACCAAATATTAAATATGATACTTTAAAAATATGTGAAAGCAAAGGGTATGAATACTTATGTAAATGAGAAATTTTAGTTTTATATTTTTAATAAATTTGCTAAAAAAATTTAAAACATGTTTGCACGTTGTCATTATGGGTTATTGAGTGTAGATTGATGGTCAAAAATGGTTATTTTATACATTTACAATTAAATTTACAACACAATAAAGTGCAAAAAGTGAAGGGGTCTGAATACCTTCAGGCGCCACTGTAGTATCAAGATGAAAAAATAAGACTAACTGGTTTTAAGAGACGCCAAACAATTGACCCATAAGACAATATGAGAGTTAATTGCATTAATAGCCTATCTAAGAATTGCAACGAAATGCCGATATTATTATGAACATGCAAAAGCCGACATGTTATGAAGAACAAGCTGCGGTTGCTGAACCAAACTGTAGTTTATCAGTGTAGCCTATATTCAAATGAAAAAGACGGAGAACATTAAATATTTTTCCTCCGTCAGGCACTCATGCATAGGCTACGTAGCCTATGGTTCTTTTCGCAATAGTGCCTTTTTCGCAATAATATCCGACCTCAGTCCCATACGGACGCCACTTCCCAGTTTATTACATTGTTCCGATTATAAATTGACAGCATGAAGTGAGAGCCTTTACCTGATTTAGGATAGGTGACTATCCATATGTCACTACTCCTTAGCGAGAAGTTGGAAATTTCCTCCATCTTCCCTCGGCAGAAGGGAGGCAGCCTCACACCGTTGTATTCGAAGTATTTGCTTTCAAACTCTATCGGAGTGCTGGGAGTCCCTGGCTCGCTCTCTGCCATTGTGGAATCAATGTCAGCGGCAAATATGAGTTATATAGTTAATGGTGGAATAAAAGATGAAGATTTTTTCCCAAAACAACCACAAGAATGTTTGGCGAGAGCTTACTGGTTTATAAAACCGTGCTCTGCAGCCAATCAGATCGAGGCAAAGTGATGTAATGGGATTCAGTCGTTGATGCATGGAGATGATGCTGTTGCTGCTGCTGATGCCGCCTCGCTCCAGTACCGACGTTGTACCGCGGGTTGTACATGTTTTTTTCCGAGGGGGCGCGCTCTCTTGGGGCTTTCTTCTTAACCGGAAAATATTTCCTGCCTTTCGGTCAGTCGTTCAAGAATAAAAACACGACTACAATTATTGGCAACACATTTCACAGCAGCATTATTTTAATTCATCATTGTGTTCCAGCGCATGGTCACAAGCACGTTTTTTCGACATTGTTCAATCCGTCAACATTTAATGATGCTCTTTAAGGAGAAAAGCGACAGGTGACCATTGGACTGTGTGTAGGGTAGACTACTTGTAAGGGGGAGCTAGGAGCATAGGGCCTGTTGGGGATAAGGGCACAAGGCTGCTAATGTTTATTTCCACATGACAAGCTTGGAAAGAATGTCTGTGTGTAGGCCTACCTGCAGGTACAACGTAAGTGTTAATGCATTTATGTATATATAGAGGCCAGGGGTCTGTATCACAAATCAGGGTTACTGAGTTAGTTGGATATAACTGCACCTGGAACCCTCCCAAATCTGGAGGTAAAAAGTGCTGTTCTAGGTACTACTCAGTGCAGTTATATCCAGCTATCCAGTAACCCTGCTTTGTGATACAGACCCCTGATGCAGGTGTGATGTCTTTTCTGTGATGACATGTGTAAGAGTGGGTGGGCACAAGGATGCATTGTGGTTTCTCAGAGGGAAGAGTAATTATTCTCTGTGTCACATAAAGTCAGAGCATCTGGTCATTTGGTGATGATCTTCTCATTTGTAACTGATCAGCGATCATCAGATCATTGACAATTGATTGATTTGTCTCAGATCTTTTGGCGCTGGGGTGCCCATCACATGGTCTCCAGGTAATGAAACACCCCTTGCCCACCTGCTGGGGGGGGGGGCTGTGGCATGCTTGCTCTATCTAGTGGTTACTGCTGTGAATGGTAATCATTTAGGCTACATTTACACTCTGCTTTAAGCACAACCTCTTCTTCAATGAGATTTACGAAGAGTGTACTAAATGGTTATGCAAAGACAAATAAAGATGCCATATTGTTTATGAGTGTCAGTGCTCAACAGGTGTGGGTGTGGGCGTGGCCTCTTCAGCTCTCCTGCATGGATCTTCCTGGCAACTACTGGAGCAGTCCCCACACCAATGCCGGGCACCCCACACCTACACCCCCAACCCCTGGTGAAGTGGAAAATCACTACACTGGTCTTAGAGTATGCTTAAAAATATAGTGATGATACTTAATAATCACTGATGTGTAGTAACATTGTGTAGCTCAGGATATACAAGTATACCTGTATGTGTGTTTTTATTAGTAGGTATGTGTGCTCAATGAGATGTATGACAGGTTAGTTATCTATAATATGTATCATTATCTAATGTCTGTATTTTTATCATATTATCTGTAGTGTTCATACATTTTCTGTATTGCTCACATACTGTGTGACCTTAGAAGAGTATACTGACTGTCTCCTTTCAGTCAGCTAAAAGAAGTGACCACCTGTGTCCCTGAGCCATCCTTGTGACTTTAGGAGTTCTGTCTCCAATTTGTTCTCCTGGGTTGAGATTTATGTTTACATCTTTGCCCTGCGGGAACCCTGCCCTATTATGGTATGCCAAAGCTGTTGACTTTACTGTATAAAAGAGGCCCTGATTCTTAGGTCCACAGCACGTGCCGTAACATACCGGCCGGGGTACCTCAGAAATACAACCAACAACCAAAGCCAAAAACCGATTTCTGAAACTTGGAAACTTATTTGATTTGAACTTGTAACTTTATGCCTATGACAATTTATGTTTATATATTCACATTACATAGTCTCACTTTCAACCCATTGGTTCTTCCCCCCAGCACATCTGGTTTCTTTCAGCAACACCATATAAACCTGCTCTTATCTAGATTTGACCTGGGTTCATGAGAGTCTGCACATGCGCTGGTTTTTTACATGACCAGTAGAGAGATACAAGATATGCTTAACAGAAATTTTCCAATAGTAGAAGCACAGGTGAAAACAATAATGAGGACGGCAAACCACGAAACGGAACGTGGAAAAAATCAGATGGATTCATAATCGGGAAAGCAGGACGAGAGCCGCAAAATAAAGAAAACAAAACAGACACAAACCACTACAGACAGACAATAGGCTTGAGATGAGCTAGGCCTGCGCAGTTTTGACCACCGCCTTACCAAGTGCATTGCATGATGGTTAGAATGTTGTCCGCCTTGCTCTGGCAATCCGACTGCGCGAGGCGCTCGCAGTTTTCAGGGCGAGGCGACGCAGTTGCTCTCCACCGACTGCACACTTCTTGGTCAACCAAGAATTGTCTGACTTTTTGACTCCTCCCCCGACTGTAATAGGCTACTTGTTGTATAATTCCATTATATTATTGTATTGTGTATAACACTACTGCATGTATTAATATATCAGAAGTCATCATATTCAGTCACAATTCATATAATCAGCACAAAGTAAAAGCACACAAACTGCAAAAAGCATGTTATTATAAATTATGTTATATTAAGCCACTCATAAATCACTGTGCACTAAAGCACTTATGTCCATATACTTTTAGAAAGAGCTGAATAATCCACTCTCACTCAGAGAGCACACACGCACCAGCAGTGTAAACATATATTTTATTTTTATCACAATGCTCGAGAAACCACAATGTTTTTAACAGTCAGGAATTAAAAGGTCAAGAAAGGGCATGTTAGGGAGTTTGGGGGAGATTCCAACAGATGGAAACCACCATGTTTTCATAAAGTCAGCAGGATTAAGTGCCAATAAATGAACAACTTACAAAAACAAAGAAGATAAGAAATGAATAAATCATTGTGGCGCACTGTTGTAAACACCTAAATTTGTGTATAAAAAGAGACTGAAAATGTAATGATGTAGGGTCACTCTGCAGAGCTGCCACGGCTTTATGATCACTGGTTGAGAATAAAGTCTGCTATTCTGAATGATTCTGCCTCATCCTCTTTATTGAAAATACTTAAGAAATTAAAACATTCTGTGCAAAGTCTGAAGATCTTGTCACTTGGGAACCATGACAAAATTGGCGCTGTGAGCAGGGTTGGAAGAAGGTCCGGGTTCCTGACTGACTAAGCAGAAGGAGGGGTCGAGATGTGGACGTGGTGGGGAAGGAGAACCGGTCCAGGCTGGCCAGCTCATTAAAGACACAAGGTAAGCGAGTTTAATGCTATATTGCTTGTAAAAGCCTTGTTGTAATATAAATAGATGTAGTTATAATTCAAATGCAGAGAGGTTATTGTATCACTTGTAACAGTACCTGAAAATAAGATATCGAGAGTTTTTTGATGTTGATGAGTCACAGACTTCAGGAAGTAACAACATGCAAAGAATATTCGACCAAATATAAAATATGATACTTTAAAAATATATTAAAGCAAAGGGTATGAATACTTATGCACATTTCAGTTTTAGATTTTTAATAAATGAGCAAAAATTTCTAAAAACATGTTTTCACTTTATTTTTTATTTACTTTATGGGTTATTGAGTGTAGATTGATGAGGAAAACAATTAATTGAATCCATTTTAAGATGAGTCTGAAAATGTGGAAAACTTGATAGGGTCTGAAAACTGAAAAACTGAAAACTTTCCATATGCACTGTCTACACGGGCAAGGATACACATCTGGAGACAATTATAAATACCTAATAGAAAGAGTAGGGGAGAGTGGGGTAGAAATTGCATTTGAATGCCCTGAGCAAGAGTGGCATCAGGAAAAATTTAAAGCAATATTACAGGGACAGTTTCAGCAGGAATTGAATATTTTGTAAAGTGCTAGGAGGGATACTGTAATACAGCATACAGTGGAAAGTGCTGGGAGAGATACTGTAATGCAGCATACAGTAGCCAACGAAAAGCGGCCCTAAATATATAGAATTAACATCCCGAACAAAGTTTACAGATGGATACTCCAGTAGAAACATTGGGGAAGCGATTCCCCATAGTAAAGGCAGATAAAGCAAGAGTATCAACTAAATGGGAAAAAAGGACTAAAAAGGCAGTGACATGTTGGCCGGAGGGAGGAACGTTTGATCTTGGGGTATGTGAAGAAATGATAGGAATAGTAACAAATCATGCAGCAGGAGATAGATCGCAAAAAAGAATGGAAAAAAGGAATTAAAAATTGGAAATTTTGAAACTGTTCAGGAATGAAGGAATCGGACTGAGCCAGAGATACAAAGAAAAAAAAGGGATGGAGCCGCCTCAGTCCAAACCGCCCTTGGAAGACCCCAATGTGCCATACGAACCTCCACCGTATTCAGATATGGACAAAAAGCAGGAGGAGGATAGGAGCATGTACCCACTGAAATAAATGGGGCATTAGAAATGGGCAAAGAAGAGATGGAAAAAGAGAGAAAGCGCATACTGGATAAGGCAAAGGAATGGGATGAAATAAAAGATCGGGCGAGAGAGGTGGACGAAGCAAAGCTGAGGATAGAGGAGGAAATAGAGAAGATACAGCGGACAAAAATAGAGCTAGAGTGTCAAAAAAGATGGTTGGAGAAAGAGAAGTACTTAAAAGAGATAAGGGAAGAAGAGGGAATGGGAACCGCGGATAGTAACAGAGCTGAAAGAAGAATAGAAAAAAACAGGGGGCGGGTTACGCAAGCGAGTCAGAAACAGTCGCAAAGGCCAGAAAAGATTATGAGAAGCTCAGGAAATCAGGAAAGAGGTTTATTAGTCAGTCTAGAAAGAAAAGACAATCAGGCTGGAAAGCTTCAAGGGAGGGGGAGAGTAACAGTGAAAAAAGCAGTGAAAGTGAGAGAGAGGTTAAAGAGGAACTAAAATACCCTTACCCAGTGCCCTCTCCGCGCCGGAGTAAGCGTGAAACTAAACCCCCTGAAAGATGGGGATATAGAGGCAGCAAAGCTGGGATGATGCCGATGTTAATAAAAGGACAGGGTCCACAGTACGTTCTCTGGGGTTCCCAGGACCTCCAGAATATGATCACATCCCTACCAGATATACAAGAGGGAGCGGGCCACTGGATAAGGAAGCTGGAGGAGAAGTTGATGAGAAAGACGATGGCGCTGAGGGATGTGAAGGCCCTCCTTGGAAAAATACTGGGAGTTGAGAAAATGCTGGAGATCATGCGACAGGCCGGGTTGAACCGCAGAGACATGAAAGGCACCGGGGTGGATGGAGTGGCGTTTTGTGCATACAGGAACCGGGTGTGGGCCGCCCTGAGAGCAATCTACCCCACAAGGCCTGATGCAATGGTATGGCGTAGTCAGCAGGATTCGAACCTGTGCAGGGAAACTCCATTGAAAAAAACAAAAAACACAGTGAAATGAAGGGTTGCATGCATAAGAGGACATGTTATCTTTTCATATACCGGCACTTGTACAGCTCAGATAGTGGCCTATGATGAGGCAGGTGGTAAGGGAGAGGGACGCTCCCCTTCCCCGCAGCACTGTGTTAATCAAATCCTGTTTTCGAGGCGAGCTGAAAGTAATCTCAAACAAGTCTATTTGCTTATATACTTTCATAACTCCTCCTCTTCCTAGCTAATAAACCAATGAGTTAAGGTGACACCCATCCGTCATAATTTCTTTTAGCCAATAGACGAAAATTCTAAATTAAGCTTGTTATATAATCAGTTCCTACCCTATGTGCTGGGGGCACTCATAATCCACTAAATAAAGGTGTTTGTTACTTATCCTCACGTGCCCCTGCTAAAATTGGATTGGACCATGTCCTGGGTCGCCATGTTCTGTCCTATCTTTGTTATTGGTACATCCCGTTACTCAGCCTGGGAAACAGAAAACACCTGCTTCCCTAGTTCCCTTCACCTTCTACTTACTCTCAGTGTTCTTCACTCATACTTTTTTAAATTTTTTATATAGTTTTAGCTTTTGCATATGTGGCTTTGAGCCTAAAAACAACTTACTTCCACAAATTCCATCTTTTCAAAATTGTGGAATTCTAAGCGGGCATTACTGTTAGTCACCACTTTGGATGTCACAACATACAGGTGGAGGGGTTTTTGGCTGGCTGGGGACCTCACATTCAAAGATTCATATGATAGAAGAACAGGTAGAAAACTTTCAGCTGCATACTCCCTATTTGCTATTTTTGCACAAGACATTTGCTGAGTTGAGGATAGGCCCCGGCCTGTGATATATTGACACTTGGCTCACACAATTGCCCAGTCAGCCCCGATAAAATAGAAAAGAATAAGCAAAGTTTAAACAGATTACATAATTTTTGTAATGACTTGTAGTTGTAAAACCTCCCGCAGCTAGACCAATGAGGGAATAGCTCGGAGCGAAGGTTTAAGCGTGATGTATTCCGCTATTGCTGTGGAAAAAGGTAAAAGTTATTGTGTAAAATATCACTAATTTATTTACTCATATTCCTCAGGAAGGAAAATATAGAGTAAATATCTTACACAGCCTGTTCAGCTACACACAGAAACAGAATATGCACGGTGTGGGAAGTCAGAAACAATCTTCCCTGATAGGCTTGTCTCTCTTTCTTTTATGCCAAATCATGCATTTGAACCAGGCGGCAGTGCCATAAATTAACCTGGACGGGAATTTAGACCCCCACCTTTGGGGGATGTTTGAGTAGAGAGAGGGAAAAAGGAGATGATTACCAGAGAGGACATTCCACTGTTACAGTTTTTCCCTGAGTTCCTGAAACTATGCTTTATTAAACTTCATTTGGTATGAAATGTATTTCAGTCAATTCCTTGATTTTACCTGAATCCATACATACCAAACAGGTTAAGGTGATATAATATTATGGTGCAGTTGTCATGAAAATTCCCTCCTGATGAACCATTTTACATGCAATTTCTGTTACTACCGTTATATAAATGTAACAATATAAGGATCACATGCGCAATGTTTGTATGTTTTTACATGGTCTGTTAACAATCTTAACAGAAGTTTTAGAGTCCTGGTGCAGAAAAGAATTAAAGAGTGTAATGACAGGGGGCACTGTGAGGGCACTGTGGTATTGCCCGGAGGCTTTCCCTTAGGAAATGCCCAGGTGTTGGGTTACGGGAGACCACAGGACATTCTTTTCCCATGGTTTAGCCATGGTCTTGATGACCTTTCCGACCTTAATACCCCTAGAAGACACATTCACAACCATGGCAAACAGTTAAATTTGCCCTTATCTCTGTCTTTCCCCGATGGGGACATTCTTGGGATCAAAAAGCCTGAAAGCCCAAAGGAAGTCCGAGTAACCTATTATTTTATTACAAGACCCTCTGGTCCTTTGAAGTGCATGATGAGCTCCAGTTCTCAGGTTCTTCCAAATGGCAGCATTTTCTGAGTCCCACTTTGACTCCCCCCTACATAGTAATAATTATAATAATAATAAGAAGAAGAAGAAGAAGAAGAATACTATAGATTAAAAGATGTTAACCATTCAATCTTATAATTTAGCAAACTTAAGCATCCCACTAATCAGATGACTGCAGGCTGGAGTTGCATTCAATCTATCTCAAGATTGCCCCTCAACCACAATAACCACACGTGCATTAATTTCTAGCTTACTTATCATCTAATGCAAGGTTTCAGCTTCCTCTGTTGCTCTGTGGTTTATTTTTTTTACTTTTGCAAACTGCGCTGTTTCCGTCCCTTTCCTTCCTTTGTGATTGTTACGCATTAGCGCTTTTTTTCCTTTACAATCTGTGCTCTCGTCCTTCCAGTTTACTTCATATTGCGGTTATTCTAGAGGGCCCCGTGTGCCGTCGTCTTCTCACGCTAACCATTCCTGTAAATGGTTACCTCTGCACAAACTCAGGCTCCAGCCTCATCATGACAACACACACATACACAAAGATCTTTTCCCCAATGCTAAATGTGTTACTATTACCATTTTGAAGAAAGACACAAAATTGCAATGATGTTAAAATACTGAGTATAATAAAAAACTATAATAATACAGTGTTCTACACCAAAATGGTGTAAACATTATGAAGAAGGTCTTAACTGTGCTGAACGGTAAACAGAGCAGCCTTTGGGTTTTTATTTTTATCATTAAGCATTAAATAAAATGTATTTTTGTAATTAACAAGTCTGTATAGCGAGGCATCAGGAGTGCCACTTCTTCCTCCTGTAATTGATTTTTTTTTTTTTGAATAGATAACTGCTCACAGCGTTAGCAGAGTGGTACGAAACAAAAAAACTTAACTTACGTCAACCTGAGCAAGACGATCCAGGATATGAATTTACTGCATAACCACAGGCAGATTGAAGCAGACAGATGCACAGGCCTGCACTTGGGGTTCGGTAGGTTTTTTCCATTTTTGTCCTAGTAGTTATACTGCCACCATTTGTAAACCCACACCCTCAGCCAGCCAGAGGAGGATGGGCTCCTCTTAATGAGTCTGGCTTCTTCCGAGGTTTCTTTCTACATGTCTTCCAGGATGTTTTTCCCTGCCACAGTTGCCTGTCTGGCTTGCTCTGTGGGGGGTTAGGCCAGTGTATTGCGACAAATCCTTTGTAAAATGCACATTATAAAGACATTTTGACTGATGTTGATTGTTGGCAGGCCATTTCGCTTGCAAAGGTGTTCTTCCGAGCACTCCGCGTAACACGAGATGAGCAATTCCTGGCACTTCCACACATGTGATTAGCATAATAACAGCTGCCCCTTTCTGTTAAATGCAGTTCAATTCAAGAATGCTTTATTGATATTTAAACATGTTGCCAAAGTTTTACATACACTCATTGAACTTCATAACATTTTGCAATTGAAGTAATGTACATTAACATTTGCTTCCATTACAACACATCAAATATAAAATCCATGTCAGTGTTAGTGTTAGTGATATTGTACTGAATGAATATCATGTCAGTATTATCTTGTCATGTTAATGGTGTTAGTGTTGTTAGTGATGTTGTGTTGTCAGTGATGTTGTAAAGTTAGCAATGTCAGTGATTGTTGTACTGAATGAATGTTTTCGAGGTCCGTCCCTTGTTTTATGTTAGGACTACGGGTGGAAATTAGCCTCGTGCTATACCCGGCATATTTACGTCCCTATCATGTTATGATGTTACAATGCATACTCTCATGTGAATGATGTTCATTAATGTGCACAGTCCTAAATAAATAAATAAATAAATAAATAAATAAATAAATAAATAAACAAAAATATTAGTAATACAAACTGGTACTAAAACAAGGCAGCTATATTGTTTGGACCCTACAGAACACTATTTATTACAACCAGGAAGCGTGTTATTTTTACAGGGCTGCGTCCCAATATTCTTCACTCCCCATCTCCCTTCCTTCACTCCCCCACTACCACTTGTGATAGTAATTTTCTGTTTTCTGTTTTATTGATAATGTTCCTTTATATTTAGATGTTAATATAGAGATTCAAAACATTGTTAATAGTCAGCTTTTCTTATACCCTGCTTCTATTTCTTAGTTTAACAGTAAGGGGCATGGTAATGAACCATGAACTGGGCCACGGTGTACCATCCGTGTCTGTATCGTTTCCATCAAGGTCATTTTGCAGTCAAATGGAAAGTTGTGTACATAAGGAGTTATCTTACTTCTTAGCTGTCCGGATGTAAAGGAGGAACCCTTGCTGGGGAGTAAAAAGATATACCACTGTATTTACCTTTGACCTATCTGTATTTCTTCTCTGACTATGGAATCCGCCCTGATGACCTCGTCTTTGAAAGCAATGTATAAAGGGTTGGCAACTTCTGCTGTATGGCAGAGAGAGCTTTAACAAGCACTCTCTCATTGGTTTATCTGCAAATAAACTTCTTCTTATTGTCTAAGGGCCAAATCCACAAAGAACGGATTGCTCCTGGCAATTAGCTCAAAGTTAATACAGAGATTGCAAAAGCAATCCTCACCAGTTTAGCACGGTATCCACAAAAGATTTTGCTCCAATGATATGCCCGGGCAAACACGCCCACAAATTTGCCACCGATGATTGCAATTAGCCATGTGGCAGCCTATATATTTATTGGCTTGTGCCAAGAACACAATATCAACGACAATGGCAGAGAGAAAGCGCAAATTAAAATTTTCTGAAACCGAGTTGCATGTCCTCACCAACGAGGTGCAGAGACATGCAGCTAAATTGCAGTCGCGGAATCTCACCCCAAGTGAGAGAAACACCTTTCAGCCTTTGCATGTGCTTTGTGGATTGGATGCAATTTTTTTGACTCATTTGCACAGGGTTTGCCCAGGCAAACGCTGTGCAATCCTTTTGTGGATTTGGCCCCAAGTGTTAACACAGCTTTTGTTGTGACTCTGTCAAGGACAGACTTTGCTACACTGTGAGTGAATCGGGAATTTCCACAACACACTCCTCTCTTACCCGGAAGTATGCAAAACTGGCCAAACGTTTCGAGTACAAGTATTCGCATGTACAGTATATAATGTACCTGACATTGCGGTTTGAAATTAAATATATTATATAAATTAATTATATGTAACCATTAATACATAATTAATACATAAGTAATCAGAGACATTAGATTAAAACACAAAGATCAGTTTCTGGGGCACGGAGTAGAGGAGGTGGTAGTGGAAGAAGGGAGGGTCCATTTTTTGAGTATTGGGACGCAGCCCAGATGTCTCACTAGTTTTTTTGGACTGGCAGGAGTCACACAGCTGCTCAAGATGACCAGCTTCCTGTTTCTCCCTGAAGCATTTTCTGTTTAAACCCTCTCTTCACTGCTCCAGTTCTGAAGTGTAACAGCATCCTGGCCACAATGGTATGTAGTTTTACACCCTGGTTCCAGGTTCCAGGGCTGCTGTCACCACCCGATGCAGGCAGCCCTGATTTATATGTCTGGTTTTCCCATTGTGTCAGAGTCTGAACAGATCATGCATGCTTGCTGGAGATAAGGAGGCTAATGGTAATAGAACACATTCAGACAGGGCAACTTTATAACACAGGGAGAGACACAGTTTTAACAATGTTTGTGTTTTATCAGTCACTTTATCAACAAAATGCAAGGCTAGGCAGCAGCCCTGTGACAGAAAACACACTGGCCATGCTGTAGAAGCAGAAATAATTTTTCCATGATACTGTTGGGTTGAGAAGGAAAAATCCACCATTGCCTTGCCTTTCCTTGTCTGGTCTTGTAATAAAAAGGCAATCCAGTCCGAAAAACACCTCACAATTATAAGGGTCTTTATTTCTGCAGAATGAGCATGCCTGCTGACAGAGTCAACACCGTGCTAAAAAATCATTATTTCCAGCAATCGTTTATACCTTCTAAGAAGGACCGTGCAATCGTGTTTGTGCCAGTATCAAGGGCAACCATCTCATTAGGTAGAACTTCCAGCTGCTGTTTATACTCCCTGTTTGTTTTTTTCTCAAGGATTTTTCTCCTGTAGGAGTTGAGGATAGGCCCCTGGAAAATAATAAGCAAAGTTGAATAGGACAGGTTACATCATTTTATATGACTTGTAATAATAATAATAATAATAATAATAATATGGATGAAAACATGTTAACCCTTCAATACATTTTGTCTCTCTATCCTTTAGCCACTTTATACGACATAATCTAGCTCAGACTTTCACTGCTATAATAATATTATTACACAGAGGAACTGAAACAAAAGGTAGTAGCTGCTTTCAAAACACTGGCTGTCCTCCCAGAAATGGACCTCTCACCCAGATAAATCTTTGTACACCATCCGATGATTTAGAAAATATTCTGTGCTCTCTGTGAGTTTTCTTATCACAAAGTCCTTTCCAATTCCCGGAAAATTCCTCCCAATTCTTCGCCCAACAGGTGTCTCTTCTCTCACGCCACAATGGTTTCTCAGCCTCTCATCTTTCTGGCATGTACACCTCCGTTGAACCTCCGTTGAAAAGTACACAACCTGCCCTTTGCGCCCAACATGCTTTGACTGAAAAATAACTGTGGTGCCAATTCTCAGTTTCCCAATAAATAAAAATGTGTATATGTCACTGTGACCGCTCTAACTTTAACTCTATGCAGTTTTATTAAAGTGCGCTTTTAATCAATGTGCTTCTATGTGCTCTTGTGCTCATACATTGTGTTTTTTATATATTCCAAGACATATTTTGATACATTCATATATTATAATACATATTTGGATACAATCAATACATGTCGTCACAGGTAATACAGTTCACAGGTGACCAATGGAATTTTCCAACACCCTATGAGGGCTTTTTGACATCATCCTGGGTTCTGGTTTTTCCAACCAGAAAGCATTTGGCAAAGGTCATTCCAAAATAACATGGTCAGGGGAAAGCCCCACTTGCCCTGATGGTGGTGTTGATTGGCCTTCCAGCTGGTGTTTGCAGCTCGACCCAGGTATAAAATTCCACCTGAAACAGACCTCTCAACTCAAGTTCTCAATTATAAATACGAGTAAAATTGTATTAGAGTACAACAATCATGCATTCAACACCTAGGTATGCAAGATGCATCTTACAGTGTCTACAGTAAATGTTTTGACATAATACAAGTGTCTTGGGTGACAACATATTACAACATATTGCAGTGAAAATATATTTTTTTATTTATTATTTATCTTATTTTTATTGAATGTTGCTTGTAGTCTAGGTTTTAGCATAGTGTCTGATTTAGCCTACTAAGACCTTTTGCGGGTGCAAAAACTTTAAGCACACAAAAAACAAATAAGACAAATAATTATTGGTGCAAATATTATTTGTCATGCTATTGGTTTTGCGTGTGGCAAAAGGTTTTTTGAGATTAAGTTTCTTCAGATTAAGACCAGAGACTCCCCTGTAGGGGAAAAATTAATTGCCGGGTTTTAGGAGAATATAGTAGTAAGTCACTTTGGATAACAGCATCTGCTAAATGAATGTAGGCAATGTAATGTATTGTGGCGACCCGTATCTTAATCCGGTTGCTATGAGTGACAGGGGGGGGGACTTCCGGGGTTACGAGAGAAAGAAGGAACGCTACCTTTGGTGTGAGTGAACTCTGCTGTCTGTTCTTACCGGGAGTTGAAATAAACACGAACTCTAAACTGTGGATTACGTCTCGGTCTCCCGTTCCTGGCTGCTACACTGGTGTCAGAAGTAAACAAGCAAACGAAAAAGTGTAAGGAGAGACTTTGTCGGTAGGGAGAGGTGCCGTGTGGTTGCCGGTCGTAGCTAGTTAGCTAGCTTCAGTGTGTTAGCTAGTTAGCTCCGTAATGGATAGCTCCGGTGTTGGGGAGAAGATAAAAGAGGAACCGCGGGACGAAACGAGGTACGGGCTGCCGGACACACCACGGCTTGAAATGACTGCAGGGCGGGGAGATAGCCATCCAGGCTTCCCCCCGCGTTTTCGCGGGTTTTCACTCGGCGAGGCAGGTGCTGTCCGACCACCGGGTCCCGTCATTCCCCTCGCGCCTACCGGGTGGTATGAGAACACTTATGCAGCATCGTCAGCTGGCTCTGTGAAGACGCCCAAATACACCGGCGTCTCGGATTGGGAGGCGTTCCATGCCCAATTTGAACTGTTGGCAGAGGCTAGAAGATGGACGGCGGGAGACAAAGCACTGCAGTTGGCTTTATGTCTGGAGGGAGACGCTCTGTCCTGCCTGCTGTTACTAGACCCGGAGCAGCGGCGATGCTACAACGCCCTGGTGGGGGCGCTCAAGAGGCGGTTTGGAAAGTGGTCTCAGCCGGCGCTCTTGAAAAATGAACTGAGAGGCAGATGCAGGAAGCCTGGTGAGTCGCTCCGAGAGCTGGCTAATGACATTGAGAGCCAGGTGAGGCGGGCATACAGCCACATGCCTGCCGATGCAAGGAGCGAGTTGGCTACCGACCTGCTTGTCGGGGCCATCTCTCCCCCTGACCTGCGCGTGCAAGTGCAGCTCCAGCACCCGAAGTCGCTACAAGAGGCGTTGGAGACGGCTATCGAGAGGGAGAGCCTGTGGAGCGCGGCAGCCAGCGGTGGACAGGGGGCGAGCTCCCATGCGGTGAGGTCTGCATCTGCTGCTAGTGAAGAGGTGCCAGCGTGGGCGACGGAGATGACCGAGCTGCTGAGAGCGGTCACTCTACAAGGACCTCGGGGACCGCGCCCAGGTCCGCAGGTCTGCTGGGGGTGTGGCCAACCCGGCCACATCCGCAGGGACTGCCCTGCTGCTCGTCAGGTTCGGGGAAACGCCTCGGGGTCCGCGTAGATGGGGATATGCGGACCCCTAGTTCCACTGCTGCCCCGATGCCGCCGGCCCGTGCCTGTCGTCCGTGGGGGGGGGCGCAACAGCACAGCCAGGGGGGGGAGGCTCCATTCCCCCCGGAAGCAGACGACAGCACGCCGCCGCCTTCCCAGCTTCGTCCGCCAGCGGGAGGAGTCCAACGGCGCTGCGAGGGGGGAGGGGCTCCGTCCCCCCCAGAAGTAGATGACAGCGGTGCTCCACCGGTAGTGGTGGGGTGGCTCCAGGGCAGCTCCGGTGGTGGGGGCTCCTGCCATGTCGCTGTCTCCGTCCAGGGGGTGCCTACTGCGGGTCTGGTGGACACCGGGTCGTCGGTGACGCTGGTGAGACCGGACGTTCTTCCCAGCGGGACACCGTTGCAGCCTACGGCAGTTCAGCTCCGTACGGCCACAGGCCAGCTGGCTCCCATGGTGGGGAAGGGGCTGCTGTGGTTAGGTGTGGGGGGCAGACGTGTTCACCATCCGGTTTGGGTGGCGGACGTGCAGGACCGCTGCATCCTGGGGCTGGACTTCCTCCGGGACACGGGTTGCCTGTTGGACATGGGACGGGGTACACTTAGCTTCCCGGGGGGTCCTACAGTTGCCATGGGCCCTCCGACCACCGGTCCGCTGCCCCCTGCCCGGTCTGTCCAGTCACTGGAGTTGCCTCTCACCGAT
Source organism: Ilyophis sp. 1 JC-2022 (assembly GCA_022702515.1). Lineage (NCBI taxonomy): Eukaryota > Metazoa > Chordata > Actinopteri > Anguilliformes > Synaphobranchidae > Ilyophis > Ilyophis sp. 1 JC-2022. The sequence continues at coordinate 121,762,223 of CM040404.1, read as the reverse complement.
CCGGCATCCCCCGGCTCCTACCCCTGCCCTGACCCTCGTGCCCTCGCTCATGTCCCCCGGTTCATCGTCCCGGTGACCCTTGCCCCCGCCTACCCTGCCCCCACGCCCCCCTTCATGTGGCCGAGTTACCCCCCCTGCCCCGCACCCCCTCTGACTGTGATGTTTCCCAACGCCCCCTGCCCACAGCTGTCTCCCCTGGCTCCTGTGTTTTCCCCACCTCCCGCCCCCATGGTCCCCAACTATCCCCCTGACCCTGGCTGGCCTCCCCTGGAGGGGGACGAGACACCGTTCCCCGCTGGGGACCCCCAGTGCCAGTCACCGGCTGTGGCCTGGCCCGACGGCCCGCTGCCCCAGTCCCCTGTCACTCCTGCCCTCTCCCCCAGTCCCGACGGCATGCAAGCCCCAGCCCCCCCCCCACGACTACAGGAAGGTGGAGGAGGGCTGTCCCTGGGGGGAGGAGTGTGGAGGGAGGAGTACAGAGACCTGGAGGAGCGGCAGCAAGAACAACTGAGACCGCTGCTGGTGGAGTTCGAGGGCAGCTTCGCGGCGAGGGAGAGTGAGGTGGGGAGGACGCACATGGCGCAACATGTGATCGAGACTGGGCTGGAGCGGCCCATCAAGTGTCACCCACGCCGCCTCCCCCTCGCTCGTCAGCAGGCCTGCGACAAGGCCGTGGATGACCTGCTGCAATCTGACTTTATTGAGCCGTCCGACAGCCCCTGGGCGGCACCGGTGGTCATGGTCGCAAAGAAAAACGGAGACTGGCGGTTCTGTGTGGATTACAGGCGGCTGAACGACGTGACCACCAAGGACTCGTACCCCCTCCCCCGCATCGACGAGTGCTTGGATCTAGTGGCGGGGTCCTCATGGTTCTGCACGCTGGACCTGAAGAGCGGCTACTATCAGGTTCCCCTCTCCCCTGAATCCCGCCCCAAATCAGCCTTCTGCACGGGCCGGGGGCTGTGGCAGTTTAAAGTGCTCAGCTTCGGGCTTTGCAACGCCCCTGCCACTTTCGCCCGGCTGATGGACAGAGTGCTGTCCGACATTCCCCGCCAGGAGTGTCTGGTGTACCTGGACGACATCCTGGTGCACGGCCGCTCTTTCGAGGCAGTCCTGGGGTCCCTGAGGCGGGTCCTGGAGAAGATCAAGGAGGCGGGCCTGACGTTGCACCCAGAGAAATGTCACTTTATGCGGAGGGAGGTGACTTTCTTGGGGCACGAGCTGGGCGCGGAGGGCATCGGCACCATGGACGAGAAGGTGCGGGCTGTGAAGGAGTGGCCCACCCCCCGTGACCAGGGCCAGTTGAAGAGCTTCATCGGGCTGGCCTCCTACTACAGACGACACATGCGGGGGTTTGCCACCATCGCATCGCCCCTATACCGGCTGCTGGAAAAGGACAGTCACTTTGTGTGGTCCGAGGCGTGCCAGGAGGCATTTCTCGGGCTGAAGCGAGCCTTGTGTGAGGCCCCGGTGCTCGCTCCACCTGACCCCACACTGCCCTTCATACTGGACACGGACGCCAGTGGTGTGGGGGTGGGGGGTGTTCTGTCGCAGCCGTGGCCGGAGGGTGAGAGAGTGGTGGCGTACATCAGTCAGAAGCTCAAGAAGTGTGAAAGGAACTACTGCGTCACCCGCCGGGAGCTCCTGGCAGTAGTGCTCTCTGTACGACACTTCAAGTACTACCTGTGCGGCCTCCCCTTCGTCATAAGGACTGACCACTCAGCTCTCCAGTGGTTATTGACCTTCCGAGAGCCAGAGGGGCAGGTTGCCAGGTGGTTGGAAGAGCTGCAGGAGTACAACTTCAAGATGGAACACCGGCCTGGGGCTCGCCACGCCAACGCAGATGCCCTCTCACGTCGGCCGTGTGCGGTGCAGTGGTGCCGCTACTGCGAGCGGAGAGAAGCTCGGGAGCTGGAGCTGCGGGCGAGCGGAGAGGAGTGTGCAGCCGTCCGGAGGGTCGAGGAAGTCGTCTGCCGGGAGCTGCAGACGGTGACGGACGCCGAGTGGAGAGATGAACAAGAGAGGGACCCAGACCTGCAGCCTGTCCTGCAGTGGGTGCAGACCCAGCGGCGTCCGCCTTGGGAGGAGGTGGCGCCCTTCTCCAAAGCGACCCAGGGACTGTGGACTATGTTTGACTCTCTGCGGCTGACCCGTGGAGTGCTGCAGCGGGCGTTCAAGACAGCAGCCACCGGGGAGGAGCAGTGGCAGGTGGTGGTCCCGGCGGGCCTGCAAGAGGCAGTGCTGGGAGCCATGCACGGAGCGGGTGGGTCTGGTCACTTCGGGGTTAACAAAACACTCCGCCGCCTTCGACAGAGCTTCTACTGGGGGCGGCAGAAGAGGGACGTCGCTGACTTCTGCCGTCGCTGTGACCCCTGTGTTGCCCGCAAAGGCCCCACCGGGCGCTCGCATGCGCCACTCCAGCAGTTCCCTGTGGGGTCCCCCATGGAGAGGGTGGGGATAGATATCACGGGGCCGTACCCCCGCTCTGACGGGGGCAACTGTTACGTCCTGTCCGCCATGGACTATTTCACTAAATGGCCCGAGGCGTATGCTATCCCGAACCAGGAGGCCGAAACAGTCGCTGATGCCCTGGTGGGGGGCATGATAAGCCGGTTCGGGGCGATGCAGTCCCTCCATAGCGACAGGGGGACCAACTTTGAATCCCGGGTGTTCGCTGCCGTGTGCGAGCGCCTGGACATTCACAAGACCCGCACTACCCCGTTGCACCCCCAGAGTGACGGGTTGGTGGAGAGGTTCCACCGCAACCTGGGAGACCAGCTGGCCATCGTCACCTCCCAGCATCAGAGGGACTGGGACAAACACCTGCCCCTGGTGCTCATGGCGTGTCGCTCCGCGGTGCAGGAGTCCACGGAGTGCACACCGGCTCTCCTCATGCTGGGAAGAGAGCTGCGCACCCCGGCTGAGCTGGCCTTCGGTCGCCCACCTGACGCCCCGGCTGTCCCGGCAGGGCCAGAGTATGCCCGGAAACTACAAGACCGCCTGGATTCAGCGCACCGCTTCGCCCGGGAACAGCTGCAGGAGGCCAGCGTGAAGCAGAAGCGCTATTACGACTTGAAGTCTCGCGGACGGGACTTCAAACCAGACGAGCTGGTGTGGGTCTACAACCCGATACGGAAGAAGGGGCGCAGCCCCAAGCTCGACAGCCAGTGGATGGGGCCCTGCACGGTGCTTGAGAGACTAGGTGAGGTTGTGTACCGGGTGCAGATGCCTCCTCGGGGGAGGAAGGTGGCCCTCCACAGAGACAGACTGGCCCCCTACAGGGGGGGTCCTCCTTCCCCTGACACTAACGCGCAGGCGACCTCCCCCCCTTCCCCGGCTGCCCGACCCCCTCCCAGCCCCCCACTCGCGCCACAGGGGCACCCCTTGCCCATGTCCCCCCCCCTCCACCCTTGCCCCATGCCCTCGCTGCCCCCTCCCCGGGGACCGTCCCGCCGCGCCCCGGCCCCATTCCCCCGACCCGGACACCCACGGGGTCTCGTCCGAGGAGGCGGACAAGGTCTCCGGCCCACTTCAGAGACTATGAAGTGTCCCTCGGGGCACAGGACTGACTACATTCGTGAAAACGGTGTGGGGGAAAAGGAAAAAAAAAAAAAAAAAAAAAAAAAAAAAAATGTTTACTTGCACTGTTGATTTTGTACTTTGTACTGTTGATTTTTTGAGATGTGGGGTTTGTGGTGGTTTTCGCTGCGTTGCACCTCGAGTTGTTACCATGTTACGCTGGGCTGTGTTTTTCCCTCCAGAGCAGTCCTCGGGGTCGAGGACTTTTTGTAAGGGGGGGGTAGTGTGGCGACCCGTATCTTAATCCGGTTGCTATGAGTGACGGGGGGGGGACTTCCGGGGTTACGAGAGAAAGAAGGAACGCTACCTTTGGTGTGAGTGAACTCTGCTGTCTGTTCTTACCGGGAGTTGAAATAAACACGAACTCTAAACTGTGGATTACGTCTCGGTCTCCCGTTCCTGGCTGCTACAGTATATACATAATGTATAGTTATGCTGTCTTCCAGACAAAGTCACTCAGTCGGAGTTCCTACATGAACTCATCTACCACGATTTCACGGAGAATCAGTTGTCTGACGTCACACAACAATGGCGGCACCCACAATAGTATGTGCCTGCAATAGAAGTTGTGTAAGTCGCTCTGCTAAATGCCTGTAATATAACATCATTTTACCCCAAAATGCATTTATTTTACAAGGCAAATACAGTGGCTCACAGTACAAAAATGATGGGAATCATATGCTATATATACATTATTTTGGAAGAATGGTGTTGCTTCCCTCCAGTAGAGTTCCAGACTTGTAAAATATGCCAAGGCACGGATTTCTCACAGCCACCAATGGCGGTGTCCAGAAGAAAACACAAACGTCTATTCTTTTAAGCTAGTACAGTCCAAATGAAGACTGGCTGATAAAACGTACTGTGAGGGTAAACAGGCAGTCAGCACAGTTTAGCTAATTATAAAAATGATTTAACTTCATTAAAATGGTAAAACAATTCGTATTAAACAAACATTTACACTGAAGACAGTACTGCTGATGTAATGTAGCTGACAGACACAGATCATATGGACAAGCTTTTATCATCTTTTGAAGTTTAATCAATGTGCTGGCTATAATTCATTATCATAGTCAACTAGTTGGGCTTGCCAAAATCGCGCTACGGTTTCAATAAACAAATAAACAAATGAGGCTCACGTCAACGTTAGTTAGTTTTGCAGCAAGCTATCGGTAAACTAACGTTATAACAGATTATTGTTTGTAGTGCCTTTTTAAATATGCTTCGATTATCTTGGAATCGAACATTAACGTTAGCAAAGACTATCATAAACTAACGTTAAATTCTATTTAGCTAGCTAACATTACATGTCCAACCTAATGCTAACGTTAGATCCATAGTCATACACTCTGGCTAACTCTCGAAACCGTGTAAGAGTCTCGTTAACGTTCACGTTACATACATAACGTTAGATAGCTAACTAACGTTAACTTTGCTGTCCAATCCAAAACACCAGAATTGTTTTTAACGTTAAACAAATACAACTTGATTCACATTCAGATTGTCATCAAACTTCTTGTTTCTCTTGTGCATGCGCAGGTCTCTAGGGCCCTGACACTGCACTGCTCCGGTATTGCAGGCACACCCTTCTCGGCACCCATGGAGCCTAATTTACAATGTCATGTTGCCTAATTTATTTCCTCTCTTGTGCATTTCAATCAATAGGAGAGTGTGGGGAAAAACCCGCCCAGGTCAGGGCCACATGGTCTGGGAGGTCTTCTCACACTGTTCAGTATTTCTTCAAAGAATAAACTTGCTAATGATTCTGACTACAAACTTTTCCTGAACAGAACTTTCATCCACAGGAGGGGGTAGGATGTATTTGTAGACTACAGTATTTTTAACTAGCGAATGGAATGTTACGTTTCCGAGTATACACGTGCCGTAAAATAAAATGTCTGTTACCTCAGGCGTCGTTTTTCCTCCTCTGTTTCATTCATGAAATGAGGCTGCACTGCTGGCTGATAAACTGCCTTGCCACTAGCCAGAGAAACATCAGTTTTTCTTATTCTTTTTCTTATTTTTGTTGTTTTACGGGGGTTGGCATCCATTTTCATGGTGCATTACCGCCACTCACATCAGTTTGTCAAGGTCAGCCATGTTTTTTATACGTAGCATAATGCACCTGGAACACTTCGAGGTCGGAACTCGGAAATTTCAACTGGGAAATTCCGACCTCCGACTTTGTCTGTCACGTAACATTAGACCACTAGGCGTCAGTACTGACAAGGGTGTAGCCTAACCCGAGGAAGAGACGGCAGACATCGACTTCCAGATTGTTCTTATAGGATGTGTAGTCTAAGGTGTGAGAAGAGTTAGGTCCACATTATAATAATAAAAACAAACCTATATGGCCATTACCTAGGCCTATATAAACGTAGACCATTTGAGACTGTCCCGACTCGCAACAGAACAGACAAAAGAATGTCAGGACTGCAAACGACCCTTCCTAGCACCACGGCGCGCAACTAGCAAGCATCAAACGGAGCTCTAATCTATGTGGGCGTGAACATTTTGGCGCTACCGCCGAGGTGATCAATATGCAGGAATCTAATTGCTAGCTGGCGGAATTTTGGGTGTAGAACTTCTGCAGAACACTGCTTGGGACGCACGAGTTTACTTTAAGCGGAAAACAGAGTGAAGGAGTTCTAACTTTGTTGTCTCGACTGTGAGTTTTTTCCCCAAGGGGGAGATTAATTAATAATTAATGAACTAGCCTACTCATGAACATTCAAAACTCATCCTACGAAAAATTATTTGGCACGCCCACCATCAACATGCATTCATTAATTATTTAGTCAACGAGTCTTCCCCTACCATCTGGGGGGGGGGGTTAGTCTAAATATCGCTTAGCTACTGTGCTTGTCGCATCCTAATCTGGATAGGAGGAAAGCATCTCTGCTGCTGTGGGCACCACTTCAGAATATGTAAGTATTTACTGTACTCTTTGCATGCTTCATCTAGGACATTTAAGTTACAAACAGATTGGCTACCCGAACGCTCTGTTGCAAACGCTGGCAAGCACCGTCAAGCTCAATTAAACCGGCGTCTTGCAACTGCAAAATACTTTTCATAAATTTGAGCCGATAAAAAAAAAAATAAGTGCAGTGTTTTGTGTGCATGTGTTGATTGTACCATATACTGTTGTAGAATCAAATCGATCGTTTAGCCTACATGGCTAGGCTACATCTTAATTTACTGAGCTGACAAAACCATTAAAAAAAACCTATATTATCTCATTCTCGTGACGGAAGCAACGGAACACTTTCGTTGTTGGTCACTTAATTAAGACTTAATGTTGGCAAGACTAGTTTGAACAGTAAAAAGTTAATATGATCAGAAGGAACTAAGGGCGGAGTTGCACTATATGTTTTCCTCCTAATAGGCTATATGTAGGCTATTTATTTTTTTAATGAACTCTTCTTATTGTGTTAGTAGGCTGATGTAATTCTGAAATTATATTACACGAGCATATGAATTATCACAATTACATAGAAATGATCAATTCATGGTTAATGACATGTTGGCTTGCGGCTATTTTCATTTCAATAGGTACAGTTCATTTATTGCACACTTCTTTGTAGGGCTGTTGACTCGCGGAAGAGAGGAGAAGGGGTGGAGCTCGCCTAGTGCCTTGCATCTGTGCAAAAAGAATAAACAATGTGCTAAACTCAATAATAGTAGGCTACTTGAGGGTGGTGCGGGTGTTTCGATGCAAATCAAATATGGAAACGGAAAACCAGCAGTCACACAAATCTTCTTCATTATTTAAATAGACGGCGTGTCGGTTTGAACCGCTCATCAGCCACTGTGATGAAGGCTTTGTTGCCGAAACGTTCAGACACGCACGACGCTGAAATTGGCTTCCGATACGCGGCTCTCGGTAAATGTCCGGTCCACCTTAAATCGGTCGTGTTACGCTTTCACTGTCTTCCTTGCACGTTTGTAAATTAAGGCTATGTTGTGCTTCGAAAAGTGACTTACGGCGCAAAGCAAAGGATGAATTGAACAATGGTGGGAATGTGACGAAGTGTTTTTTTAAGATACGTTCATTTCGCATGTATTTTAATGGCTGTGTATGGAAAGCAATTTCTTCTCCCTAAAATCGAATCGTCTGAACATTCTGACACATGTAGCCCATATGACAGACCAGGTAGGCTACTTATTTACATCTGAAATTATTTGGATAAAATATTAGCCTACTGCAGCGTTTTGAAATCTCACGACAAACTTTCTATATAAACCAATACAGGCATTTTGGACAGATTTTTCAAACGCTTTCAAATAATCCCGCTCCAAATTTTATATGTAAAACTGATACAGGCCTATATTGCAATAAGTACATTTTTGGATTTGAATTTCTGTAGCAATATTGCCGTATACCGTAGGTGGGGTTAGTGATATAGGGTCCAACTCACTCCCAAAGTTTTGACACCCCTCCTCCTCACTGGTGCGTCCATTGTATTGAGAACATGTTTATATGAAACTATATTCTATAGTTAGAATGCCCCCTACCGAACGATCTCATGTTTCACTTCACATCTTAACAAGTGTTCTCTCTCTCTCGCTCGCTCTGTCTTGTCAATGCGCGCAATTTAAATTCATATTTCCTACAGTATAATAGCGTCATCTTTCTGAAAGCCCAGTCCCCAACTCCCACTTGCATTTGCTGTTGCGTTCCGTTTAGCCTGACCACTTGTAGACTTACTTACTTTTGCATACTAGACGGTTGTATGCATGCGTGAATATATTCACCTTTTGGTGAATTAGCTTAATCTCACGCTGGAAAAAAAGAAAAGAAAAACCCAACCTCTAATTGAAGTAAATTTATTCTGAGAAAAATAAAATCCCTCATCAAGAAATAATTATTTTTAACAAAACCATGTGTGCCACTATTATTGACACACAAAGTGCTACCATAGGATGACTCTAACTCACTGCATAGGTTATATACACATCCAGCTCTGCTATCCTATAATTCATGTCACCAATAAGGATGAGAGTCGGCTGTTTCACGCAATCAAAAGACACAATCAGCATTTTCTCTCTTATTTCTTATGGCCCTGTCACACAACGTCGTATCGCGTATGCGTATGTATGAAAAATAAAAAAAATATATATATATATATTATATTATATTGACGCTAGGGTAGTAGTTAGCATAGGTTGTATTTGTTTCAAGCACACGTCGCATACGGTGCATACGCTGGCATACGGGGAGAGGCAAAAAAAGTTTTTTTAAGCTGCTTAAAAATTTTTTTGCGTTTCGACATACATGTTATACGCTAAGCATACGCTAGGCATATGCTAGGCAACTCATACGTTTCTCTCATAGGCAATAGTGTGACAGGGCCATTAGGCAAAGACAACAATTTGGCTCACATCCAACAAGATGGGTTCATTTTTAGATTATTAGTTTCTTGCAGTGAGCACATTCTAGTACAAAGGTTAAGACACGTTGCTTCAAGTGCATGTTAATGCATAGCATATGTAGGCTATATATAAATAAATAAAAATCTTCCTTTGTCTCCCACAATATGTGTTTATAATATGTATCATTACATATTGTTTAGACTTTTTTGCCTGACCTTAGTAGAGTAGACTGACTGTCCGGTGACCATCTGTGACCCTGAGCCACCCCTGTGACCTTAGAGGCTCATAGCCGAATACTTTTTTCTCTTTTATCTTCCATTTACCCTCTTGAGTTGAGTTTTATGTTTATCTCTTTACCCTGGAGGAGCCCCCTCCCTATTTTATGATAGACCAAGTTGTTTACTTTACTGTATAAAAGAGGCACTGATCTTTCTTTAGTCCCATACCACATGCTTTCGGCTGCCTTAATATACCACCCGGGTGAGTCTCAAAAATACAATCAACTTATGGAACTTACTGATTCGAACTTCTAACATCTTTGCCTATTACAATTTATGTTTTTAGATAGTTTGATTGTGTTATTACAATTATTATTATTTTACCAAGAGTTCTCTGAGTCTTACTCTGGATCAGTTTGAACCACATAATCACCGTTATAATGGAGCTGAGCAGAATGCGTCTGAACTAGTCATATACTATTGAGTTTCTGTATCCCAGCTTGCAATGTCTGTGTGCTCTGCATTTTCATTTTAATGCACATGTACACATAATCATTAATGTTTGGTTGCATCTTGTTACTCATTGACTGGACAGCATAGAATGAAAACAGTCAAAACTCAAAGTCAGTGTCGTGGAAGTTCCACCGAGTCTCAACAGAAGGAGTTCAGAAAACATTTAAGCACAACAAGTTCTTGAGTATTTGTTAAGACTTTATTTTTACTCGCGAGCAAAAACGAAGAATGGGGACGAGAGTGCTGACCAACTCTTTGTATCTTACAAGGTGTTTCAGGTCATTTGCGTCACAATGTTTTCCCTCTGCATACATTAGCAAAATACACCATCTGGACCCCTTTGATCAACACGATGTAGCTATTTATCATAAGGGTGACATGACATTGGTGACCTCTGGTGACCTAAGACTGGTGACCTGAAGCTTCCTTCCTCCCTAAAAGCAGTATCTCAAAACTATTATTGTCATACACCTGGTAACCCAGACTTCAACTTTTTTTGATATCCCTATTGGGTCGAACCCAAGGTCGTAAGTTCTCCGTCTTGCCGGAGATCAAAAACCTCCACATCAACGATATACAGTAAAAGAGGGGGCTATCTCGGTTACCCAGCTTCCCCTTAGCGGACACATATTTTTCTCTTCATCAACAGTTCACACAAAGGACACAATGTAAGAGAGATACAATGTACACATATATATCTACAGTCAAGCCGGAAAGTCTGAACACCCCTTTCACCTTCTCCACGTTTTATTTCATGACGTACAGCCATTTCGCCAGTCATGTGTTCCGTACCAGTGTAATTTACAGCTGAATCTAGTCTCACCCCCCCAATTCTCATAGAGATCAGTTCAAATGCAGAGAGGTTATAGTATTGCTTGTAACAGTACTTGAAAATAAGATATCGAGAGTCTTTTGATGTTGATAGTAACAGTAACAGCATTCAAAGGATATGTGACCAAATATTAAATATGATACTTTAAAAATATGTGAAAGCAAAGGGTATGAATACTTATGTAAATGAGAGATTTCAGTTTTTGATTTTTAATACATTTGCAAAAATTAAAAAAAACATGTTTTCACTTTGTCATTATGGGCTATTTTGTGTAGAATTTTGAGACAAAAAATGAACTCAATCTATTGTAGAATATGTCTGTAGGTGAAAGGGGTGGGCAGACTTTCCGGCTTGACTGTATATACTTATACATGTTAATAATGCCTTTTAAGCTTATAAACCATCAAAGAGAAAAACAATTTTCACATCAGGTTGTGTGAAGAATTGGTTATATTTAGTGTAAAATAAGAGAAGGTATTAATACGAGATCCATAGGGAGTTACAGTATCAGGGACTACCTCACAGGCTCTAGCAAAAGGCACTTTTCTCTGCGCTGTGCTGTCAGGGTCACACCGAACCTGCACCCATTCCAATGGTAATTGGAAGAACTGATTAGCACTATAGCAGGGTGCTATCAGAATCGGCATAGTAGCAGAACCGTTTTAAGCTCACAAGTGAAGCAAATTTAGTATATTTGGCTGTTAAAACCATGTGTTCTGGTGCCTGGCAGTGCACAACAGGACAAGCCTGGTTTATGGTGTCTTCAGATGGTGGTCTCCCGCCCCAGGAGCACAGCAGAGAGCTTGTTCCTGCGTTGGACAGCAGAAGAGGTGGCAGAATTCGGGGGTTGCCTCCATAAAACCCCTCATATATCTGTGTGCAGGGAGTTGTGAAGTGGTGGTAACAAGACAAGGACCTTTTCATGCAGGCGTGTCTATGTGATGTTAAGTGTTACCCACTCGTGGCCGGTGTTCCTGGTCTCATGTGCTCAGATGTGCTGTGGGAAGGTGGATGGGGTTTGTGGTGTCAGAGGAGGTTAATTCTGACTTTGATTACTCCCTCACTCTGGTTTCCTACCTTATTTGTATTTGTTTGGAACCTCACACTGACATGACATCATGACTGTGTGCAATTATGGGTGTCTGCAACTCAAGTACAGGTCATTTTTTTCAATCATCAATCATTCAATCATTATCAATCTACTTAATAAGTCACAATATTTTCTATCAATACAGTGCAGTCCAAAGGTATTTGGACATGGACACTTTTTTGTTGTTGTTTTGGATCTGTAGTCCAGCACATTGGATTTGAAATGGAACAGTGGCTATGAGGTTAAAGTGCAGACTTTCAGCTTTAATTTGAGGGTGTTTATATTCATATCAGGTGACCTGTGTAGCAATATAACCCTTTTTACATAGTCCCCCTCATTTTAGGGGACCAAAAGTCATTGGTACCTGAAAATAAGATATCAAGAGTCTTTCGATGTTGTTGGGTCATAGACATCAGGAAGTCATGGCATGCATAGGATATGCAGCCAAATATTAAATATCATGGGCCGGATTCAGAGATGGCCAACTTAAGTCATGCGCTTAAGTGCCTCTCCTGCGCGGATTAAATGCGGGATGAGATACACTGTATTCTAACCTGCGCTACGCGGGTGCGTTTCTCAAAATAAGGGTGGCACAAGGCATGATATGCTAATGACCTGTTTCTTGTACCTGCCGTCTTGCCAGCTTTCTACTAAAAAAATGTGTGTGGGGGTATACACATACAACTTGTCAGTGACATTGCCTTTAATAACCGTATTTGCCTTTGTAAAACCCTACCTTTGTGCATCGTAGTTGCTTTTGCGTGATGGGGAAGGCAGTGAATGCATTAATCTGTCTATTGATAAAATGATCATAGCTCCTATTGACAACTTGGATATACCCATCACACAATCAAAATAAATAATCGCTGGACAGTGGTTGCACACATTATTAAGCAAACATAAATTGTTGGATTTACTGAACAAAAAAGGATTTAAAAATCTAGTTTTTTAAACAATTTACCTAATAAAGTCATATAGCCTACATATTTTTCTTTTTATGACAGATCTTTGATAATTGCAAGTTAGCTATGCAAAGGAAAATATGACCAATTTTATGTTCAAATAACATGCACTCATTCTAATATAATTTATGCGAAAGATACTCTATCTTTCATAATAATCTATTGGCAGCGCTAGACATAAACTACATTTTTTCCAAACAAAGTTGCGCGGAAAAAAATTATTAAGTGAAAACTCTAAATATGCATATCTTGCATGACTAGCAGACATGCCTCGTTTTCATCAAATCTCCACCCCGCACATGTAATGCCACGTATATCAGAATCAGAATCAGATCAGAATCAGAATCAGAATCCCTTTATTCGCCAAGTATTTACATACAAGGAATTTACTGTGGTTTATTGGTGCGTACATAAACCAACATAAAACATAATATAATATAAAACATAAAACATAAAACATAAAACAAAACAAAAAAACACAAAAACAAGTAGTGCAAGTAGTAGTGCAAAGTTTCAACCAATATAATATTATATATGCAAGATAAAAATAAAATAAAAAATATAAGTAAAAATAAAAATATAAATAAACAAAAAGTACAGTGGGAAGTAGGTAAGTGTAAAGTGTCTATGAGGCGGGATAGAGTCTGTGTCTGTGTCGGAGGGGGTCCCGGGCCTTGTTGATAAGGCTAACTGCAGAAGGAAAGAAACTGTTTTTATGGCGAGAGGTTTTGGTCCTGATGGACCGCAGCCTCCTGCCAGAGGGAAGTGTTACAAACAGACTGTGACCGGGGTGAGAGGGGTCGGCCACAATCTTGCCTGCACGCCTCCGGGTCCTGGAGGCATACAGGTCCTGGAGAGATGGCAGGTTGCAGCCAATCACCCTCTCCGCAGAGCGGATGATACGCTGCAGTCTGCCCTTGTCCTTGGCAGTGGCAGCAGCGTACCAGATAGTGATGGAGAAGGTGAGGATGGTCTCGATGATGGCAGAGTAGAAGTGGACCATCATCGTCTTTGGCAGGTTGAACTTCTTCAGCTGCCGCAGGAAGAACAACCTCTGCTGGGCTTTTCCAGTGATGGAGCTGATGTTCAGCTCCCACTTGAGGTCCTGGGAGATGAAGGTTCCCAGGAAGCGGCAGGACTCCACAATGTCAACTGTGGAGTCTCTCAGGGAGATGGGGATGAGTGGGGCTGGGTTATTCCTGAAGTCCACCACTATCTCCACTGTCTTTGCAGCATTTAGCTCCAGGTTGTTCTGACTGCACCAGTCCGCCAGATGGTCGATCTCCCTCCTGTAGGCGGACTCATCCCCACCAGAGATGAGTCCGATGAGGGTGGTGTCGTCCGCGAACTTCAGGAGCTTGACAGACTGGTGACTGGAGGTGCAGTTGTTGGTGTACAGGGAGTATAGCGCAGGGGAAATAACGCAGCCTTGGGGGGAACCGGTGCTGATGGTCCGGGAGTCAGAAATGTGTTTCCCCAGCCTCACGCGCTGCCTCCTGTCAGACAGGAAGTCTGTGATCCACCTGCAGGTGGAGTCAGGCACGCCCATCTGGAAGAGCTTGTCCTGTAGCAGAGATGGGATAATTGTGTTGAAGGCAGAGCTGAAGTCCACAAACAGGATCCTGGCATAGGTTCCTGCAGAGTCCAGGTGCTGGAGGATGAAGTGGAGGGCCAAGTTTACTGCATCGTCTACAGATCTGTTGGCTCTGTAGGCGAACTGCAGGGGGTCCAGGAGGGGGCCTGTGATGGATTTGAGGTGGGACAGCACAAGGCGCTCAAAAGACTTCATCACCACAGAGGTCAGGGCAACGGGTCTGTAGTCATTAAGTCCTGTGATCTTTGGCTTTTTAGGGACAGGGATGAAAGTGGAGGACTTGAAGCAGTCAGGTACATGGCAAGTCTCCAGAGAGGTGTTAAAAATGTCTGTGAACACCGGAGCCAGCTGATCAGCACAGTGCTTCAGGGTGGATGGGGAGACAGAGTCCGGCCCTGCTGCTTTGTGGGGGTTAATTCTCTTGAACACCCTGTTCACATCTCTCTCCAGTAAGGACAGAGGTGTCGCTGAGGTGGGGGTGGTGGGCTGAAGCTGGTGGATGGTGTCACGGGGGATGGTGTCACGGGGGATGGTGTCAGGACTGTCCCATTGTCTTTCAAAGCGACAGTAGAACTCATTCAGGTCGTTGGCCAGGCGTGAGTTATTCATGGAGTGGGGGGTTTTTGCTTTGTAGTTTGTGATCTGTCTGAACCCCTTCCAGACAGAAGCAGAGTCATTGGCTGAGAACTGGTCTTGGAGTTTCTCTGAGTACAGTCGTTTAGCTGCTCGCACCTCCTTGCCAAACCTGTACTTTGCCTCTTTAAATATGACTTTGTCCCCACTCCTAAATGCATCTTCCTTCTCTGACCTTAACTGTCTGAGTTTGGCTGTGAACCAGGGTTTGTCATTATTATAACTCACCCTGGTGCATGATGGTACACAGCTGTCCTCACAGAAGCTGATGTAAGAAGTCACAGCCTCTGTGTGCTCGTCCAGATTATTGGAAGCAGTCCTGAAAACATCCCAGTCAGTGCAGTCCAAACACGCCTGAAGATCCTCTACAGCTTCCCTGGTCCACTTCTTTGATGTCCTCACAACAGGTTTAGACAGCTTTAATTTCTGCCTGTATGCAGGAATCAGGTGGACCATGACATGGTCAGAGTGTCCCAGTGCAGCGCGGGGGACGGCGTGGTAGGCACTGCTTACTGTGGTGTAACAGTGATCCAGAATGTTCTCCTCTCTGGTCGGGCATTTAATAAATTGTCTGTATTTGGGGAGTTCGTGGGTGAGATTTCCTTTGTTAAAATCACCGAGGACAATAACTAAAGAATCCGGGTTTGTCCGCTCTACACTCAATATCTGGTCGGCGAGCGTGCGCTCTGCCTCTTGCACGTTGGCCCGCGGTGGAATGTAAACACCGACCAGAATGAATGATACGAACTCACGGGGCGAATAAAAGGGTTTGCAATTAATAAAAAAAGATTCCAGATCAGGAGAACAGTGTTGTAGGATCACTGTCACGTCGTTACACCAACCACTGTTAGTGTAGAAACACAAACCTCCGCCTTTTGTTTTTCCGGAAAGTTCTGTGTCGCGATCCGCTCTGAAAAGTTGGAAGCCTGCCAACTGTAGCGCGGAGTCCGGTATCGTTTCACACAGCCATGTCTCCGTGAAACACAAAACAGAGGATGAAGAGAAGTCTCTGTTTCTCCCCAACAGTAGCTGAAGTTCATCCAGTTTGTTTCCCAGCGAACGCACGTTAGAGATAAATATTCCAGGTAACGCTGTGCGATGTCCGCGTCGGCGGAGACGCACTAGCACCCCGGCTCGTCTTCCTCTCCTCCGGCGTTTCGCTGCATGAACAAAGGTGAGCACACCTTTGACTAGAATGTCCAGTAATTTCGCAGATGTGGCGATGAAAGTGGGAAATAAATCCGCTGGCATTGTAGCCCTGATGGTTATAAGCTCTTCTCTGTTGTACGAGCATACGGTATTATCACAAAACACTGAATTAACGAACAAAACAAGACAAAACAACGCGCACCAACGCACCGAGGCGACCGTCAATGGCGCCATCTTGATAGTGTCTATACTGGAGAGATGCTTAAAACAGCGGATAAGTCAATATATTACAAATATAATATAATATATTACAAATAGCTTAAGATACGCGGAATTTCGGGAGTAAGTCCCATTTGCGCGTGCTTATCTCAACTCTGAATCTGGCCCCATGACTTTATTTAAGTTTATGTTAATTTGTCAATTTTTTGGTCCCCTAAAATGGGGGGGCGGGCTATGTATAAAAAGGGCTACACGGTTCACCTGATATGGATATAAACACCCTTAAATTAAAGCTGAAAGTCTGCAACTTAACCTCATAGTCACTGTTCCATTTCAAATACAATGTGCTGGAGTCCAGAGCCAAAACAACAAAAAATGCGTCACTGTCCAAATACTTTTGGAGTGCACTGTATATGCATTTTCTCCCACAGCATGGTGAATATCTATTGATAGGTTCCCGGGTTTTTGTTATTACTGCCAAGGTATATTGATCAAAATTTATTTATTGGGATAAACCCCTTGAGATGTACCATCTCGTATATTGTATTGTGTTAACTGTAACTGGCTGTACTATTTTGTATATTGCATGTCTCTGTATGTCTCCCCACCTTGGACAGCTCCAACAATCAACCATTCATTTGCATTTCTATAGCATACCTATAGTGCAGGGCTATTCAATTACAAATTCAATTGGGCCAGATTTTAAAACCAGGAAATGTAGATGGGCCAGACATTTTCAGCAGCCTATTTCAAACCTTTTCTAGCTTTTGGTAAGGACAAATTTTACACAAACGCAAATTAATGTAGGAAAAAATAACAATGTTTAAAAAAAAAATTGGTCACATATCTGATCCAGGCACATCACAAAGTGCAGAAACAGAATAAAAAAGAGCTATCAATCCACAGAACCATAACCATAAGTGGCAATAACAGTAACCAATAACACACACACACACAGAAATAACACGACTCCTACTGCACACTGAAGGAACATAACAAATACGTTCGTTTTAAATAACCAATACGGCTCCGATCGTAAAATGCGATCAAACTGTGCACTTTAGCGTCCCTCTCCTGTGATCCCTCGAGTTTGTCCGGAAAGTTTGGTGTTTCTCAATGTGGTGCCTCCGAATGTTATATTTTTTAACTACCGCAACGCACTCATTGCAAATTAAATTAAACACGTTGGTTTGGCATTTGGTCGTTTAATCGACGGTTTTCATTGTCAATTTCACATTTCAGGGTAGTCAGAGACATACTTTCAGTAGAGCACTTGCCTACTTGTGACTGTCAATAGCCAGCTGTTTTGATCTACTAAGCGTGGTCGAAATTGCGTCACATGAGAAAACGTTGATTTGTGAGAGATATCTTGATTGGCGGAATATGTTTGTCACGCTGGTTTTGCTTCGTGATCGCAGGAAAACAAATCTTCCTACTTACGGATTTTAGACCACGCTCGCAGTGCTGTAACTATTTAGGCTATGTGATAACATTGCTATTAACAAATAATTTTTATAAAATAATGTTACAATTAAAATATTAAAATTGCCTATTTAATTCAAGCTCGCTGGGCCACTCAAAGGTTGCTTCTGGGCCGGATGTGGCCCGCCAATTGAATAGGCCTGCTATAGTGTCTGTAGCATACCTCTGCTAATGGCACATTTCTATAGTGTCTGTAGCATAGCTCTGCTAATGGCACATTTCTGGTCGGGTGGGCCAGAAACCAGTTGTCTCCAGCCATCGATGTGTATTCACTGTATCAACCCTTTGAAATGTAATGCTAGGTACTGTATTTAAACCACACATACACTTCAGGTTTCAGAGATATTCTCAGCACAGGCAGCACGTATGTTCTGAGTTTGTCTCTCCCTCGTGCGTTGTAAATAAACCTCAATTCTCTTAGGACATTACATTACAATGTAATGTTAAGAGAAATCGTCAGTGTGTTCTTCATCATCCTGCATTTGATTCCATAAGAAGGGCAACAGATATCACTACAAAATACATATATCTCAATGTTCAACAATAGTTTAGCTTCCGCATGTGGGTATATATCCAACCTCTGAATATGTTTTTGTTATTCAGTTAAAAATTGTTTTTGTATGAACTGTTATGTGAAAGTAAGTGTCCAGTCATCACCAGTTTCTACTGGGGCAATTTCTTGTCTCAGTTGTGTGCTTGTGCTTGGAGTGTAATTTTCTTACATTTTGTGGTAATTAAAAATTTTGCCATATCGGAATGTTTAGACCAAATTCATCAAAGGTTATAGCGCATGTAAAAGTTTTAGCACACACAAACCGTTGAAATTGGTAGAAACACTGGTTTTGGTGGAGCTAAACGGTACTTGCTGGAACATTTAGTAAAATCTGGCCTTTTGTTGTTTTTTCAGGAAGGATATTATTTATGTGCATGTGAGAGCTGCAGAGAAAGGGAAGACCGAAGGAGCTCAGTGATGCAGACCCATATCTTGGTGGAAGGCCAGCAGAGCCACATCGTCTTCACACATCCCCCCAGCTCAACTGCAACCAATAACCCTGATTACCACGGTGGCTGTAATGGAGGATGGGATCACAGGAGTCCTGCATTTGCCTACCAAACTGCACCTGTACCACCCGCCAACAGCTACCAGCACATGGGGCAGCAGGCATTTCAAAGCAGATATGCGCCCAGCAGGAATTACAGGAAAAGTGCGCCAGAAAATGTGTGTCTCTTCCCTGTGAGCGCGTCATTATATCCCAGTCAAGGAAACACCAATCTAACTATTGGGCCTGGGCACCAGCTGCCATTACAAAACCAGGTTTTGGCAAATGGAGACATCAGTTATGCTTCCCCACCAGCGAATGTTCTGAACACCCAGTGCCCAGTACGGCAAACTTCCATGAGACCGGATGTCCGTGCTGCTCGAGAAAACCTACAGAACACGCGAGGCTTTGTGCAAGCCCACAATTACAACACTTCCCAAGAGGCCATGCGTTCATATAGGCCCTACAATGCGCCTCAGCTGCCTACCTCACCAGAAAACAGGAACTGTGGCTTAAATCAGAGTAATTTACAAAGAGGGTTGATTCAGAGTACAGGGGTGCAGTTCTCTAACCCTGCAGTGCAGGAAGCAGGGCTGCACTCCTCTGCACAGTTCTCTAACCCTGCAGTGCAGGAAGCAGGGCTGCACTCCTCTGCACAGTTCTCTAACCCTGCAGTGCAGGAAGCAGGGCTGCACTCCTCTGCACAGTTCTCTAACCCTGCAGTGCAGGAAGCAGGGCTGTACTCCTCTGCGCAGTTCTCTAACCCTGCAGTGCAGGAAGCAGGGCTGTACTCCTCTGCGCAGTTCTCTAACCCTGCGGTGCAGGATGCAGGGCTGTACTCCTCTGCGCAGTTCTCTAACCCTGCAGTGCAGGAAGCAGGGCTGCACTCCTCTGCACAGTTCTCTAACCCTGCAGTGCAGGAAGCAGGGCTGTACTCCTCTGCGCAGTTCTCTAACCCTGCGGTGCAGGAAGCAGGGCTGTACTCCTCTGCGCCGTTCTATAACCCTGCGGTGCAGGATGCAGACTCCCGTAGATTTCAGGGGAGTGTGAACGCAGATCGAGGAGTGTGGAACAATGGCCATGAGGCTGTGAGAACTGGGAGGAGGGAGAGCTTGAATTTACGGCCTGCTGTGAAGGCTTTACGGCCTGCTGTGAAGGCTTTACGGCCTGCTGTGAAGGCTGCGACCATGGGACAGAAGGGCAGCACACGGCAGGAGGTGGGCTGTGAGAGGGATGTGACAAAGAACTGGGAGACTGAGTTAAGACTGAACCCCAACCTTGCAGTACAGTGTCCTCCTGAGGTACTGGACTATGTTCACGGAACAGTACGTGGGGGTCAGGAGGTGGCCACCAGAACCCCAAATTCTGGTGTGCCAACTGCTGCTCCAGCACAGAATGCTTCCCCACATCAGCAGCCGCTCCAGGCCATGGATAATATGGTAAATTGGACTAACGTATTTATGAACAAAAGTTATGAACAAAAAATTAATGGACTTCTCCGCTACTTGCTTGCAACTCCTGAGACGAGTTCAAATGCAGCAATGCATCTGGCTCAAGCACAATGCGGAGGGTCAGCCCTGACAGGAATCCTCCCCCACAGCTCCCTGAACCCATCCAGTTCTCCAGGAAGCGGATCCAGCAAGAGAGCCATGAACAAACACGGCGCAGCGACAGCACAGCAGTCTTACAAATGTGTTCCCAGCCGAGCTGCAGCTGTTCGCCCGCCTCAGAACCATGCCTTCCCCATCCAGCAGGGGGACCTCCTCTCAACCATCCAACAGCCTCTACCATACCCAACAGCACAAGGTCCTGTGGGGCAAAACACACAGGAGGCAGCTAATCAAACATATAGCCGTGCGCTTGCTATGCCTTCACCGTATGTGTCACCTGAGACTAAGAGTGGAGATACAGGCGAGGCTGTGAAGCATGTTATGGCTCACCATGCCCCAAACCAGCCCAGCGCATCTGGCAGCGAACGGCGTGACATTGGCTTTTACCATGAGCCGAGCGTCGGCACCTATGCTTTTTCCAGCCAAGCCGTGCAGCCAGGTAAGCAGCCGTGCTGTGGTCAGACCACAGGTAACTCGATAATCGGCTCAGAAAGACAAGAGTTCTCTGTCACTTCAAGGCCAGTGAATACACTTACGGCAGGAAATGAGTCGTGTACGGGCAACCAGCCTGCTGGTCAAGCAGAAGTTCAACATAAAAGCAGCCAGACGTCTTATGCAGGTGTCAGTGTGAAAGCAGAGTGCAGAAAAGCCCATGGAGGGACCAGTGGAACCGAGAGCCCACAGACTGGCAGCACCCATCTTTCAGATGCTGCCTCCCCATCTCCAGAACCTCTTTTTAAGCCACCAAAAGTAAGCAGTAAGTCGAAGAGGTCACCTGGCTCTTCCTCCAGCCAGAAGGCTGTGGCGGTGGTTCCACCCTTATCGCCACAGTCCTGGGACCCTGCAGAGGAGACCAGCAGCATCTCCCACATGGAGAGTGACCTGCCGTGTAAGATTCTGAGTGTGATATCGCTGAATGCAGAGTCCGCAGCAGGTCTGTTCGACTTCAAAATGACTGACGCGGCTTTCGAGTCCTTGCTAGTCAGCAAGATAACAGGTGAAAAAAATCTGCAGAACATCGAGTTTAGAGTGCCCGCTACTGTAAGCCTTGATTCTGAGTCTAGAGAGCTAGCTATACCACACCAGCAAAGGACATCACAGACATCTGGTTCAACTTGCCAGCTGATTCCACCAGCACCTGGTGATTCTGCCACTGAGAAGATTGATCTTCAAACTTCAAACCAACAAAAACCTGACTCAACACCACCAGCCAATCTAGCTTCTTCTCCTTACACTGAAGACACACCCCCTTCAGGTACGCACTCCCATGCGCCAGGTGGCCAAACAGGTGTAGCCGTTCATGAAAACCGTGACCAGGACGGAGATTTGGGAAAGGCTGTTTTTGATCTGTCATCTGTGGCCATCATTGAATGGACAACCACAAAGCTGGTCAAGCTAATCTCTTTGTTCCATCAGATTGTAGGCACCCCAAAGCAGGAAATGGATGTTAAGAAGACTGCAAAGCTTTACGGGTTAGAGGGTTATCATGATCTCCCGGACGTATTCAGTTCGGACCTTTACCAGTCGATAATGGCAGAAGCCCGCAGTGTTTGCACAGAAAGCGAAAACTCTGTGGTGTTTTCCCAGATAAAGCCCAAGAGCCTTGAGGCTGTGGCCGAGAACTGCCGGATTCTCAAACACCAACCTGTTTTTCCCAGCGAGGAAGAGCGGGAACTTGTGAAACCAAGACAAGCTGAGAAAGGTAGAATGGTCAGAACTGAAAATGTGATGTACAGAAGTAACAGAAACACACCCCTGTCAATGCCTAAGCCGCTGACTGATGCTCCAGTAGGTGGCATTGTAGATGCCCCCTCTTTCATCAAAATCAAAGTTCTTTCACCTGAAGACGCAAGGCGAATATTCTGTGGTGAGGAGAGCAAAGTTGTGAAGCTGGAGGACCCACAAAGTGAGCTACCTGCACAGGAGGGCCAAGAAGATGAGACGAGTCAAGTGGAGGTTGAACTATCTCAGCGACGGCCAGAGTGGCAGCAGGATAAGGAGAAACAGGTAGATGTTTTTTGTTGCCCATTCTACTGTATGAAGGTG
This sequence comes from Ilyophis sp. 1 JC-2022, assembly GCA_022702515.1. Taxonomy (NCBI): domain Eukaryota; kingdom Metazoa; phylum Chordata; class Actinopteri; order Anguilliformes; family Synaphobranchidae; genus Ilyophis; species Ilyophis sp. 1 JC-2022. Next base: position 121,739,886 of record CM040404.1, on the reverse strand, counting down.
ACCACCAGAAACAGCTTCTGCACGTTCCAGTGTAAGTCCAAGCTGGGACAGGGGGGAGAGGAGGAATCAAAAATAGACCCCTTTGGCACCCAAATGGAGAAAGGTGAGAGAGTGGAACTGATAGAGAGTTCTGTGGGAGGTGACTGCTCTCCTGCTGCAGAAAACAACACCATTTCAGTCCATGAAACTGAAACTACAAAGGAATATCAGCCAAAGGAAGATCTTCCAAAGGAAGATCTTCCAAAAGAAGATCTGCTAAAGAAAGATCAGCATATTGAAACCAAGGCACCCCCTTTGTCTGAATGTGCCCAGTCCAAGCCAGCAGATGACTCTACCCAGGAAGAGGGGAACAGCATAGAAGGGGAAGCCGTGGTGTCATCTGATGAACCAGAAGAGGGGAGGGGTGCACCAAGCCCCTCTGAGTGCTCCAGTTCAGAGATCTTTTTTGATCCTGATATCATTCTTCATGAGGTCATCATCCCAGCCCCGAATGTCAGTGAAGTTGAAAATGAGAATGTCTACAGGGACTGCGAGGAGACACTCAAGATGGCTGCGGCAGTGTCTGAACAGCTGTGGAAAGAACGCATTGCTGAAGCTGAGCTTCCAATTCTACTCCAGACAAATGTGGATGAAGTTCCCACCTCTGAGTCAGAAGCTGAAATTGACATGGCTTTGGGAAGCACCAGGGTGTGTTCCCAGGGTGAGGTGCCCAATCAGCTGCCAGTACCAGTGGATATCAGTGATCTGGAAAGACGGATAGGAAGAAAAACTTCTCTTTCCTTGAGGCAGAGGCTTCACAAGCGTAATTGTGAGGATGAAAATGACAGAAGGGGAGAAAAGGAGTGCAAAAGGAGGTGTATGGAAAAGTCCCTATGTTCCATATCACCTGTCCGAGAGCCATCGCCCCAAAGTGCGAAGGACAGGGAGAGGAAAGAGGCTGTGACTGTGATCAAAGGAACCGAGGACAGTCATCACAACAGGGAACAGCCCCTACTGGCCAAGCGTAAAGGAGATCATCACTCTGCATCTCCAGAATATAAGCGTCCTAAACTGCGAAAAGACAACCAAGGAAGCAGCAGTGAAAAAAGACCAGTTGTAAGCAAAGGAAATTCATCAAAAGAGTTAGCTGAGCAGAAAGCAGAAGGCAGCAGTGTGTATTTAACATTGTATGGATCCTCTTCTAAAGCTGGAAACAGGGCTGTAAGTTCGAGTAGACAATCAGTTTTCAAATCCCATGGAGGTAAAATTATACCTACACCTTCAAGCTTAGGCTTGAGTGTTCATTCCAAGGACAGTAATTATTCAGAAGTAAGCATTAGCCAAGCAAAACAACAGGTCTTTTCAATCTGGGAACGCAGTTTTGTGCCATTAATCCGTAATAAAAGATCTAAGACTAGGAAAACTAAGCAGGGCAGGATAAAAGGATACGGTAGCCAAGGAGGAGCCAGAACACCAGCTGCTAATCCAACTATATGGGGAAATAATTCAAAGTCATCAAGGCTCCAATGCAGACCTAAATCCTCTTCCCAAAGCACAGCTACTGCAGTCAAACTCAGGGAAGTTAGCACACACCTAGGCAGGAGGGAGGAAAACAGGAACTCGACACCAAAAACCGATAGAAACCACCTGGGAAAGAGTCAGGAGAAGAAGAGCTCTGCACCTAAAGCAGTTAACAAACAGCTGGGAAAGAGTCAGGAGAAGAAGAGCTCTGCACCTAAAGCAGTTAACAAACAGCTGAAAAAGTGTCAGGAGAAGAAGAGCTCTGCACCTAAAGCAGTTAACAAACAGCTGGAAAAGTGTCAGGAGAAGAAGAGCTCTGCACCTAAAGCAGTTAACAAACAGCTGGGAAAGTGTCAGGAGAAGAAGAGCTCTGCACCTAAAGCAGTTAACAAACAGCTGGAAAAGTGTCAGGAGAAGAAGAGCTCTGCACCTAAAGCAGTTAACAAACAGCTGGGAAAGAGTCAGGAGAAGAAGAGCTCTGCGCCTAAAGCAGTTGACAAACAGCTGGAAAAATGTCAGGAGAAGAAGAGCTCTGCACCTAAAGCAGTTAACAAACAGCTGGAAAAGTGTCAGGAGAAGAAGAGCTCTGCACCTAAAGCAGTTAACAAACAGCTGGAAAAGTGTCAGGAGAAGAAGAGCTCTGCACCTAAAGCAGTTAACAAACAGCTGGAAAAGTGTCAGGAGAAGAAGAGCTCTGTGCCTAAAGCAGGTGACAAACAGCTGGGAAAGAGTCGGGAGAAGAAGAGCTCTGTGCCTAAAGCAGGTAACGAACAGCTGGGAAAGAGTCAGAAGAAGAGGGGCTCTGTGCCTAAAGCAGGTAACGAACAGGTGGGAAAGAGTCGGGAGAAGAAGAGCTCTGTGACTAAAGCAGGTAACGAACAGCTGGGAAAGAGTCAGGAGAAGAAGTGCTCTGTGCCTAAAGCAGGTAACGAACAGCTGGGAAAGAGTCAGGAGAAGAAGAGCTCTGTGCCTAAAGCAGGTAACAAACAGCTGGGAAAGAGTCAAGAGAAGAAGAGCTCAGTACATAAAGCAAGTAACAACTACCTGGACAAGACTCAGGAAAAGAAGAGCTCAGCAGCAAAATCTACAGAAAAGAAGATTGTTTCACAAGTCTTTGTGCGTCAATCCCATGACCTCCCCACAGTGAGAAAGACCAGCAGGGAAAGAAGGCAGCAAGATTTGGAGAAGGCCCCCGTGTCTTCTTGGAAAACACAAGCTATCCCGGACAAAAACAACAGGCCAGAAAATAATTCGAAAAAAGTGGAGGCAGTGCATCTTCTAAGGAGCCCACTGTCAGCCCCGAGTCCAAAAAAAGCAACCAAAAACCAAAACAAAACCAAAAATACAGCAGAGACTGGGAGATTAGATCGGGTTGCGATGAAAGAGAAGGGAAGTGTTCCATTGCCTCAGTCCTTTCATCTCAAAGATGGTCCAGATTGCATGGAATACAAGAATTCCTTAAGACAAGTAAAGAGTAAGTACTAATAATAAGCACCTGTAAGTAGCAGTGTAGTAAAATGGTGAAAGATTTGCTGACTACATTGCTATTTTTCTTATAGTATGCATTTTATATTTCGTTATATTGTGTATTTATGATATTCTGATCATAATAATATAATCAAGGGTGTCTTCGTAACATTCTGTTGTAGCTAAAGGACCAGTCTTATTATCGCATTATATTTTCTCCATTTTGCAGATGCTCCCATCCAGAGCAACTTGGCTTTTTTAGTCTTTTTAAAATAAAGCCCATTAAATGACGCAATTTAGGAAGGGTACAACATAGGGTTGTTTCGACGTCAACCAATTACATGTCCTCACATCGGCCATCGGCACAACCCTAGTATAACAGCAGTGTCCCTCCTGGGAATCAAAGATGAAAACTGGTAGCTGTAAAGCCAATTCCCTAACTGTTATGCTACACTGTCATCCTGAAGGTGCTGAAAGTGCGCTGTTTTTGTCGAATGTTAATTCTGATTCTGCTGATTGTATATAGGGGATACGGCTGCTTGTTGTTATTGAGATGTTTCTAAAGGTATGTGGATCCAGGCCTTATCTATGGCTGTGTCCTAATCAGCACTCTTGCGGACTATTTTGTAAGCTTGTTGAGTAGACAGAATGAGAAAGTCGTTAAGTAGGCGAAATTGTCTCTAAATATAGCATACGTAAAACCCCCGTGTGATACACGTACTTCCGGGCTTTCGCTCAGTATATTCGGGAGCACACGTTTCAAGAAGTACACAAACATTTTGGTGAACCACAGTGTCTTACGACACTTCCACAGTATGGTTGGAAAATAGTATTGAAGATATTTTTTTGCGTACTGCACGTCGCGGCTAAACAGTGCACATTAAACAGCACACATCTGCCAGTGCACTGTACACAGGAGACAGGACGCAGCAGATTGGGCTCTAATTCGGACACCTGTCTATATGTCTGTGGTTTAGAGCGAGGTTCCACTTCCTCCTCAGTAGCAGAGAGTTTCAAGAGTTAGAACGACATTACAGTATATGAGCATATGAGAGGAGTAGACAAAATTTAACCAATAAAGTAAGTGTATATAATTAGGGAGGAGGAGTAGCTCCTCCTGCATATAGAGCCTTATAGAGTACTCAAGTGAGTACGTCAGATGTAGGCGGAGTCTGGTATCGGAAGTAAATTCCCTATTGTCAGGAAAATTATTTTCTTCTCAGCGTTTTTGTTCAAGGTGGTGGTGAAGACAGGACTCTTGAAACCAAATTCAAAGTATAAGTATTTAATGAGACAAATAGCAAGTAAAGTCGATACAGCAGACATCTCAGCAAACTCTCAAACAGATGTGCTCAGGTGTCGGCCGGAGAGCGCTCTGCTCCTCCAATCGTGGGCTTCAATTCTTGTATGACCTCGTTGGTTCCTGATTGGTTACTCTGTGTTGTAGTTGGGCAACCAATCAGCCGTCCGTGCACCATCTCAGTCCTCCAATCAGAAGGCCTCACACCCCAAAAATTCCCCTAAATCACATGATTTCTCGTAACTTTAAGACAGTTAGTTTTGTTTGCTAAAAGTGACCTGGGGGCCCCTTAGCACCCATCTACAAGTTCCTGTTATTTCAGCACAGTTCCCTGACCTTTTAAACTTGTGGTTGGCACCATCTGGCTAAACTTCCTGTATCAGTTACAAATGTTGCAAGATTGGGGCCCCTTAGCTCTACAAGTGTATAAGTCAGAGTCAAGCTATATATATATTTTTTTTAAATATTTCCACACTATGACAGATAGAATGGGCTTCGGAGACTATTTCTTGAAATCTGATTTATAGAATGAGCCGAAACATTTCTGGATTTGCCTGTGTGGTATAAGAATATAGACCATATATCGCAGTAAAATAAGCAGAATGTAGCCTACTAACTTTCTTTCCCTCAGTGACTAACGTTATTGGACGGCAGATGGCTACTCCGGCTCGTAGGCTACGAATAGTAACTTTAATTTAGGCAAAGCTGGCTACAATAAACTTTTGTCATAGTTTTTAACATAACGTAATGCAAATGCAATACATGGTTAGGTAACTAATGTATCTAGGCATAGTTAAATTATCACGGAGTTAGCAAGGCAGTTTGGTGTTTATTTTTTTTACTGCGAGCCTGCTAGATCCGTCTCTTCTATAAATGACCATAACAACAGCATACAGCTGACTTATAAACCGGTAAATAACATTAATCTGCAGATTTAGAAAGTTTCTATTCGGCAAATATCTTAGTTACAACAAATTTAATCTCGCAAAACATTTTTGTGGTTAGAGGTTGTGGAAGGAAAATTCAGGAGAAGGTTGCAGACAATATCACGAGGCAGCCATATCAGTTGTATTGTAAGAAAAACATCAGGAGGATCGGGTAAAACCCCGGTCAGCACTCATGACTCAGGAGATCGCCATAGCATATATTGAGGTATGTCACAGGCCGACAACACAGCTTCCTACAACACCTTACTGTTGTGGCCACGGAAATGCAACAGTAGCGTGGTGCATACAACCCCACTATCTGAACAGTTCGGGCACAAGCCCGAGTTACATGAACTCCTGTGAGGTTATGTTTAGGGGTTGGAGGTGGGGTACGAGAATCACAAACTCACAAAAATCAGGGGTTCTTTGACTTCGACATATCTTGGCAGTGGGATCCATAATAATGCCTGACGCCATATCCTACTACCCTCACACGTGATGTTTTCGGCCTATCACAGCCCTAGCCCTTATGCTGTTGTAACTGAGAAACAGGGTACCAGACAGCACCATATATTGTATGGAAAAATCAAAACAGGAAATCAGGCCATGAGCCACATGATCAAATTACAGTGGGACGTATAGGATGTCAGATGAGTTGAACCGCTATTGGCAGAATGAGGGAAGCACATTTAAAAAAAAGAAAAACGGTCAGCAGTAATAAACAATGGTGTATTAACACAGTCTTAAAAAAAGGAAAGCAGTCAGAAGTGATAAATATTGATGTATAAAAAAGGGGATTTTAGGACAATGCGGGGCGGCTGTGGCTCAGGAGGTAGAGCGGGTCGTCCGCTGATCGCAGGGTTGGCGGTTCGATCCCCGGCTCCTCCTGTCCACATGTCGAAGTGTCCTTGGGCAAGACACTGAACCCCAAATTGCTCCCAATGAGCAGGCTAGCGCCTTGCATGGTGGCTGCCGCCATTGGTGTGTGAATGTGTGTGTGAACGGGTGAGTGAGAGGCCATTGTAAAGCGCTTTGGATAAAGGCGCTATATAAGTGCAGTCCATTTACCATTTACAATGAAAATAGGGGCAAAGGAGATGTGTTCTAAGCCCCACAAAGGGCAGGGCTTGGGAAAAGAATAAAAGGCGCAGTCGTTTAGACTGCGAGAAGACGGACAGACATACGGAGAGAAAGAGAGTGTGTGAGACAGACCGACCCAGGGGACGGAGAGTAAGAGAGAGTGTGTGTGACAGACCGACCCAGATGGACTGAGAGAGTGAGAGTGTATTGTGAATGCTAGTATTGTTCTGTGCAGATTAGCCTGGGTTCTTGTAAGTTATTCCTTTGAATCATATACAATAAATCCAATTGCATCAGACTGTGTTTATCTCTGAAGAAATTTGGACAAAAGTGTGAGGGGAACTCCGGAACAGTCCAGACTGCAAAGGGGGTTTTCCCGCCACAGGACTACTAACACTTGACTTTTATTAGAATTTTTTTATTTTATTATATTTATTATTATTTGTGCACTCAACCTGACTATTGACCATTATCAACTGAAGGCTTGAGATTGCAGGTCTGATTCCCAGATGTGCACTTAGTACACTTGAGCAAGACACTTATCTGTATAGAGTGTTGGTATTTTTAGTGGTATATTTATATGTTTTATGAAGAGAAAAAATATTTATTCTGTAATTTTAATTATTCAGTCAATATAATCATTGCTATCATTCTGTTGGATGTGCCTAATGATTGTCTCTTGTCCCACTTGACAGCTTCCTGTGCTAAGAGTCAAATGGGGAAGGACACTTCCTGTTCAAAAGGAAAGTCACATGGCATGGTCTCTGCACCCTTCCCATCACGTGTCACCTTCCAGGACTACAAGAGGAGGCACATGGCAAAGCACAAGAACTAGCTTTCCCAGAACGCACTGTGTGGAATCAGTTTTTAAGGCACAAAAGCAAGTATGATGACTCACACACTTGCAAAATAACATGAGCTGGTGAAGATCGCTTGCTTCCGGTGGAAACTGTCGATGAAGCTGTGAAACTATTCTCATTTCACAGCTTTGAAGAATGTATCTTTGATGAACCCTTGAGTCATAATTGTGATGTCAAGGGTTTCTTACCAGTGTCCTACTGGTTTTGCTTTTTTAGATTCATGCTGTAAGAGATTTTATATTTTGTTTATTGTTTGCTGATAACTCAGGGTAACTCCATTTGTCGACATCTGCTGTAGAATTACTCTCATCTTACGAACATCCCCCTGAAATGGTACATATCAGGGGATCCCAGCAGGCCCTGTGGCTCTCCTGGATATTATAATTTCACTGAGCATGACTAAGTCACAGAAGCTTTGCCATGTTGTATATACTGTATGCCATTAAGAGTTTGTTGGTGACTGTAACATATTTTATTTTTTACAAAGTGCAATATTTTTTGTATTAAACACAAATTTACAGTAAAACACTCCAGTTTGGTGGTTCTTGAATTGACCCAAAAGTCCTTATGACAAAATTTAGCATAATTGCATATTTTAATATTTCTGTGAAATTTCTAGTCTTTACTTTTTTCTGCTCTTCACACCATATTTGAGGCTAAAGTGGGCCAGCGACACAGTGAACCTCAAAATGATTAAATGTGATGGTTGAACCGGGTTTGGTGGTGAGATGGTGAGAAGCTGAATTTCACTCTTGCATAGAACAGATCATAACAAACCACACAAAACGGAGCACACAAGGGATCATTTATAGGGTAATTTTGCTCTTAATCATCTGAAATTTTGTTATTCAGGAAATTAAACGTTTTCCTAATTGTCCCATTATGTAGGTGTAGATATTAATTATCTGAAAATTTTCAGCTTTTGCACAATTTGCCATATTTATTCTGGAGCGAGACAATGATGAATCTGTTCGGTGTAAAATAGAAGCAGATTTATAAGGCTGTAATTTTGTAATTAGATCAGTTGAAAGAACAAGCAATGAGAGAACATCTGATCAATTTAACCAGAGTCTGTATTCAGTTTATCCTGGCAGCTTAGTGCCATCTCTGTTAAGACCCCCCCTCCTCCTCCTCTTCCTCTTAAGGGGGAGTTTGAGGAGGGCATTGGTGGAGGGAGTGGAGTATGTATTAATTAAAGTAATATCTGTGTTTCCACAGTTGTGTGTGAGAGAGAGAGAGAGACATGCAGGACAGTGAAACAAGGCCGTGTGTGTGTGAATTGTGGTGCAATAGAGCATAATCTCACCAAGGAAACATTGAACCCACATTTAATTGTCACAGTTAAAGAAACCAGGTATAAAACTTTAGAAATCATAACAAAGTAATATTGGAACATCAATTACATTTTTGTCTGAGGAATAAATAGAAAATAGTCTAAAATGCTTCTGTCTGTGTTCTGAGTGATAAATCACTTGCGCCTGTAAACCTGAAAGAGCCAGATCCTCCAATCTTTTTATCTGGGCCGAGCCTGGGGCGTTCCCGTCTCACATGCTCCTTTAATCTTAGCCGAACCAGGGCCATTCCCATCTCACACAGCCCTTTAATCTGGGCCTAGCCTGGGGCATTCCCGTCTCGTACTGCCCTTTAACCTGGGCTGAGCCTGGGGCATTCCTGGTTCCATGGAAAAGGATTTGTATTTAATCCCAGCTCTTTCAGGGAGTACTTTTAAACATTATTGAATTTGACCCTGTAAGGTACAATTTTATTCATTGTACTTTTCATAGACTCTCCTTCGATGTTTGAGTCACAAAAACTACAGTCTGTAAATGACAGCTGGGGGAATCAATCCAACAGGACATCATGGGTCGCAAACAGCAGCTGGAAAGACAATACAACAAACAGTACACTGGAAGCGAGTTGTAAACGGCACTCTTCAGGATATGGCATGGTCTCACACTGTTTTCTTTTGCCTCCTAATGACGCCGGGAACCCAGGCCATAAAAGGCCTCCGCAAGCACCCTGGGTTCATACAAATACAGTATATTCTGGATTGAAATAAAGCAGTACAATGTATAAAGCATCAAATGTGTGTGCATGTAAATAACTGGATAATATGATAAATGTGTTGGGTGAAAATAAAACTAACTGAAATGAGGGGTAAATTAAATTATAGGAGGGGGGTTAACTAGAAACTAAATAAGGATTAAAAAATGTGATCAGAAGGAGTATGGTAATTTATTAAAGGTGTGTTTGTCCACATAAGTGTCTGGATTACAGACCACCACCTCAGCTCCCCACAGAAAAGTATCTAGAAGTATGATAATTAAAATCATAAGATCATGTGCCATCATACAAAGTATTTTATCACTAGATTATGGAGGGTGGGTAGTTGATGCAGCTTCTTTCTTCCTGGAGGAAAGGGGGTTCTCTTGGTGGTAGGGTGGGGGTTTTACAGCCCTCTTCCTGGCCAGACCTGATTTGGGCAAACAGGAAATTGTGGAACGTAGAAGGCCTGCTCTGAATTGTATTTAAAGGAAGCCCAAAGGAACACTCTGGCAGAATCTGCTCAACAGTTCTCCTGGTACCATAGTCATACTGTACGGAATTATTTGGTTATGTACTTGGTTGGTGAACTTGTTCATGTCTCAGAGTCAGAACCCCTGCATCTCACTCAAGGCTGGGTGCAAGTCCCAAGACCTTCGAGTTTTAGCAATAGATTCTATGTCCCAAGCGCTGAGTTTCTGAGTTAGTTCTGAATTTGTAGCTCTGAAAAGAAGTCCCACAACCTCTGAGTTTTTATCAGTAGGATCCAAGTTATTTAACCGCTGAGTACAGAGTCAGGTACAAAACCTAGGAACTCCAGCACCGGACGCCAAAATCTGACGACTGCTGATGCTGGGTCTGGTGCTGGTCGCTAGATCCATGCGTTCCACAGCTGGTACAAGTCTCGAGCTCTCTGATAGTGCAGCCACCGGCTGAAACAAGTCTCAAGGCTGTCTGTAATCTGATCTGGGGAACGACACCTCTATATTTCAGCAATTGAGGCCAGTATCAATGGTCGGGTCGTGGAAATTCCATTTGTTTGTGTTCAGAAAACAATTCAGCAGTTACTCAAGTTTTTGAGTATTTTTTAAAGACTTTATTCGTACTCGCGAGTCAAACAAAGAATGGGGACAGAGTGCTTACTGACTCTTCCCAAAGAATCAGAGGAATCATCTCCCTTTTTATATCATTCTGTCTTGTACGTGACAAGCTGTTTTTCCCAAGCGTCACAATTTTTCCCATCTGGACATCTTTGATCAGCAAGGTCATAAAGGTGACCTAAGACTGGTGACCTGAGACTGGTGACCTGAGACATCCTCTCTCTCTAGTCAGCAGTATTTCCAAAGCCATCACTAATGCACCTGGTAACCCAGACTTCAACTTCCTTCAGTCTTCCTGTTGGGTCGAACCCAAAGTCGTAACTCTCCTCCTTGCCGTAGACCACAACCTCCACTTTCTTGCAAACACTGCAGTTTGAGAGGGATCAGTTGCAGACACCCAGCTCCCCTTAAGTGGAAACTTTCCATCATCCGTTCACACAAAGGACACAATGTATGAGACACAGAGTATACATATATATATATATATATATATATATATATATATATATATAAACTCCTCAAAAAAAGTTTGGAAACGTTATTTCGGTCGATTATTCCTCCCCTTTAATAATACCAATTGGTATTGTATTTTATATCGTTGGAAAGCCTGATTAGTCACCTTTACAACGAGGTACAACTTGTAAGGATCATGCATTCGTGGAATGAGCAACACAGCTAACCGTGTGGGTAGCGGCCCAAAAAAATGTGCCAAAATCCCCTGCAATATTCTTCTGTTGGTATTCACTCTCGTTTTGAGCTTCAAGTGCTGGCAGGTGTATGCCAGTCACAGGTGTGTGACACCTTTCAATGGGGGCAGTGTCATGGTGTGGGGCGGTATCTCTCTCACAGGCAAAACAGAACTTGTCATCATTGAAGGCAATCTCAATGCAGTGAGATATCGGAATGAGATTCTGGAGCCAGTGGCGATCCCATATCTCCAGAATCTGGGACCTAACTCCATCCTCCAGGATGACAACGCTCGCCCCCACAGAGCCAGGATCATCACAGAGTACCTCCAGAATTTGGGAGTGGAGAGGATGGAATGGCCTGCCGTGAGTCCAGACCTCAACCCAATTGAACACTTGTGGGATCAGCTTGGGCGTGCTGTACGTGCCAGAGTGACCAACGCAACCATGTTGGCTGACTTGCGACAAATCCTGGTTGAGGAATGGGATGCCATCCCACAGCAGTGTGTGACCAGGCTGGTGACCAGCATGAGGAGGAGGTGCCAAGCTGTTGTGGCTGCGTATGGATCTTCCACACGCTACTGAGGTCCCTGACAGTGTAAAATGAATAAAGTGTAAAAATGGCCAATATGTGTTGTTTTTTCCTTATTACTGTGGGAGAGTGCAATCATCCAGTCCACCAAGCAACTCAAAACGAGAGTGAATACCAACAGAAGAATATTGCAGGGGATTTTGGCAAATTTTTTTGGGCCGCTACCCACACGGTTAGCTGTGTTGCTCATTCCACGAATGCACGATCCTTACAAGTTGTACCTCGTTGTAAAGGTGACTAATCAGGCTTTCCAACGATATAAAATACAATACCAATTGGTATTATTAAAGGGGAGGAATAATCGACCGAAATAACGTTTCCGAACTTTTTTTGAGGAGTTTATATATATGATGTCACGTGGCGCTGTAATGGCAACATGTAGTCCAGCTGTTTCTCGTAGTGTTTGTTAATTTGAATGTGTTTTGTTATGTTGGGCTTTTTAGTTTTTTTCATGCGCTATGTGTCTGTTGTGGTACGAGGAAGCGGATGGAGATGCACCATCTCAGTCCTCCAATCAGAAGGCCTCACACCCCAAAAATTCCCCTAAATCACATGATTTCTCGTAACTTTAAGACAGTTAGTTTCGTTTGCTAAAAGTGACCTGGGGGCCCCTTAGCACCCATCTACAAGTTCCTGTTATTTCAGCACAGTTCCCTGACCTTTTAAACTTGTGGTTGGCACCATCTGGCTAAACTTCCTGTATCAGTTACAAATGTTGCAAGATTGGGACCCCTTAGCTCTACAAGTGTATAAGTCAGAGTCAAGCTATATATTTTTTTTAAATATTTCCACATTATGCTCGGGAATGTCCGTTGGATCTGCAGCCACGGAGTTTACCATCGCTCTTCACCAGAGTTGAAGATGTCGGGACTGATCCGGGAGTGCGGGCACTCTTCAGAAGGCCACCAGAGAAGGAGAAGATAATGTGGTGGAGTAAGGCGGCGCGACTGGGAAGGCTGAGCTCCATTTCGACAGTGGACAGAGACCGCAGCACTGCGTGTATGGAGGAAAGGCGGAGGCGGAGTTTGTGCGTTGGACTTATGACACTGGACATCTCGGGACAGCGGGGGCTGTTTCTAATCATGGCTATTCCACTTTAATTCACTTAAGTTACTTGATTAATGCAATGATTCTATTGTATGTCTTTATTTGATATGTTTGTTTGTGTGATGTGGGTCTGCCTCACTGTCTATGTCTTTTTTGTTGTTGCTGGGGCTACAACTGAAGTTCCCGAAAGGGAAATAAAAGTTATTCTATTCTATTATATTGTATTCTATATCTTAATAATGCCTTTTAAGCTTATAAACCATCAATGAAAATTTCCTTCCACAATTTCCTTCGTGGGACCCAGCATACTGCGCCCGATGTAACCGTCGAAGGACGGAAAGGTGTCACAGCAGATACAAGTCTCAAGCCCTTTGATAGTGCAATGAACTGCACCAAGTCTTGAGACTGTCTGGAATATGCCACATGTGGAACCCATGTCTAGTAGTCTCGACCTCTGAGATTGGTGTAAGGTATCATGGTGCAGAACTTGTGGATTTTGTGATGCTGGAGCTGGTTTCTCAGGTTTATGCAATCTGGCCTGTAATACGTTTTAAACCTCTGAGTTTTATGCACCCCTAAAAACAAGTCCCCCGACCTCTGACACCAGAGCCCAAGAGAGGCAGCAGGTGGGCCAAGGCTCTGAGACACAGATACACTTCTTAGTACCAAGACATATGCACCAGGTAAACACTGGGTGCACACACAGTCAGTCCTCTCAAAGCTCAGTAATTATAAAATTTCCTTTACAGCAAGTTCGGTGAGCAGGATATCTCCTACAGAGTGGCGCTGCAAGTTGATTATCTCTCACCCTAAAATTCCCTGGCAACCCTGTTTGCCCTTAAGGTGGATCAAAACCAAATATTGTAAATATTGTGGTGCTGTGGTGCTGCTGTCGGGGAATTTTGTCTCACAAATAACAAACTTTCCACAAGGCAGCGATGGGTTTATCAGAGTTGTGTTTATTCAGCTGAAGAAAGTTCACCCAGAAAACACTCAAAGTGGTGCTATAGGATGACTCCTCTTTATAGTTGGGTAACACAAGTTTTTTTTTTGCACACACGTCCACACGAATCAAAGAGCACACACTCAAAATGTATCTCACTTGGTGTCCATCTAGTTCAAATCAAGACCTAAAATAAATGTACCAATACGCACAAATATTCCTCACTCCATGTTCCTCACAAAATATCTTAACTTTCATTGGGGAGGTCATAGATGCTTCAAGCTTGTATTAATTTTAAAAAAACTGCTCAGCGGAACGCCCAGACTGCACAAGCGACTAAGCGTTGTGAAGGGTCTCTCTTAGCGTTTCCTTTACGAATACAATGACCAGAATGCATAGGGTGACTGTTGTCATAAATGTGCGACATCGTCGAGTAGCTGTGCGCACACTGGGCAGAACCACAGTCTGCTGTTTTGTAGAACTATGTGCATGAATGAATTATTCGTCTAATTAGTTATTATATTATATTATTTTCATGATGTATGTAATTTGCTAGATTGTTTTGAAGGAATTCCATATAACGTAACTGATTTATTTTTTGCTTCCAACATTTTTAGTCAACCTGCCTTAGCTAGTGGCTAGTAATTTAGTAGGCTAGCTATGTAGCCTTCGACCTAGTCAAACCGTTTAAAACACGCAGTCATGTTGTCTATTTACTACTACTTGATACCGAGCCATTTAGTTGGGAAATCTTAGCAGCTAAAATTGGCGTTGTAACAAATGACATGGCTGATTCGCTCTTGGACCTGTAAGTAGCCTAACGTTAGCTCATTTATGCTTGATGCTTGCTATTTTACCAGAAGAAAAGTGATAAAAAATTAGAAGAGTAGCCAAATGAGGCGAATTTGAAAGTTAGGCGATTGGCAAGATGGCCACGTAACGTTAGCTTGAAATAGCATTTTTTCTAGTCGGTTAGCTATGGTCGTAACGCCAGAGCTTGGGTTGACGGCTATGATGTTAAGTTAACTGGTATTGCGCCATTAACCTGACATTTGTTTTAGGTAACAGAACAGTGGCGTGTATGTAGGCTAATAACGTTTAATAAAACTTTATTTTGTGGATTAACATTATAGAAAAATGTTAGATGGGAAAGGGAGGTACTGAAAATGAAGCTAGTTAATTTCTATTTTTTAGATATAGCCTACCTCTGCTTTTATGTACGAGAATCCCTCTGCTCGGATTATGTATATCACCAATATGAAGAAACCTAGCGTCGTGATATGATCATGTCCAATCAACATCAAAAGACTCAATATCTTATTTTCAGGTACTGTTACAAGCGATACTATAACCTCTCTGCATTTGAACTGATCTCTATGAGAATTGGGGGGTAAGACTAGATTCAGCTGTAAATTACACTGGTACAGTATGGAACACATGGCTGGCGAAATGGCTGTACGTCATCAAGGGTCTGAGCTATCAAACGAGCCCCAAACCATCACTCTGCGGCCAGATATGGAGTAGATGTGGATGGATCCCTTTAAGGGTTGTTTCTCCTGACTTTTTTCCCCATAGAGTTCTATAGGAAAATGAGTCAGGAGAAATAACCCTTGCAGTGATCCATCCACATCTACTCCATATCTGGTAACAGAGTGATGGTTTGGGGCTCGTTCGATAGCTCAGACCCTTGATGACTTACAGCCATTTAGCCAGTCATGTGTTCCATACTGTACCAGTGTAATTTACAGCTGAATCTAGTCTCACCCCCCAATTCCCATAGAGATCAGTTCAAATGCAGAGGTTATAGTATCGCTTGTAACAGTACCTGAAAATAAGATATCGAGAGTCTTTTGATGTTGATTGGTCACAGACTTCAGGAAGTAACAGCATGCAAAGGATATGCGAACAAATATTAAATATGATACTTTAAAAATATGTTAAAGCAAAATATTCTAATTTTCTGAGACACTGAATTTTGGGTTTCATTAGCTGTAAGCCATAATCATCAAAATTACAAGAAATAAAGGCTTGAAATATTTCACTATGTGTAATGAATCTATATAATATATGAGTTTCACTTTCTGAAATGAGTGACAAAAAATATTGAACTTTTTCACGATATTCTAATTTTTTGAGCTGCACCTGTATATATATATATATATATATATTTTTTTTTTATAAATGTTTTTTTTTTAAAAACAGGGCGGTAGCAGGGACGCAAAATTGACGTGAAAAGTGTTATCTTTTTCTTATTGTACTATTACCACTTAAAAATGAACATGCAAAATGGTAAGCCACTTGTGCTGCTCAATTTTTATGGGGCGAGGTTTAGTCAGATGGTCATGGTAACAGAGGGACACATTTTCACCCCCCTCAAAATCATAATTCTAACAACTATTTTTCAAAACTGTTTATACTGCATCAAACACATCCCAAGAAGCTTTATTTTGGAATGTTTCCCCTCTCTAAGTAGAAAATTGGCTGAACAGGCTGAAATGAGTATCGAGAAAGTTTTTGATACCTTGTCAAAAAAATTCTGTGACCTTTTATCCTAAACCATTCACTCTTCTGGGATGCCTATTCATATTATCATTAGAAAAATTCTATTTATTCATACTTTATTTAAAAAATTGTTACAGGATAGAATCAGGGGGAAAGTGCATCTGTTCAAGTTCATCAACCCCAATGAATTCAAAAGCCCATAATATTTTTTCTAGTAGAGATAATTCAATACTTTTTTTTGTGGCCCCTATTCAACTCATATTTTTAATTTGTGAATTAACAGAAGCCTGAACTGCCTCGCAAAATATACAGACAAGTACCACGGCGACATTGAGGCTTTACCTGTGGGCATTAAGGACAAACTGGTGCGGATAATGACCTCACAGGGCACGCTGAACGACTTCAACATCAGTCAGGTAATGTCAGACCTTCCGCCTGGCCTGATGTGCGGCACGCTCATTTGCTTTGGCCATGGAGTGCAGGCTACTCTACTTTTGAATGTACCTGCATTCTTTCTAAATAGTGGACTTATTTTGTGAAATTTGAAAGAACTGCAATATCTGTAGACATCTTTGTGACTCCTCTTCTGGTCTCCACAAGAAATATAGGATTCCCTCTTTCTGCTTCTTCACTAGGGTTGCAAAGGGGCGGAAAATGTCTGGTAATTATCCAGAAACTTTCCGGGAAGTTAAGCTCGGTCATTTTCTTGTTTGCAAAAGTTAGCCTATAACATGGAACTTAAATTTAGTTGGAAAATACACAACTGCAATTATAGATCTTGTGGCAAGCTTTGGTTAAAACAATCCAATTTAATGCAAATTTTTTAAGTACTCTATTACATGTGCAGTGCATTCTTTTATCACATGCACAGATAATTCCAAGCATCCTGCACACTACTGCAGGGCCCGCTCCATGCACTGTGCATTCTTCCATCACATGTGCAGTGCATGTTTTCATCACATGCAGAAATAATTCCAAGCATCCTGCACACTACAGCAAAGCTATTGAGGCCACACTACTGCATTTGAGCCCAAGGACTACATCAATTTTGAATCAAAATATATATATATATTTTATTCAACATTCATGTTTTTTGTTCAATGAAAGAATCCATTAAAGTTCTAATCACAAATGTTTGCATGGATGTCTGCTTATGACAAAACAAAATGTTTATATCTATGCTTGCATATGACGAGGTAAATACAGCTAGTACAAATAACGCCAACATTTCCAGTTTATTCCTGTTAATTCCCATGGAAAGTTTCCACCTTTGAATATTCCCGGAATTTTGTAACCCTATTCTTCACCACATAAATAAAGTATCAGCCGTTGATATCCATGGTGTTCTGTCTACATCTATTCAGGAAGCACTAAGCACGGGTCCAGTCTTGGCTCATATCCACCACCAAGGAATCCGGCACAGAGGAAAGTTTGTCTTGTATCATGCGCCAGATAGAGGAGACAGGATCTTTGTTGAAGGGCTGATATGGGAATTGGGATAAGGCTGATCAAGGACGGAGGCAGATAATTCAACAGTCCAAGTGCAGCTCCAAGGCAATTTAATGTGACCTTGAGAGAGGAGAACTGCCCTTTGTTAGCCAAGCTTATATACCCTCAGAGTCACAATATCTGTGAGGGCATATCGCTTTGTTCCAGAATAACATATGCTTTGTTCATCAACACACCATATTAGTCACAGCCAATAACTTGTGGCGCTTAGATGTCTGGGCAGGGGGGGAAGCAGCGTCCTGTTCACTCTGACCTCTGCCCTCCGGCCTCACAATTTACAACCCAGGCCCGATGGTCAGCCCTCACCTGCTACGCTAAATCATCGATCAATACACATGCATGCTCATCTACTCTTAGTGGACAAAACGGCAAACCCATCATCACATAAAACCCATCATCACGGCAAACCCATCATCACATAAAACCCAGCGTCACGGCAAACCCATCGTCACGGCAAACCCATCGTCACGGCAAACCCATCGTCACGGCAAACCCATCGTCACATAAAACCCATCGTCACATAAAACCAGTTTTTTGTGTCTTATCTTCTCGCTCAGCACCTCCTGTAAATGTTCTGTAAATCAGAGCGGTGTTCTGAGCGGAGGTCTGGAGGGAGGAGACGCCATAGAACTGCAAAAACAATACAAGTAGGCTAATGATGTTTGTTGATGGTTTGAGTCTGGCCGCGCAACCTTTGTATTCTGGGGATGAAGAAAAAATAAATGGGTGTCTATGGGTTTATGCAGGTGTGTAGTTGTATGTGAGGGTTAGTGGTACTCTGTATAAGTATGAATGCCACTTTACTAAAGGTTATGCTGTTAATGTTTCCTTTCTTTGTGTGTCCTATGATTGACCTTGAGAGGCCCAGGAAATCAGGCCCTTCCCCTGCATCTCACTGCTCTCAGAGGGGCCTAAGGAAATGCACCCCCTCCCCCCATCTCTCCCCACCTACTCCTCCCACACACCCCCCCCCCCCTCCCCCCCATCTCTCCCCACCTACTCCTCCCACACACCCCCTCCCCCCATCTCTCCCCACCTACTCCTCCCACACCCCCCCATATCTCCCCACCTACCCTACTCCTCCCACACCCCCCCCATCTCTCCCCACCTACCCTACTTCTCCCTTCAAAATAGCTGTCCTGTCCATGAATGCAGTTTTCTTTATTGACATTTCAATAAACCGACAAATCGGTGCTTTATCAGCGGGATTTACAGATATATATATATATATATACATGTGTGGAAGCCCTATTTATCTTTTGCTAAACAACACTGCAAGAAACACCTGGGTTCTTCATGCTGTCTTGTGTTCTAGAAGAATCAGTGGGTGAAAGGTAACTAGGGGAAGCAAAGTGAAGAAACTGCTAGCTTCCACCAATTAATAATATTAACTTAGGATAGCTGATCAGTTGCTGGGTAAGCACCAAAGATATAGGGCAAAGGGGAAGATGTCGACATGAAGAAGATACATGGCAGGACCCTATAAAATCCACCATGATACCCAGGAGAATTGAGTTGCTCACATCTGTGTGGTGTCTCCTGGCAACTCGTTGCAATAAAGGCTTCTCTTAATTTCCCTCTGCTGCTCTAAGCACATTTTGGCACAAAGGTTAGGCATATTGCTTTAAACACAGGCTTAATATGTAGCTAAGAAAATATATGTGTATCTAAATTTTTGTCTCACACCAGAATGCACTGAATGCATAGTGCTGATTGGGTCCCAATGCTGCGCTGCTTTCAGCTGTTGCATTCTGGGATTCACACGCTGGACCTGCAGAACTGCAGCGTGTCGGACTCCACCCTGCGACAGATACGCTGCCCTGGACTGCGTAGGATTCTCCTGAGGGGCTGCCAAGAGATCACTTCAGCAGGTACCACTCATCTGGCACCTGTTCACCAGGGCTGTGTCCGAATCAGAGCTCTATCTACTGCGCCCTGTCTTTTGCGTACAGTGCACTGGCCGAAGTGTGCTGTTTAATGTGCACTGTTTAGCAGTCTGTAAAAAATATCCGCCATACTATTTTTCAACCGCACTGTGGAAGTGTCGTAAGTTGGTTCTTGGATGTCCCACAAGTGTTGCCATATCCGCGGTTTTACAGCTAAATTGGTATACTTTCAAAGTGCAGTCACTGGTAAAAATGAAAAGTCGCAAAGCATGCACTTATTTTAAAAAGTAAAAATATGATTATTTCTATTTCAAATACATTGGTTTCAGTTAAAAATATATTTTGAGTCGCCATTTGGCCTGAAAGTCTTGCAAGATCTGGCAACCCTGTACCCCACTCTTGCGCTGCCATGTCATGTGTTGTTTTTGTTGTATTTGAAGGGCAACGTCAGCGACGCTGCACCTAATTTTTTTTAAACAAAGCTTCACGTCATATTTATGTGACCAAAATGTTTGTGTACCTCTTGAAAAGTGTGCTCCCGAATGT
This sequence comes from Ilyophis sp. 1 JC-2022, assembly GCA_022702515.1. Lineage (NCBI taxonomy): Eukaryota > Metazoa > Chordata > Actinopteri > Anguilliformes > Synaphobranchidae > Ilyophis > Ilyophis sp. 1 JC-2022. Next base: position 121,719,899 of record CM040404.1, on the reverse strand, counting down.
ACTCAGCGAAACCCCGGAAGTAAGTGTGTCATCCGGGTGTTTGAAGTATACTTCAATTTTAAAAAATGTTGCATACTCTCCGACTTTCTGGCGTATTGGCGGCCAAGACTTAAGTTACTACCTATGGCAGCACATACAGAGCAGTATCTTGCCAGCTGACTGGATCTACTTTTTGACAGGCCTGCAATTTGCAGACCGGTCATAGTCAGCCTGTGCACATGTCCAAGTCTGCCAAATACCAGTATGGAAAGGAGGCATGTGTAGCCGAAGCTGCTAACTAAGGCAGCCAGGGTCTGATATTTGGTAAATTTGTCAGTGAAGGCTTGCTCCATGTACAAGTCAAACGAGCAGCCCACCTCCTAAAGCAGGGGTCCTCAATCTTATCCAGAAAGGGCCGGTGTGGGTGCAGGTTTTTGTTCCAACCAAGCAGTTACACACCTGATTCTACTAATCAACCACAAGAGACTTTGCTAAAGACCTTGATGAGTAGAATCAGGTGTGTTACTGCTTGGTTGGAACAAAAGCCTGCAGCCACACCGGCCCTAATTGGATAAGATTGAGGACCCCTGTCCTAAAGTATGGACATTCTGAGAGTCTTCATGAACTAAAGCAACATCAGGTTTATTTTGGACATCAGAGAACATGTCAACATTGTGATTGAACCAACTAGATATTACACGGGCATGCTTGAGCAGTTTGACATTAGATGGCATTATGCTATGGATTGCAGCTGCTACTAGGTCTACAATACCATCATGTCAAGCAGTGTATAAGCCTTTTGTATGCTATGCGCTACATCCATTAACAACATGGGCTAGTGACTGTAGGTGGGGTTTGAATCAGGATGTAGGATACAGTGTTGGGTGGTGGTTTTCAGAGTACCAAAGAGCAAGGTTATACTTTTTTGGCAACACCTGTAGTCTGTCTAACTGAACGTGATAATGTCCGCACCTACAGCGGCATGTAGTGGCTCAGAATGATCAGCAAAATCAAGTGCCGCACGTTTTCCCTGTAATCCGAGTTCAGTCCAGTGACTTGAGGTGTCCCTAACACACACACACACACACACACACACACACACACACACACACACACACACACACACACACACACACACACACACTTTAATTGCCCCCTCCTCCCATCGTGCCTCTTCTCTATCTTATCTCTAGTCTGGCCTGGGCCTTTGAAACTCCCTACAGGAGTCCAGATGGTCAAATTAGAAGTCCTGCAGAAAGCCTTGGTTGGGTTTGTAGTAAGAAGTAAATATAATTTGGTTTTACTGCCAAAATGCTGCTTCCGGTCCTGACCCATGACCTTAACTTCTTGGTGTTGTTCTGGATGGCTCCTTGTCCTGGTCACAACATGTTGATATTTTTATTAAGATGGGGAAGTGCAGTCATTAAGAAGTGTTCACTTTATTTAAATTTTTTGGCGGGTTATTGAATCTTTCATTCTGTCTAATGTGCAGTACTGTTCAGTCATATGGTCATCTGCAGCCAAGCAAGTGAAATAAACTACAGGTTGCAAGGATGGCACTTCACTGCCCCATTCACACAAACGTACAGTTAATGCATCAAAGCCCGTCATGGTTAGAAGTTGATAAGAAACTTAAGCTGAGCACCTTGGTGTTCTGATGGAATGTATTAAAATGCAAGAAACCAGAATTCTTCTCTGAGCGTATGCTTTACACAAGCAATTTACATGTTCCGCTTCTGCAGGTTGCTTGGTTCTCCCTAGATCCTGCTTAGACGCACAGTCATCTACAAGGCAATATCAGAATGGAATCTTTTTTTTTTTTGTCCATTTTGCTTTTATTGTTGTGATGCATGGTATTTATGTGTGATGACCCCAGGTATGTGTGATGACCCCAAGAAGACTAGCAGTCACCAAGGTGTCAGCTAATGGGGATCCTTTTGTTCAGGTCGTATGTGACCTTTGACCTTTGTGTTCTGGGGGAGGTGGGAGAGCAGGGTAAACGGTTGAAAACTCCAAAGGCCAAAGCAGAGTTTTCTCACACATGGGCTATACAGGAAGCATTCTCCTTCTAAATAAACCAGGCAGACACCATGCGATATTCCCCTTCTCCAATGTAATGGGCACATGAGGTCAGAGGTTTGGAATGCCGCGAGCCCAGGTCCCGTTATCTTATTGTGCCAAACGCAGTATATCACCAACCTTCCCTGACTGGATATTTCTCATAAACACACACAACACCTAATGGTATTTTCTCACCAAAGAATAATACTATCTTGCAGCAGTTACTTAGACACCAAAGTACAAACAGACGTGGCCTTGCAGCTGTCGACAGAAAGATTAAATTAATGAACGCTTACTAATTTTAACCCTTTAAAAATTGGTCATCAAACCTTTTTTCTTTACGGCTAATGGCTGAGAATTGTCTGCAGGGAGCCTGTTAGTTACATAAGATGACTGTTTTATTTTTGTCAGCTGGAATTTCACACTAGTTTAATCACAGTCCCTCCTTCAGAAGCCCCCAATAAATCGTTGCCTGAGGGCTGAGAATTGTCCGCAGTCTTCAAGAAGTCTGTTAGGCCGTAACGGCTCCGCTCTTTATCAGCCAGGATTTATGGAGGGAGCAGTTAAAGTATGTAGCTCTGACTTTCTTCAGTTAATAATAACAATAGTAATAGTAATAATAATAATTAATAAATGGTAATAAACTTTATTTGTATAGCACCTTTCATACAATGAATTTGCAGCCCGAAGAGCTTCACAGCATATGTCAGATGGGGAATTTCAAATACAGTAAATAATTAAGTAGTAAAAATAGATGTATAATACAAATATAATTAAATAATAAGATTAGATAAATGGAATAATAAAATCAAATTGACAATGTAAAATAAAAACATTATATAAAAGTATAGCAGTAATTAAGAGTACAGTGTTGAATTTCAAACGCGGAAACGAAAAAGCTAAAAAATAAGCAATTAAGAAAAGAGTAGGCGACAGTACAAAAACAATGACTAATTCACTCACCTCTCACCCATAATGTAAGTTTGTCACAAGGTCATTTTAATCACAGCCATAATGAAAGTTTCAATGTTTGTTATTTAAATTTTTACACTAATGCCAAAGACATGGCACAATATTGGGAAGAACTTGACCGATGCTTAGTTTAGGAAGTTGGGAAACAGTCATTGAACGTGAGCAGAGAGACTGATGTGAATGCAGACATGGAGTGAACACTTGTTTTATTGTGTCATTGATTTAGAAATTAAATTTAAAATTAATTAACATTCATAAAATTAAATGGTTAAGTTCAAAGTCCCACTTTCCGGTATTTTTTAAACAAATTGGGAAAATAGTTTAGTTGGAATACATCAGCAAAAAGGAATAAAATGGCAAAAAACAGATTTATTGTTCTCATATATTTGCTGTACAGCTTCCACATTGCCCTTCTGCAAGGGACATAGTGTTCTCGAGCCTATGTTGTGCAAGTCTGAAATGGGTACATTTTGCATTCATAATATAATATTGTAGCGAGTGCATCTAAAGACAGACCAAGTGGATCTCAGTCATTCCTTTTATTGCAAGCCAATGCTGTCAGCTCACTGAGGATTACACTAACTCAAACGCACAGACTGCAAGCCCTTTTACACTGGACTAAGCGCTAATACTGTGTCAACATCAATGTTGAAGCTCTTCAGATGAACTTACATTTTTTTATTTTATTTAAAATGGTAATTACAAAATCCTGGTATTGAAGGTGTGGTCATAACTACATCAATGTAGGCTCGTGCACCGCATGCCACAGGTTAAACCTCGCGATACAGCGCAATAAGCCTAACGTGTTCTGCAGCAAGAATGGGGCAAAAATGGTCCCCAGTGTGGCTTGCAGGTGGCGCTGTTGGGGTGTTAAGAGTATCGCGTCTCCTGTGTGTGTGTGTGTGTGGGGGGGGGGGGCTCTGGCCTGTGTGTGGGGATGTGTGTGTGTGGGGGGCGGGCTCTGGCCTTTGTGTGTGTGTGGGGGGCTTTGGCCTGTTTGTGTGTGTGTGTGTGTGTGTGTGTGTGTGTGTGTGTGTATGTGTAGGGCTCTGGCCTGTGTGTGTGGGGGTGTGGAAGTTAAAATAAAATGTAAGATCATTCTGTTGCACAGTCCAAGTGGAAAATTACTATCAAAAAGAGTGTGGGTTAATTTATGGGGATCTTGTTGGAAAATTCCATTGGTCACCTGTGAACTGTATTACCTGTGACGACATGTATTGAATTGAATGTATTAAAGTATATGAATGTATTAAAGGCACATAAAGTATATTAAAGTACATATACATTGTAAGGCACAGATATATAATTAAAGCACACTTTCATAGACTCACAGACTCCTGTATGAGTGATAAATAGGCCTAAATAGTTAGTGACGCCACAATTGTTTAACAATCGGAGTTGATAAGGGCAAAGGGGAAGTTGGGTACTTTCCAAAGGGCAAGAAGCAGATGATGGGGACCACCATGGTTTCCCAATCTCAGCAGAATTGGTGCCAATCAATCGGAGGGATGCCTGAATATGAGAGGCTGGGAAACCATTGTGGCGAGGAGAGAAGAAACGCCTGTTGGGCGGAGAATTGGGATGGACTTTGTGATAAGAAAAGTGTATAAAGAGAGCTGTAACTGAAACTATTTTGAACATCTCTGCAGATAAGTTACGGCTTTATGAGCGTCTGTGAAATAAAGTCTGATGGAAACTATGACAACCTTTGTATAGAAAGCTGATTTGCAGAACTAGTTATAAATAGGCCCGAGTGCAGACATCCTGTTAGGAACATTTGCAAGAGGAACATGTCTGTCAAGAACAAATTTTAAAAATTATGTTTTTGCTCAAGCTAGGTGTGATGGAAACAAGACCACAAAGGCTTATCTTCTCTATTCTTAGGGTGTATGTGAAAGATAATTTGCATAGGGACATACTTGATTTATGAGTAAGCGCTCTGCCTTGTACTCAGCACAGCAGACACATAACCATTCTGTGTGTGTGTGTGTGTGTTCTCTGTTCTCTCTCAGGTGTGAGAGCGCTGGCAGAATCCTGCCCTGGCCTGCAGGTGGTGGATCTGGGCGACTGCGCAGGGCTGACGGACGAAGGCGTGTTAGCGTTAGCACACAGCTGCCCCCTGCTGGAGGTAGTCTCTCTGAGGGGTTGCTCAGGCTTGAGCGACGCCTCCCTGCTGGCTCTCGGTCGCAACTGCAGGCTCCTGCACAGTGCCTACTTCTCAGAAACCCGTGTAAGTAAGAACCAAAAAAAAATCCAATCCAACCTGCCACCCCGTGCAATATGCCTGTGCAGATGAGTGTCCCTGACTGAACACCGTTTCCAACCTGCCACCCCGTGCAATATGCCTGTGCAGATGAGTGTCCCTGACTGAACACCATTTCCAACCTGGCACTCCGTGCAATATGCCCGTGCAGATGAGTGTCTCTGACTGAACACCTCTTACAACCTGGCACCCCGTGCAATATGACTGTGCAGATGAGTGTCCCTGACTGAACACCGTTTCCAACCTGCCACTCCGTGAAATATGCCTGTGCAGATGAGTGTCTCTGACTGAACACCTCTTACAACCTGGCACCCCGTGCAATATGACTGTGCAGATGAGTGTCCCTGACTGAACACCGTTTCCAACCTGCCACCCCGTGCAATATGACTGTGCAGATGAGTGTCCCTGACTGAACACCGTTTCCAACCTGCCACCCCGTGTAATATGCCTGTGCAGATGAGTGTCTCTGACTGAACACCGCTTACAACCTGCCACCCCGTGCAATGTGCCCGTGCAGATGAGTGTCTCTGACTGAACACCGCTTGCTTACACACTCGCTTACATTCGTTTGGTAGATGCTTTTATCCAAAGCTAGGTACAATAAGTGCATACCTAAGGTCATTGAAGCAACTACAAACAGGTCAGATAAAGTATAGTTCTGTCATAACATAGCAGCTATCCATAGACATGAACATTGAGTCTAGTTCACACAGTAAGCTATGGCTAAGTCTTAAGGCTAAGTCAGTAAGACACGATAAACTATAACACAATCAAGACACTAGTGTAACATGAGTGAGAAATAAGGTTCAGCCAGGATACAAGAAGCAAGAAACAAGAGCTGTATGAAAGTGGTATTAGATTGGCAGGTCAGTCAAGGTAGAGTCTGAAGCCTGATTTATACTTTGTCGCAAGTGTTGAGTGACAAAAATTATGTATTTCCAACTGTAAAAAGTCTCGTTCGACACTTTTTCTCATTGTCACGCACCTGTAGAATGTTATGTCGCGGACAACCCCACTCTATGGTCACAGGTAAGTCCCAGGCCGTCGCCATTCACACAAGACCCGGGTCCGCCAGTTTACTTCTGTACACGTTCTGTGTTTTCGTGCTAATCCAGCTAGTTTGGTAGTGTGCTAATACAGCTAGTTTGGTAGTGTGCTAATACAGCTAGTTTAGTAGTGTGCAAGATGAAATTGAGTTTAAAGACTGTTCTTATTATAAGGGCTTGTAAATAATGTAATAGATTCCTGCTATACAAAGTATAATTTTAATATGTCAAGGCCCTCTGTTCTCCTTGCGAAAACAAAAGACGAACAGACAATGTGCATCTGCTCTGGGTGTATTTTTTTTACGAGAAGAGGAGCTGACTGTGTTTGAGGATGTTCTTATTCTTGCACAGCTACTAATAAGATAAAGAAAAGTTGTCTTGTGTCTTCTCTTTTGAAGGTCAGTGTTGTGTCATTTTCCACTGCTAATACCCCCCCCCCCCCTGCTTCTTTAGGAATTATATAATTATAATATACTTTTCACTTTCATATCTACTTTCCCCCTTAGGATGGGGACACAGGTGCTTTCAGTTCTGCTAGTTCTAAGCAGACAGAAGTAAAAATAGCAGTGTAAATCAAATAGAAGCATCTAGGTTATTTAGTAGGTCATAGATATAGTATTTAGTATTCATGAGGTAGTTAGTGCATTGGTAAACATGTGTGTGTGTGTATATATATATATATATATATATACAGTGCCCTCCACAATTATTGGCACACCTGGTAAAGATGAGTAAAAAGGGTTATGAAAAAAATTCACCGTTTGGTGAATTAGCTTAATCTCACACTGAAAAAATTAGCAAAATCCAACCTTTAATTGAAGTAAATTTATTCTGATAAAATAAAATCTCAACAAAATCTCTCCAGATCATCCAGAGTCCTCGGTCCTCTCTTGTGCACTCTTCTCTTCAGCTCAGCCCACAGGTTTTCAATAGGGATTAGGTCAGGGGACTGAGATGGCCATGGCAGAAGCTTGATTTTGTGTTCAGTTAGCTATTTTTGTGTTGATTTGGACGTACTGTATGTTTTGGATCATTGTCCTGCTGGAAGATCCAACGACGACCCAGTTTTAGTTTCCTGGCACAGGCAGCCAGATTCAGATTTAAGATTTCCTGGTATTTCATGGAGATCATGATGCCATGTATGTACCCTAACAAGGTTCCCAGGGCCTTTGGAGGAAAAACAGCCCCACAACATCATGGAACCTCCACCATACTTAACAGTCGGGATCAGGTTATTTTCGGTATACCCACCTTCAGGATCGGTTGCCGAAAAACTACATTTTCGTTTCATCTGACCATAGAACACGATTCCAGTACCGTTTAGCAAGTTCCAGGCGCTTACGTTTGTGGTGAAATGACAGGAAAGGCTTTTTTCTGGCATGCCTTCCAAATAATTTGTGCAGCGGGACGGTGGGTCCCTGCTAACAATGCTACTATTTCCCCAGTCCCAACCTCCCGACATGACACAGCGGCCGGAGAGGGACTGGTGACCTAGCGCGTCCGGCCCTGCATCTCCTGACCAGTGCTAGCCCTACTCTCTCCCCCCAACCAGTTTTCTCTTCTCTACCCACGAGGTCAGGTCGCAGAGCCCCCCCGAGGGACTTCATTCCAGGCCCCTAATGTCACATTCCCTGACGATCTTCTTCCACCACCTCACCTTCTAGGTCCATGGTGGCCACCAGCCGTGTCATCCCAATACCCTCAGCATGTGATCCCCATAGTCATGCCAGATTATAGAAAGGAGCGGGGACGATGCTATAGTCCAGTGTTATCACTGTACAGTTTCAGATATTAGAGATTTATTCAGGGCGTGCGTGTCGTATCTGCACAACAGGGAGATGACGGCTCCAGTGGCACAAAAACAGCCGTTAAGCTGGATTTGAGCCTAATGGCTGACTTGTATAGACTGGACTAAAATATACGAGTGGGGTAAATGGTCGCAGACTCTGTCGTGGAAATTTCCCATTAACCCACAGTGAGCAAAGTCTGATCAAACGGAAGCACAACAAACCCGTGCTGTGATATACAATAGTTAGTTTATTAGTGTATAACCATGAGAGAGTTCTTACCAGAGCTCCCTCCTGAACAGAAGCCAACATCAGACATTTATACATATCTTTACAGCCTATGTCACAGGGGGCGTATTTCTAGACCAAGGAGAATTATAGAGTTGAACTCTCCCCACTCCTAGGCCTAGATTAACCCTTGGCCTGGTGGACCCCTCCCTTATGTGAAAAATGTTCCCTGCTCACGCAAGGACATAAACATTAATTTCACCGTCTGCTGACCTTCTATAGATATGAGACAGACACAGATAGAACCGGTTTGATCCACTCGTGTTGGCTGAAACACTGTTCCCTTACTTAATGCATTATTGTTAAACTAAATAATAATCAAAGAACTTTAATAAATGTTAAATGTTAATCGTGAAAATTGCCATCATAACTCTTCCGATAGTGAGAAAATAAGAGAAGTCTTCATTTTAGTGAGTCCCTGGGAGCCACACTATCAACAAACGGATGAATTTAACTCAACATTTCATCAGTTCACACGACCAATTTATAGGGTTACTGGGAGCCAGCCCTTACCAGCGTTCCTCTTCCCCCAGCAACTTATCTCGTAACATGTTTATTCTTAATGTCATTGGTACATTTAAGGCAAGCTGTTCGGTTTTCTTTGGTTCTCTCCCCCCGAACAGGGCATCACCCAGGCACACAATGGATACTACTCAAATTTTCTCCTTTGTTTGATTTATTTTTCTTTGAAGAGAAGCATAGGTAATAAACCTGCAACCATGAAATAATTAATAAACAATAATGTAATGCAATTCAAACATGTAGTCCAAACATCTCGCTTCATAGACACAACATGAACAAAATGACATGGCTCAACTATATGTAGGCCTATGTAGGCCATGGCATGATTCAGCTTGATAATACATGAAATATTCAGTATACTTTTCAATAATATACTTTTCAATGGATATACATTTCAATGCAAACAGTAGGCTATTAGCACCATGTTAAACTAATAATAAATAACATGCCTTTCACAAAACGGCGTTGTCTCAACCTTCGTTGGTGTTGCACCTTCTAATATGCGCGATCCCTCTCACCTGCGCCGTGCGCACCTGCCCCCACCCCCATTTCAAGTTAAAGGGTGACACCCAAGACACGTTAACCTGTCATGGGGTGTCTTCGTAACTATAAACATAACCATTGAAATAATATTACACTTGAGGCCCCACAGAAAACCCAACACAAGCTCTTAAGCTAATATACTACCCAGATCTGCTTTCTGAATACCTGTTAAGATGGAACACTGGTGCTTCCCGAATGATTGACTACTTAACAGACGGGTCAAAATAGCTGTGTAAATCAAATGGCAGCATCTAGGGTTTTTAATGGGTAAGAGGTCATAGAACATATATAGTGTTCTTGACATAGTTAGTCTTTTAGTAAACGTATATACATCAGTACTGTGTGAAGCATTTATTATACATATACATACAGTACCACAACATATACATAGTCAGTATCACAAATAAAGTACGCATAAAACATTTCTGCTCCCACAAAGGTATAGTTCCCTGACAGCTATTGGTATAAAGTGCTATATTTGTCAAAGAATCATCTTTCTGACCTGGTGATTGTTTTGCCCAACAGAAGCCAGCTGCCTAGTGGGTTAGAAGGTAGTTTGCCATTACGCTGGCTTAAGCCTGTATGTTAACTCCTGTATGTTAAATCCTGTATGTTAACTCCTGTATGAATGTTAACTCCTGAATCGATAGCCCAGTGTGCTCCAAATCCTACAAATGCTTTTATGTAAAAACTCACAAAACATTTAAGGTATTATTCGTTGTTTAATAGGCTATTCACTGTTACATAGCCTATTTACCTGTGACAACAGAGCAGTTCTCTTCTTGTGTTAATCTTGCTCTGAATTTGTGAAAATGTACATAATTCCAGTTGTTCGGTTCTAATGTATACATTCGCTTGAATAGCCTACAGTTTCCATCATTTGTATAAAAGTTTCGGAACATTGATTCTGCACAAGTTAAAGACTTATATCGAGGGTCGGTTAGATAAGCGTGCTGCCTAGAGTAACCCATGTCGCCCCTTTCACAATGAAGCGGAGCCGGGCCCGTGTCCGACCCGTGTGCGCAGGGTCGTGGACCCGAGTCTGATAACCCGGATTCACTCATTCACACCCAACGGCAAACTCAGGATTTACCTGGGTCGTTGCTTCGGTGTGAAAGGGGTATAACCACAATCATATGAATTAGTGTACAATCCTATTAAGAAGTGTGACTGGTGAAGATCTGAATAACTGTTTTCTCTGGAAAATCTGTCAAGACCCAAAGATGCCAAAGACGGTAAACTGACTGTTCTGCCGTTGTGTTTCCTCCAGGTGACGGATGAAGGTGTTGTCGGGCTAGCTGCTGGAGTGTGCTCTGGCAGTCTAAAGGTACACGTGTGTGTTCTCAATCCCATGGCTGTAGGTTTCCCTGCAGGTCATACAGGGGTTGGGTGCAGCTGTCCCGCGGGCCGGATGGGTTTAGGGACAGGTTCTTTAGACCCACAGTTGAAGGTAAATGTGTTATGGTTGAGACTGAGGAACAGCACACTTTGGGCTCCAGGGCCTGTATCTCAGTCACAGTGTCGGCCCCAGGGCCTGTATCTCAGTCACAGTGTCGACCCCAGGACCCGTATCTCAGTCACAGTGTCGACCCCAGGGCCCATGTCTCGGTCGCAGTGTCGGCCCCAGAGCCCGTATCTCAATCACAGTGTCGACCCCAGGGCCTGTATCTCAGTCACAGTGTCGACCCTAGGGCCCGTATCTCAGTCACAGTGTCGACCCCAGGGCCCGTATCTCAGTCACAGTGTCGACCCTAGGGCCCGTATCTCAGTCACAGTGTCGACCCCAGGGCCCATGTCTCGGTCCCAGTGTCGGCCCCAGGGCCCGTATCTCTGTCACAGTGTCGACCCCAGGGCCCGTATCTCTGTCACAGTGTCGACCCCAGGGCCCGTATCTCTGTCACAGTGTCGACCCCAGGGCCCATGTCTCGGTCGCAGTGTCGGCCCCAGGGCCTGTATCTCAGTCACAGTGTCGGCCCAGTCCCAATACTCGCACTTGCGCACTTCAAATGCGGGTGTCCGAGAGAACCTCCAGGGGCTTAGTCTGTCCCATTTCTTATTTTGCAAGTGTGCGAGTGCTTGACTGCGCACTTTGAGCCCTTGATGTGGCCTTCTCTTGAGTCCACATCAAACTTTGCTGAAGCGTATTGCCCATAGTTTTTTGCGTTTTCATGACTTTCACACTCTGACCAATCAGAGCTGTATTTTGTGTGCAAGTAGGCAACTGCACAATCAAGCGTAGGTAGGTGATGGTGCTGATTGGTCTGCTGCAGGAGCTCCAGATGGTGCGCTGTCAGTTCCTGACAGACGAGGCGGTGACCGCAGTTCTGACGCACTGTCCAAACATCAGGATCTTCAACTTCCACGGCTGCCCGCTGATCTCAGGTCAGTTTCAGCTGTTCTTTATGCACAGGTCAGCTTTACCCAGGGCTATGTCTAGGGTGGGGGCAATGCCCCCCCAAATTTTCCGCCTGCCCCCCCCAAAGCCAAATCCAGAAAAAATAAAATCCGACATGAAGTCCACGCCAGGCTAATAGAGCTACAGACGATTCGGGCAATCATAAAAATGCCACATCGAAATAATATATTTCTCTAATATCTGATTGGTTGGTTTGGCCATATAAAACATGGAGGCGCAGCGAGAGAGAATTTTTTTGATCAGTCTATGCTGTCTCTTGATAACTAACTAACGCATTGCTTAGGATATAATATTTGCTAGCCTACTCAGTGAATTGAGGATAGTGGCGAGAGTCTGGGAGATATGATTTTAAATAGATTGATTACATGTTGCATCTAGCCTAGTTGTTATACAGTAGCTGCGATTCTGCCAAACATCTGCAGCATTGCATTAGCTGGATGTGCGTGCGTGCGTGCGTGTGTTAGCTAGCCTACTGCTGCGTGTTGGCTATAGTCAGCCCTACTTTCCTCAAACTTTGGAATACTTCACATATATTAAGATACACTATCCTTTCGGACTCTCTCTCTCTTACATTCTCTATCACTCTCACAGCGAAATGGCAGCCGTCAATAAAGGCAAGCCCCCCGGCGTCTTAGGCATAAAAAAGAGGGGGAGTATGGCTAAAATATAAATGAAAATGATGAGCCAGTTACAGTAATGTAGTTTCACATGTAAATAGAAAATAACACAGAGACTGAAATGATGAAGGAATATAGCTCATCTTTAATATAGTTGTTTGCATATAAGATTAGATAATGATTTAGTATTATTGGGCATAAATCAAGTTGTCCTATAAGATGAGGGGGGTGGAGGTGGGTTTAAAATGTAATAAAATTATCTTATCCACTAATGTAGCCTACTGATTAACTTATACTTCAGCTTTATATGAAAGCATCTCAAATCTCATCTATAGGGCTTTGAAAAAACATAAAATCTTCAAAATGTTCATAAATTAAACATTTTATTTTAGAAAATGCCCTGTGTGAGGTTGTGTAGAAATGCAGGAAAGGAGTTTTAAAAGGCTCAAATCTTTCGGGGCGAGGACCCCCAGACCCCCCACTACTTTGTCCCCCTTTTGTGCCCCACCAACATCTCTTCATGCCCCCCCAATCAAAGCAGTCTAGAAACGGCCTTGGCTTTACCACAGCAGCTTAGCTTGAGAACTGATGGAAACTCCCGCTATGTGCGCATAGTCCGTCTGAACTGCATTCTCTGCGGGTTTGTTGGCATGGCAGACTCTGCCAGTCGTCTGGCTCTTGCTGATTGGTTGCTGAAAATATGCTTTCCCCCCAGATCAATCCCGAGAGGCACTGCAGAACCTCATTGGCCCGGGTAAGATTCAGCAGGTGTCCTGGACTGTGTACTGACCCAGCGCACAGGTGTCCCAGACCGCAGGTGTAACAGCTAGACTCTTGGGAGGGACTGTCACACACACCTGTCCTCCTACCTGCCGGGTCAGGCCATTTTCTGGACACTTCTAGAGCATTCCAACATGCCTATTCCAGCAGGCATGTGCACTGTTACTGTTTAGTAAAGGTTATGTGTGTAAACACTGCATTATGTACTGACGACAGACTCTACACCTGTACAGGTAAATCCATGGTGGGATTACACCAGCTGAATGCAGGACTGGGCAGTTTCATTACATCAGGCTTATCACACTCCAGTCCTGGAGGGGGCGCTGTGTCTGCACATTTTATTTCAGATTGGCCATGCACTTTGTTTCCAAGGCCATGGCTGCACTCAAATCCAAATGTTATGCTTTCTTTCTGTTGTTTCTTCAAAGGGGAATCCTGAAAATGCCAGGATGAAATATGGTTGCCACACCAAGTGGGATTCAGTTCTAATTTAAGAAAGGGGAGGGAGTAATTATATTCCCTCGCTCCCTCGTTTAGCCTCCCTTACACCATGGGAATAAAATGCAAGCTTCCAGCAACAAGGGGTTGCACTTCCTATATTGGTTGTGAGGGCGGTTCAGTACCATTTTGGTTTGTTTTTCATCAATCCTCCCTTGCAGAGCACCTGTTAAGTTTGCTTACTGCACATCACAAATTCTGTCACAAGATGGCTCACTCGAGGGAAGACATCAAGGGAAGAGAATGCGTTAAATTGGATCCAAATGCCGCCCATAACTTGCTGCTGATTGAAAGGAAACCACAGAAACCTACTGACACTGCAGTTCCACAGGACTGGAGTTCAACCTGCAAACACTGTGGCCCTCCAGGACTAGAGTTAAACCTGAAGGCACAGCATCCCCTCCAGGACTGGAGTTTGATATCCCACCATTACATGATGAGCTTTAGGGGGCCATATTCATATGGTGCTGATCCCGGATCAGTTTTTTCTTTAAGCTGGATGGATGAGGTTAGGATACGGACAAGGGAAAACTGATCCTAGATCAGCACTCTGATTTGTAGGCTTTTTAAATATGGGGCCTGCCCTCTATGCGAAAAGCCCATTGATGAACGCCATTCTGAAGGATGCATTTGTCAGGTTGTATTCCTGTATCAGGTGTGTGTTTGTCATCTTCAAAAGGATTGTGGCGCTTAGTTAATATGTGACTGTTGTAAAAACACCTGGGGGGTAGTCCACAAAGCAGGATATGCAAGTTAGCCAGATAACTAAAATAATACATTGAAATTACCTCAGAAACTCTTCAATATCAGAAGCTGACAATATGTATGACTAAACCACACACCTAAACCAGATTCGAGTGCATTTTTTTTGACTGAAATCTCATGAATGTTATGATACGACTGCCTTTCTCAGTTATTTGGATCACTCAATAGTCCTGTTTTGTGCAATATCCCACTGGTGTGAACGATGTTGAGCACAGTTCTGTTTTTGAGACGTGAGGGTGACCTCTAGTGGTCACACACCATTGGTACCATTGTGCTTCCACACTTCCTGTATAAACACTAATTTGGTGAATTGGTTTATTGCATGAGGTCTTATGGTGAGAATTTGTTATATTTCATAATTAGCTTTACTTGTTTGGGTCCAGGACAGAGCAGACACTGGTTCTGGAGGTGTTGCCTGGGAAACATAAATATGACTAAACATTTAACACTAAAATGTACCGGCAGTTTTAATAATAATAATGCATGTCTTTAACGAAAATGATTAAGGATTAATTGTGTTTTGTATTTTCCCTATAAGAGCTCTTGTTTTTGTTGTACTGTGTGGCAGTGGAACCACAGTATCCATGGTGTTTGAGTGCCTCACTGATGTATAACTCCGATGATCTGGCTGGAACCCGTCACACATAAAACCGAGGCACTGGACTCTGAAGCCTCATTCTGTTCTGAGCGTTGCCCTCATTGTAAAAAAATAAAATGCTTTGTATTTATTGTAGTCTGCATTTTGTACACATGTTTTTGTTTGTATTAAAGTGTAATTTACACTGGACAGGGCCCCGTTTCCCAAAAGCATCCTAGAGTTAAGAACATCTTGGAGTGATTTGTGATTGTGCTTTTTACTTTTCTGAGTAAAATTATTAAAATCTACTGACACTACATAGAAAAGTTAATAAAAATAGAGAGAGAACGACAAAAAAACAATAATAGTAATCTAAAAACAAAATGGCCTAAGATGAACTTGATTTAAGATCCTTTTGGGAAATGGGGCCCGGGTCAGTGTCAGCTCTCCTCTGCTGTTGCTACTTGTCTTCGCTGGGGGACGTGCTGTGGATTAGAGTTAGGAGACATTTTAAGGTTAAATAAGAGAATGTAAAAAGAACTAAGATATAAAAGTTAGCACTTCATTCATGGACAAAGTCCTGCAGGTGAGGCCGCTTTCAGCCACTCATGAGCACTCGTGCAGCTGCACTTCTGTACAGGTGAGCACTCGTGCAGCTCCACTTCTGTACAGGTGAGCACTCGTGCAGCTGCACTTCTGTACAGGTGAGCACTCGTGCAGCTCCACTTCTGTACAGGTGAGCGCTCGTGCAGCTCCACTTCTGTACAGGTGAGCGCTCGTGCAGCTCCACTTCTGTACAGGTGAGCACTCGTGCCGCTGCACTTTTGTACAGG
Organism: Ilyophis sp. 1 JC-2022; assembly: GCA_022702515.1. Lineage (NCBI taxonomy): Eukaryota > Metazoa > Chordata > Actinopteri > Anguilliformes > Synaphobranchidae > Ilyophis > Ilyophis sp. 1 JC-2022. The sequence continues at coordinate 121,703,952 of CM040404.1, read as the reverse complement.
TGAGCACTCGTGCAGCTCCACTTCTGTACAGGTGAGCACTCGTGCAGCTCCGCTTCTGTACAGGTGAGCACTGGGGTTGCTTCAATTGGTCAGGGCTTGGCTCAGCAATGTTATGCAGCAATAAAATTAAGTCAGCTGAGTACCTGAATGTACTGAATGACCAGGTTATCCCATCAATGGGCATATTCCAGGACGACAATGCCAAGATTCATCGGGCTTAAATTGTGAAAGAGTGGTTCAGGGAGCATGTGGAATCATTTGCCACCAGAGTTCTGACCTTAACCCCATTGAAAGTCTTTGGGATGTGCTGGAGAAGACTTTACAGAGTGGTTTGACTCTCCCGTCGTCAATACAAAATCTCGGCCAAAAATGAATGCAACTCTGAACGGATAATAATAAATGTGACGTTCCATAAGGTTGTCGAAACTATGCTACGACAAATGTGCGCCGCAATCAAAGCTAAAGGCGGTCCAACAAAATATTAGAGTACAACTTTTTTTTGGGCCAGGTACTGTATTTATATGGAGCGTTTTATCTTCAGTTCACTACTTACGCTGTTTTACCAGACTGAATAATTTATTTGTAAAATAACAGCAACAATATTATCAGTTGTAGAATTTTAGAAAAATAACATGCATATAGAAAATTGGTAATGATTTTATACATGTATACAGTCTGATTGTGTGTGTGTGTGTGGTGCCTTAGAGGCCGTGTATAAAGAACTTAATAAAAGTGTTGAGCTAATTACCATATATATTTTAAGTGCTCACACAAAATTTTTAACTAATTGATTTCTTAATAAAAGTGTTGAGCTAATTACCATACAGGTGCAGCTCAAAAAATTTGAATATCGTGAAAAAGTTCAATATTTTTTGTCACTCATTTCAGAAAGTGAAACTCATATATTATATAGATTCATTACACATAAAGTGAAATATTTCAAGCCTTTATTTCTTGTAATTCTGATGATTATGGCTTACAGCCAATGAAAACCCAAATTCAGTGTCTCAGAAAATTAGAATACTGTATTGTGAAAAAGTTAAATATTGGACACTCATGGTGTCACACTCTAATCAGCTAATTAACTCAAAACACCTGCAAAGGTTTCCTGAGCCTTTAAATGGTCTCTCAGTCTGGTTCAGTAGGCTACACAATCATGGGGAAGACTGCTGACTTGACAGATGTCCAGAAGACAGTCATTGACACCCTCCACAAGGAGGGTAAGCCACAAAAGGTCATTGCTAAAGAAGCTGGTTGTTCACAGAGTGCTGTATCCAAGCATATTCATAGAAAGTTGAGTGGAAGGAAAAGGTGTAGGAAAAGGTGCACAAGCAACAGGGACAACCGCAGCCTTGAGAGGATTGTCGAGCAAAATACATTCAAGAATTTGGGGGAACTTCACAAGGAGTGGACTGAGGCTGGAGTCAGTGCATCAAGAGCCACCACGCACAGACGAATCCAGGACATGGGCTACAAATGTCGCATTCCTCGTGTCAAGCCACTCCTGAACCAGAGACAACGTCAGAAGCGTCTCACCTGGGCTAAGGAGAAAAAGAACTGGACTTGCTCAGTGGTCCAAAGTCTTCTTTTCAGATGAATGTAAATTTTGCATTTAATTTGGAAATCAAGGTCCCAAAGTCTGGAGGAAGAGTGGAGAGGCACAGAATCCACGTTGCTTGAAGTCCAGTGTGAAGTTTCCACAGTCAGTGATGATTTTGGGTGCCATGTCCACTGTGTTTTCTGAAGTCCACAGTCAACGCAGCCATCTACCAGGAAATCTTAGAGCACTTCATGCTTCCTTCTGCTGACAAGCTTTATGGAGATGCTGATTTCATTTTCCAGCAGGACTTGGCACCTGCCCACACTGCCAAAAGTACCAAAAGCTGGTTCATTGACCATGGTATTACTGTGCTTGATTGGCCAGCAAACTCGCCTGACCTGAACCCCATAGAGAATCTATGGGGTATTGTCAAGGGGAAGATAGGAGACACCAGACCCAACAATGCAGACGACCTGAAGGCCGCTATCAAAGCAACCTGGGCTTCCATTACACCTCAGCAGTGCCACAGGCTGATCGCCTCCATGCCACGCCGCATTGATGCAGTAATTCATGCAAAAGGAGCCCCAACCAAGTATTGAGTGCATAGAAATGAACATACTTTTCAGAAGGCTGACATTTCTGTTTAAAATATCCTTTTTTATTGATCTTATGTAATATTCTAATTTTCTGAGACACTGAATTTGGGTTTTCATTAGCTGTAAGCCATAATCATCAAAATTACAAGAAATAAAGGCTTGAAATATTTCACTCTATGTGTAATGAATCTATATAATATATGAGTTTCACTTTCTGACATGAGTGACAAAAAATATTGAACTTTTTCACTATATTCTAATTTTTTGAGCTGCACCTGTATATGCTTTGATTTAGATTAAGCTGTAAATTACACTGGAACAGTATGGAACACATGGTTGGCTAAATGGCTCCAAGTCATCAAGGGTCTGACGTATCAAACAAGCCTTAAACCATCACTCTGCTGTCAGATATGCAGCAGATATGGATGGATAAGTTGAATGGTTTCTTCTGACTTATTTTTTCATAGAGTTCAAGTTGTCAGGAGAAACAACCCTTAAAGTGATCCATCCATATCTTCTGCATATCTGACAGCAGAGTGATAGTTTGAGGCTTGTTTCATAGGTCAGACCCTTGATGACTTAGAGCCATTTAGCCAACCATGTGTTCCATACTCTTCCAGTGTAATTTACAGCTAAATCTAGTCCCACCCCCCCCCCCCCACCCCACCCCCCAATTTCCATAGAGATCCATTCAAATGCAGAGACATTTAGTATCGCCAGAAAATAAGATATCACAAGTTTTTTGATGTTGTTGGGTCACAGACGTCAGGACGTCATGGCATGCAAAAGATATGTGGCCAAATATTAAAAATGAATACTTTATTCTATATATAAATGCAGGGGTGCCAATAATTGTGGCCAACGTGGTTTTGTTAAAAATAATTATTTATTGATGATGGATTTTTTTTTCATAATAAATTATTAAAGGTTGGATTTTTCAAATTTTTTCAGTGTTAGATTCACCAAATAGTGAATTTTTTTACAACGCTTTTAACTAATCTTTACCAGGGGTACCAACAAATTTGAGCACGTCTGTATATGGTTTATTATGGTTGTGATACCATTGATCAGAAGAAAAGCAACTATTTAATGTAAAATAATTTTTATTTTGAAGATGTGTAGTTTGTGTGTGCACCTTCTCTTTGCTAAGATACTGTTTGTATTGTTTGATGAGTTTGCAGTACACCACAATGGATGAGCAATAAGACCCTTCCTCCAAACAGAATCGCTCCAGATTCTTAGCTTGGACCGTTCTCTTCAGCTAACCACACATGTTTTCAATAGGATTCATGTCAGAATCAGAATCAGAATCAGAATAAGAATCCCTTTATTCGCCAAGTATTTACATACGAGGAATTTACTGTGGTTGTTGGTGCGTACATAAACCAACATAAAATAAAATAATATAAAACATAACATAAAACATAAAACAAAAACAACAACAAAACACATAAAAACAAGTAGTGCAAGTTTCAAGATAATATAATATTATATAATATATGCAGATAAAATAAAAATAAAAAATATAAGTAAAAATATAAATAAAACAAAAAGGATGGAGATATTTACAATGAAATTTTTACAGTGGGAAGTAGGTAAAGTGTCTATGAGGCGGGATAGAGTCTGTGTCTGTGTCGGAGGGGGTCCCGGGCCTTGTTGATAAGGCTAACTGCAGAAGGAAAGAAACTGTTTTTATGGCGAGAGGTTTTGGTCCTGATGGACCGCAGCCTCCTGCCAGAGGGAAGTGTTACGAACAGACTATGACCGGGGTGAGAGGGGTCGGCCACAATCTTGCCTGCATGCCTCCGGGTCCTGGAGGCATACAGGTCCTGGAGAGATGGTAGGTTGCAGCCAATCACCCTCTCCGCAGAGCGGATGATACGCTGCAGTCTGCCCTTGTCCTTGGCGGTGGCAGCAGCGTACCAGATGGTGATGGAGAAGGTGAGGATGGTCTCGATGATGGCAGAGTAGAAGTGGACCATCATCGTCTTTGGCAGGTTGAACTTCTTCAGCTGCCGCAGGAAGAACAACCTCTGCTGGGCTTTTTTAGTGATGGAGCTGATGTTCAGCTCCCACTTGAGGTCCTGGGAGATGAAGGTTCCCAGGAAGCGGCAGGACTCCACAATGTCAACTGTGGAGTCTCTCAGGGAGATGGGGATGAGTGGGGCTGGGTTATTCCTGAAGTCCACCACTATCTCCACTGTCTTTGCAGCATTGAGCTCCAGGTTGTTCTGACTGCACCAGTCCGCCAGATGGTCGATCTCCCTCCTGTAGGCGGACTCATCCCCACCAGAGATGAGTCCGATGAGGGTGGTGTCGTCCGCAAACTTCAGGAGCTTGACAGACTGGTGACTGGAGGTGCATTTGTTTGTGTACAGGGAGTATAGCGCAGGGGAAATAATGCAGCCTTGGGGGGAACCGGTGCTGATGGTCCGGGAGTCAGAGATGTGTTTCCCCAGCCTCATGCGCTGCCTCCTGTCAGACAGGAAGTCTGTGATCCACCTGCAGGTGGAGTCAGGCACGCCCATCTGGAAGAGCTTGTCCTGTAGCAGAGATGGGATAATTGTATTGAAGGCAGAGCTGAAGTCCACAAACAGGATCCTGGCATAGGTTCCTGCAGAGTCCAGGTGCTGGAGGATGAAGTGGAGGGCCAAGTTTACTGCATCGTCTACAGATCTGTTGGCTCTGTAGGCGAACTGCAGGGGGTCCAGGAGAGGGCCTGTGATGGATTTGAGGTGGGACAGCACAAGGCGCTCAAAAGACTTCATCACCACAGAGGTCAGGGCAACGGGTCTGTAGTCATTAAGTCCTGTGATCTTTGGCTTTTTAGGGACGGGGATGATAGTGGAGGACTTGAAGCAGTCGGGTACATGGCAAGTCTCCAGAGAAGTGTTGAAAATGTCTGTGAACACCGGAGCCAGCTGATCAGCACAGTGCTTCAGGGTGGATGGAGAGACAGAGTCCGGCCCTGCTGCTTTGCGGGGGTTAATCCTCTTGAACACCCTGTTCACATCTCTCTCCAGTAAGGACAGAGGTGTCGCTGAGGCGGGGGTGGTGGGCTGAAGCTGGTGGATGGTGTCACGGGGGATGGTGTCAGGACCGTCCCATTGTCTTTCAAAGCGACAGTAGAACTCATTCAGGTCGTTGGCCAGGCGTGAGTTATTCATGGAGTGGGGGGTTTTTGTTTTGTAGTTTGTGATCTGTCTGAACCCCTTCCAGACAGAAGCAGAGTCATTGGCTGAGAACTGGTCTTGGAGTTTCTCTGAGTACAGTCGTTTAGCTGCTCGCACCTCCTTGCCAAACCTGTACTTTGCCTCTTTAAATGTGACTTTGTCCCCACTCCTAAATGCATCTTCCTTCTCTGACCTTAACTGTCTGAGTTTGGCTGTGAACCAGGGTTTGTCATTATTATAACTCACCCTGGTGCATGATGGTACACAGCTGTCCTCACAGAAGCTGATGTAAGAAGTCACAGCCTCTGTGTGCTCGTCCAGATTATTGGAAGCAGTCCTGAAAACATCCCAGTCAGTGCAGTCCAAACACGCCTGAAGATCCTCTACAGCTTCCCTGGTCCACTTCTTTGATGTCCTCACAACAGGTTTAGACAGCTTTAATGTCTGCCTGTATGCAGGAATCAGGTGGACCATGATGTGGTCAGAGTGTCCCAGTGCAGCTCGGGGGACGGCGTGGTAGGCACTGCTTACTGTGGTGTAACAGTGATCCAGTGATGTCAGGGGACTGGCATGGCCATTACAAAACCTTGATTGACTTTATCCTGTGGTCAGTGAACCATTTTTGTGGTAAAAATGTTGAGGTATGCTTTGGATCATTGTCCTGCTGAAAGATCCAACCAAGGCCCACTTTTAGCCTTAGTTTTGGTCTAAAATCCTCTGGTTTTTGATGGGAGTCCATGATGCTATGTGTCCTAACACGGTTCCCAGGGCATATCTGGCAGCAGAGTGATGGTTTGAGGCTCGTTTGATCCCGCAAACCCTTGATGACTTACAGCCATTTTACCAACCATGTATTCCATACTGTTCCAGCATAATTTACAGCTAAATATAGTCCCACCCCCCAATTCCCATAGAGATCCGTTCAAATGCAGAGACGTTATATTATCGCTTGTAAGAGTACCAGAAAATAAGATGTCAAGAGTATTTTGATGTTGTTGGGTCACAGACATCAGGAAGTCATGGCATGCAAAGGATATGCGACCAAATATTAAAAATGATTATTTTATTCTATATATAAATGCAGGGGTGCCTATAATTGTGGCACACATGGTTTTGTTAAAAATTATTATTTATTGATGAGGAATTTTTTTTTCTCATAATAAATTTACTTCAATTAAAGGTTGGATTTTTCTAATTTTTTCTGTTACATTAAGCTAATTCACCAAACGGTGAATTATTTATAACCTCTTTTTACTCCTCTTTACCAGGGGTGCCAGTAATAGTGACGGGCACTGTACATACATACATTCACACTATATTCCTTATATCCCTGTTATTTTTTGTACTGTATTTTCTACAGATCCCTGCATGTGCAAAACCATCGTTTCCAACGCCAGATGGAAGCAAAGTGTCGGCGGTCTACTCGGGATTCCCTGACCCACATGTTCGTATAATAAAGAAAATCCCTTTACATAGGCCTATCTAAAAATAGGCTACAGTTACGTCTTTTGTGGTTTCATAATTTTTATCGTGGCTAATTAATGAATTGACAGTTTGTATTTTCGTTCTAAAGAAAATGACCTGGTGAGCTCAACGCCAAACATAGCCAAGCCTACTGAACGTTGAATTCTCAACGGCATCAATCGAAAATCGTTCCCAAACGTGCAAATAACTGCAATTTTCAAAACCAAAAAACGTACAATATTACACGCTATTTAAATTACAGGCTGCAGAAACGCACAGAACCATGACAAGCAAGAAAAAAAGAGAAATAAGAAACCATGGGAAGCGGAAGACGGAAAGGTGGGTCGGATTGGCGTCTGCGTCATTTCCTAGCGTGAGCTGTCCAGAGTGCTGATCCCCACACTGTCAAATCTGGTTTCATTCCAGATGGTATTCTTCTTGTTACAAATATACAAGCAATTCACGTGATCAATCACCACTGTATACGGGATTCAACCCCATGCTTGTTTCTAATGTTTATTAAAAGCTAATTTCAAAACAATTGTGAATGGGACACGATTTTTGGTGAAAAATACAAACATTACAAATGTGCGTTTCAATCTTGCTTCGATTGAATGTCGGCCTATAAGTTCTGACATTTTTCATATGGTTTTTCACGAAGCGTTTTTTTGATCTGGTTGATGATTGAGCACAGCCACATTTTTTTGTTGTTAAAATAAAATGTATGCAACCTTATTTTTGACCGGAAATCCCACTGAAATCTATTTTTCAAATGAGATATTAAATTAACTTATTTTGTCGTAGTAGGGTAGCCTATACATTAAACCGAAAAGTTGGTCCATCCGCTGTTGGGTGAGACCTGGACATTAGGTATTGCGAATTAACTGCTATGAACGTTTTTAAGATATTTATCAAGTGCAAATGTATTCGTAATGCATCAAACGCGAGTTTATTCATGATTTCATTAATTAAATTTTATGTTGAATTTTATTGTTAATCGAATATAGACTAGCTATGTCATAATGCAGAGGTTTTAGCTAAAAAACCGTTTAGAAAATTAAAGGCATGAAGCTACGCGAATTGATACGTATTATTAAGGAACACTTGTAGCCTATTGTGATTTTTGATTGGCCTTATGTGCCAAATGAGAAGGATTGGCTTGCCAACTAACGTTACACATTTAATGCGAATGCTTTTGAAATCAATGTAGCCTACTTTTTAGAGTTATATGTGGGCTATATGGGCTTAATGACTGCATTCGTTCGTCACTAAAGGTTGTTGATAGCAACGGTCTATTACATAGCTATCTATGAGCCGACATATTTCCACAAATTACATTACGTTGTGTCGTCATCTTTGAACCACCTGCCACATATAGTAGGTTATATTTATATATTTAATGTTTCGTCTTTATTGGGCTTCGTCAAATAAAAGTTTACATTTTATCATATAGCTCTACGAATATAGGCTAGCTATAGATTGTTGCACGTCCGGCAACATTTCCTATTTATTGTTTGGATAAACTCAGAAGAATATTGATATTAAAACTGGATTGGTTATTTTTAATGCCCCACCCTCCCACGCGATGGTCGGAGTGCCCGCCCCTGGGATGGTGGGCGCATAAACACAGAGCGCTATAGCTCCGGACCCGTCAGTTCGCAGAAGACGCCGCACGGGATCCCCTCTCAACAGCTTACCCTTTGACGATTATTTTGCTGTTTTTATTTTGTTTGACCTGTACGCTAGTATTTCTATTTTTTTTCCTGTAGCCTTATTTTTGGATATGGAGATTTTACGCTCCGTGGACTAGAGTTGCAGGACGTTGATATCTTGGTCCAGAATGAGCGCGAGCATAGCGGGTTCCGGACCGGCCCCGTGCCGTTTCGCTCACTACTTCGTGATATGTGGCATGGACACAGAAACCGGTCTGGAACCGGACGAATTAGCCCGTAAGTTGACATATTACATATTTACATTTTACGTCAGTTTTGTTAGTTTTTACATCATTGATACTGTTTTGTTTTTTGTAACTTATCTCTAAAGCCTTCAAAATAGAGCCTACAATGAGCTTTGTTTACATAACTACATATGGTATGTTAGCCTAAAGCATTGCGTACACTAAACGCTATCTATCCATTTTTCACCTTAATGATTTAATAAGTCTCTATTACCAAACAGTAGTTTTGACAGTTGTTAGACAGGGCAGCTAAAGCGCTGCAATAACACCTGTTTGGTGGAAAATCAAGGTTTAGGTTAATAATTTATTGTGCTAGTAGGCTACTGATTAAATCATTTAGATTTCATAATTCAGGGAAATGCACAAGAAGAGTTTACTTCCGACGCATTGCTGTTTTGGCAATGTTATTGTTTTGGGGGGGTTGAGGACAACGGAGGGCTCCAATGCCAGTCCTCCGCAATAGTTCTGGGGACGCTCCGGGCACACGGAATCTGTAGCCTATCTATGTATTTTCAAGTTTAAGGGATTGCGTTTTATGTCTGATTTTAATGCTCTGTGTGTTCTTTTGGTTAGCTTTAGCACCATGCATTTGGTGGCTATAGGTATTATACAATCTGTATAATAATTAGTGATTCGAGGTTAGTAAATTTTGTGGATTAATATAGAATCCACAGATTCGTGTTCTTACAAGTGACCGAGCTCTGGGGATTCTGGAGATTCATGCTCACAAGGAAATGCTTTTTTATAAACAGATTCTCATGGCTGATCGGGTAAAGTGTCAGTTTAATACAAAGTGGTGGCTTTTCTTTTTTGGTCGTCTTCGGTCCATTCACACACTGTAGGGGATTGTTATTCTTTTGGTGGTGGGGGGAGGGGTATGGATTTTTGACTGAGGAGGTGGGAAGGGGTGTTTAATCAGGATAACAAGCAATAAAAAACGAAAACACTGCCATCAACCAGCGTTCTGGGAGTCGCGGTGGTCTGGTTGTCAGTACTGATGAATGTTTGGATACCGGTGAATTGTAGTTCCACTCTGATTAGATACCCGTGAACTGTAGTTCTACTCTGATACAGCAGTAAATAAACACACTGTTCTATATTGAAACTTCGCTCCCATCTAAAGAGCATTTCAAATGCATATTTGACTTTTTGCTGTATAGATTTCTCATTATCATCAGTGCACTAAACTGGGATCTCCCCCTGTTGGCTGTAGAGTGGCAGCATCCTTATGTACAGCTAAACACAAAGCTTTATTTTAGACACATGGATTTGATCTATTTATTTATTATTTGGGGAGTGGATTAATCACTGCTGCTGTGATCGGCAGGTGGAGCAGAGCTGCGCAGGTCTGCGCAGTCCTGTGAGGTAGGCAGGCTGTTGCAGGCTCTGTGGTCAGTAGACGCTAGGTAGTCTTGGGCTCTGCTGATTCAGTCTCATCGCACACAGCTGTAGCAGGGCTTTTCTGTGTTTCCCAGAATCCTCTACCTGGGTAGAAATGTCACACTGTGGAAATGTCACACTCTGCCTTTCTGAATTTTTTGGCCGCTGGGTGTCCTTGAATGTGAGTGTACCATGGATGGCCCAGGTGGAGGCGAGTAGAGGAGAGGATGCTCAGGAACAGGGTTGGGGGGCGTACCTTTTGGGGGATAGCTCTGATTCGGGGTCATATGTCACAGATTTTTAGTTCCCCTTCAAATTAGGCTCTGTGTTTTAGACGCCGTAAAAACTGGAAAACAGCTTGGCTCGTCCCTTTCTCTCTCTCTGCCCTGCTGAGGAAACTGGTTTGAGTTTCAGCTGCAGTGAAAGTCGGCTTCAGCAGAACAGCCCCACGCAGCAGGAGATCCTCTTACACTGCAGCAGCTCCATATTCCACCTTAAATCCAGTCCAGAGTGAAACATCACTGGAGCAGCTCCATATTCCACCTTAAATCCAGTCCACAGGAAACACCACTGCAGCGGCTCCAGATTCCACCTTAAATCCAATCCAGAGTGAAACATCACTGGAGCAGCTCCATATTCCACCTTAAATCCAGTCCAGAGTGAAACATCACTGGAGCAGCTCCATATTCCACCTTAAATCCAGTCCAGAGTGAAACATCACTGGAGCAGCTCCATATTCCACCTTAAATCCAGTCCACAGGAAACACCACTGCAGCGGCTCCAGATTCCACCTTCTTCTTAGCCACTGGCTGCAGTCACACACCGGCTGTTATTTGCTGTTATAACCGTGCAGTCACACGGGGGCTGTTATACGTGTTCAGTCACAGTAACACACATGCTGTTTGTCATAACCAGATGGGCAGACTGGCAGAGATGTTTACCACTCAGTGTTGGCCTGTTCGCACACACATTATTCTCCAGACTCGGCTGGTGCCACCTGTGGCCAACCCGGCTACAATCACTGGCTGTAACGTCACTCGCTGAGGGAGGGATTACACTGGGGGGAACTTGGATGTTTTTATTGGCTTGGAGTGTCTGTGTCTGTGCTGTTTACATCTGCATTGGCTCCTCCCTCTCACACTGTTCCATGCTTTGGCCAGAACTTCCCGGATTAAGAGTGAGCTGTCTGGCTGTTCCGCTGGTGAGAGTGTTAAATAAACTGCTGGGTTTGGAGTTGAAGCCGCTGTTAGCTGGTTTACCCAGGCAGGATGAAGCCTTTTCCCTCACAGAGCTTTAAAAGAGGCATGTGCGTTATTTCACCTCTTATGAAATACAGACTTCCGGAACAATCTGTGTTGTGAATCAGCTTTATCAGCCTTTATTGTGTGCTCATTCATAGCCTACTTTTCTTAATAAAATCTCATCTTTTATGTAAGGGCACTAAGCCTTCGAGCTGCTGCCATAGACCCAGAGCTATAAAGTGAAGCAGAGGGGTGTGACTGCTTGATGGTTTGAACGCTACTGTTCTGTTGCACTGTGTGTGTAAGAGTCCTCATGGCTTGGCTCCTTCTCTCTTGCTGTGACCTTGATTGGTCCCTTTTTTATGAATGGTTTGGTCCAGTTTGGCAGGTCATGTAGCAGAGGTACACACCTTTGAGGTGTTCAGCTCAAGGGCAGTTCAGTGACAGATACTCGAACCCTGTTCCCAGATGGCTGGTTCAATTGGCTAATTAGCCCCGTTTACCAACGCTGGTTTCTCACATAGAGACACAATTCAGCTGTCATTCATGATCTTATCAGTAAATATAGCTTAAAAAGTCAGTCAATAAATGATTAGGATAGTGAAATAATTAAGAGCAGAAGTTTGTATGAAATCCAGAAACGGACCCTTCTGTAGTCTGTCGGTAAACGGCGAGCCAAGACGGACGGAATGTTCTGTTCAGGTATACAGCAGGCAGGGCAGACAGACGATGGCAGAACTGCTAGTTATATAAGTCACTGGCCCATTATACTGAATCTTATAAATGCAGGTGGAGTTTTGAGTTTGATTCTGTGCTCTGCTGTTTTTCTGCCTGTGACTCAGCTCTCTGAACTGTCTGCCTCCATTTAGAATTTCTAAATTAAATATGTTTTTCACACCATGTTTTCTTTCTCTTCCGAGGGGATTACTGCTGTGAAGATGTTGCATTATGAATCATTTCTGTCAGCTGATTCCATGTCTCCATCTCTCTTAGTGTGATTGCTTTATAAAGCTATGATGTTTTTTTAAATTAACCTTTAATTTTGAAGTGTGATCAACCCTCCACGAGAAGATCCCATTACTTCTGGGTTACATCAAGATGCATTTGGAGTAACTATGACAACATATGCACTTTTAAGTTAGGATTACTCATTAATTTATGTTATCTTACTGCCTTATTACCTGTATGATGTTTGTAATGTCATTGTCAAATGTCTTGTTGGGAAACTTGTATGGTTCAGTTTACTAGTCTCTTTGAAGGAGAGAATGCATCATTGGCCCCATAACATCACTCTGATCTAGAGTAAAAACCATAGAGCCATTTATATAGAAGAACATATCTGCAGCTTATGCATGGACCTTATGGAAGTTTGTTTTTTGTCTTTTCAGAATAAAAGCGTGGGTGTGTGTATTCTGTAGGTTTTCTGCACATTTTTGTCGAACACCGTCAAGGTTTTAGGAGACACTCGTGTCTATGACATCACCTCTGCACACAGTAGTGTTTTATTGACTCTCCTCAAAGGGCTTTCAGGGACACAGTGTGTGAGGATGCTGCTACGTTAGAGCTACTTCAGTGCTAGGACAAAAAATATATTTATATCCTATCACAGCAGAGCTACATATCCCGGCAGTGCCAGTGTAGTGCCTTTTTCTCTCTGTCCTTCTTTCTCCCTCCCTCTCTCTCTCCCTCTCTGTCTCTATCTCCCCCTCTCTCTCGCCCCCCCCCCCCCCCCTAACATCACTGCAGACGGCACAAAGATGTTTATGGAGGTCGTTTGGGTATTCACACAAAATCAAACAATTATTTTGTTCTCTGTCTGTGACTGGCTTCTCTGTGAAGGAGACAGGATTTTATTGGCTCACAAGCCTATTCTTGTAATTGCATCAGAAAGGTCGCTCAGTTATAGAATGTGTTGTGCTGATGTCGCTCAGTTATAGAACATGTTCTGCTGATGTCTCTCAGTTATATAATGTGTTCTGCTGATATCTGCTGGTTAATGACTGCCTCAGCCATGGATGAAATGTCACAATAATTGTGGGAAGTTCTCATAGAGCAGTGGTTCTTAACCTTATTGGAGGTACTGAACCCTGCAAGCTTCATCAGTGCATTCACCGAACCCTTCCGACAAAAACGGCTCGACATTGCTAGTGTGAACCGTATACTGTGTGTGTCTTGACCCCTGCCGAACCCCTGAGACTGACTCAACGAACCCCTGGGGTTCGATCGAACCCAGGTTAAGAACCACTGTCATAGAGCCTCTCCGTCATCTGAAAAAACACTCAGCATTCTCCACTATGATGCGTTACTATAGGCCAGGGCTGCCCAACCCTATTCCTGGAGATCTACCGTCCTGTAGGTTTTCACTTCAACCCTAACAAAGCACACCTCATTCAACAGCTAGAGATCTAGTTGAACTGCTAATTAGTAGAATCAGGTGTGACAAATTAGGTTTGTAATGAAAACCTACAGGAAGGTAGATCTCCAGGAATAGGGTTGGGCAGTCCTGCTATAGGCTGTACATAGGTAAACAGCCAAATGCTAGTTGAGTCTCGATGGAAGAAGGAGGAATTGGTGTTTAAACAGCCAAAGAACATCAAATAAAGAAACTATCTGTGGTAAGTCAGTAGAGCTGAACACCGTTACATTTTCAGCAGAAAAATTCCTTCTGCTCAGATGGAACTCTTCTTGTCATGTAATTGGATGTAGCAGAGAGACGTTTCACTGACGTTGTTGCCGTCTTCTCTCGGCTGCTGTCCCTCACAAATGTGTTTGTAATCAAAGGCTGAAATCTGCTTCTATAAAACCTTAATCCTTAATATACACAGATGACAGCTGTTAAGCTTTTCCATTAACTACAGGCCAATAGAAGACTGTTAAAATCCAGGAAAATGTTCTTAAATCCTCCAAATCCTGCAACAAAATGTTCTGTTCTGTGGACTGTTTTTGAAACGATTGTTGTGATTATTCACAGCCTCATATTAGCCTGTGGTTCATGGACAAGCTTAGCAGCTGTTATCTGTGGGCATTAAGGATTAAGGTCTTATATAAAGAGGTTTCAGAGCTGTGGCTGATCAGAGTCTCAGCCGATCTCTGGGTGCAGAAACGCTATTGGTTTCACGGCAGACAATGAAATTGCACAATTAAGCAAACAGATGTTGCAGCGGTGGCCAGATTGGTAGGGAGTCCCAAGGTCAGCAGGGGAGAAATTGGGCTCAAATTGGGCTGATAAATGTAACTGTTTGTAGTGTGTTGATACAGTGCAGTAAGACGTCATTAGTGTTCTGGTTCTGTGCTGTAGTGTGTTGGGTCTGTAGTCTGTACTGTAGTGTTTTGATACAGTGCAGTAAGACGTCAGTAGTGTGCTGGGTCTGTGCTGTAGTGTGTTGGGTCTGTAGTCTGTACTGTAGTGTTTTGATACAGTGCAGTAAGACGTCATTAGTGTTCTGGTTCTGTGCTGTAGTGTGTTGGGTCTGTAGTCTGTACTGTAGTGTATTGATACAGTGCAGTAAGACGTCAGTAGTGTGCTGGGTCTGTGCTGTAGTGTTTTGGGTCTGTAGTCTGTACTGTAGTGTGTTGATACAGTGCAGTGAGAGGTCTGTAGTGTGCTGGGTCTGTACTGTAGTGTGTTGGGTCTGTAGTCTGTACTGTAGTGTGTTGATACAGTGCAGTGAGAGGTCTGTAGTGTGCTGGGTCTGTACTGTAGTGTGTTGGGTCTGTAGTCTGTACTGTAGTGTATTGATACAGTGCAGTAAGACGTCAGTAGTGTGCTGGGTCTGTGCTGTAGTGTTTTGGGTCTGTAGTCTGTACTGTAGTGTATTGATACAGTGCAGTGAGAGGTCTGTAGTGTGCTGGGTCTGTACTGTAGTGTGTTGGGTCTGTAGTCTGTACTGTAGTGTGTTGATACAGTGCAGTGAGAGGTCTGTAGTGTGCTGGGTCTGTACTGTAGTGTGTTGGGTCTGTAGTCTGTACTGTAGTGTGTTGATACAGTGCAGTAAGACGTCATTAGTGTGCTGGGTCTGTGCTGTAGTGTGTTGGGTCTGTAGTTTGTACTGTAGTGTGTTGATACAGTGCAGTGAGAGGTCTGTAGTGTGCTGGGTCTGTACTGTAGTGTGTTGGGTCTGTAGTCTGTACTGTAGTGTGTTGATACAGTGCAGTGAGAGGTCTGTAGTGTGCTGGGTCTGTAATCTGTACTGTAGTGTGTTGATACAGTGCAGTGAGAGGTCTGTAGTGTGCTAGGTCTGTACTGTAGTGTGTTATGTTAGTACTGTAGTCTGAACTGTAGCGTGTTATGTTAGTACTGTAGTCTGAACTGTAGCGTGTTGTGTTAGTACTGTAGTCTGACAGCACAGTTAGGATTAGCTGGTTTGTTTCTCTGAAGGGGCGGTCTGTGGATCAGCGGTGCTGCGTGATATCGGGGTGACAGTTGCCTGTAGGGTGCAAACGCAAGGCCTTTTTAAAAATAGCAGTTCTGTTCCTCGCATTAACGCATGTCGCTCTCTGCTTTCCCTTCCTATGGGTTCCCAGTGTCAGCCTCAATTCTCCTGTGAAGACAGGGGGCACAGTGAGGGAAGGATGCTCTGTGATTGGACAGAATCATGTCCCCCTAGCCCTTCCCCCCACCTCAGCTGATGTGTGCTGAGCGGTCGGGTGCAAAATGGCTGCTGTGTGTCTCACCCAGGTTGGCGCGATACACCGGTGGGGGTTGAGGGGAATTCCCCCCCCCTCACTGTAAAGTGGTTTGAGTTTGAGATGAAAGGCGCTGCCGCTATATGAATGTGGTGGATAGGGGCTGGAGGGGAATTTTCTGTAAATTTTTTCATTCTGTCATTTTATTGTGATACATTTGAAACTTAAATGCAATGTGCTTTTGTGTGAAGCCCCTCAGCCTCCAGCTGAATCATGGGAAATTCTCAGCGCTGTCTCACTGAGACCGTTATACCTTATTTAAACTAATGTAATTCATTGTGTAATTCAGTGAATTGAATTGACTGTTTTCTGAAGAGAACAGCTTTGACAGTACGTAAATGTGTAAAATGCGCTGTGTAGAGGGGGATCGCTCTGTCCTATCGCAGTGAGTAATGCGCTGTGTAGAGGAGGATCGCTCTGTCCTATTGCAGTGAGTAATGCGCTGTGTAGAGGGGGATCGCTCTGTCCTATCGCAGTGAGTAATGCGCTGTGTAGAGGAGGATCGCTCTGTCCTATCGCAGTGAGTAATGCGCTGTGTAGAGGGGGATCGCTCTGTCCTATTGCAGTGAGTAATGCGCTGTGTAGAGGAGGATCGCTCTGTCCTATTGCAGTGAGTAATGCGCTGTGTAGAGGAGGATCGCTCTGTCCCATCGCAGTGAGTAATGCGCTGTGTAGAGGAGGATCGCTCTGTCCTATCGCAGTGAGTAATGCGCTGTGTAGAGGAGGATCGCTCTGTCCCATCGCAGTGAGTAATGCGCTGTGTAGAGGAGGATCGCTCTGTCCTATTGCAGTGAGTAATGCGCTGTGTAGAGGAGGATCGCTCTGTCCTATTGCAGTGAGTAATGCGCTGTGTAGAGGAGGATCGCTCTGTCTCATTGCAGCATATTGTGTCAGGAGTGCTGCTGGATGACCTGTAACCATGGAAACTTGTGTGAGCCGTGCGTCATTAATAGAAACACGCAGACTCTGCGGGAGGGGGAATCCTAACACTGAAGCTGCTGCTGGAGATCTTCTCAAACCGCTACATTTTATGTACATTTGAGTCCAATACGACTCTGAGGATTGAGGGTCAAGGGATGAAATATTGTTAGTTTGTCAGCTTGTATGTCAGTTAACAGTTTTAACTGACATAACTAACCCCCCCCGTTTTATTCCCCCTCCAGCTTCTTCTTTAAAGCAGGGATATCAGACCCTTGCTGTAGACTGAGGCTCTTCTATGAAGCAGGGATATCAGAGACTGGCTCTACAGACTGCACATACAGCAGAGACTGGCTCTACAGACTGCACATACAGCAGAGACTGGCTCTACAGACTGCACATACAGCAGAGACCAGCTCTACAGACTGCACATACAGCAGAGACCGGCTCTACAGACTGCACGACACGACAGGCTCAGACCAGACACAACATACAGCCAGAGGCTCTACACTTCTACTTGCACCATACAGCAGAGACCAGCTCTACAGACTGCACATACACCAGAGACCGGCTCTTCAGACTGCACATACACCCGAGACCGGCTCTACAGACTGCACATACAGCAGAGACTGGCTCTTCAGACTGCACATACACCAGAGACCGGCTCTACAGACTGCACATACAGCAGAGACCAACTCTACAGACTGCACATACACCAGAGACCGGCTCTACAGACTGCACATATGGCAGAGACTGGCTCTACAGACTGCACATACGACAGAGACTGGCTCTACATCATCATAACCTTTATTTAACCAGATAAAAGCATTGAGATATACATCTCTTTTACAATACTGATCTGGCCAAGAAAAGCAGCAGAGTTTCACATCAGAACACGATAAAAACAAAACATAACATACAACATAAAAGCAATTAATGCAGAATAAATACTAATCACAAAAGCACATATCAATAAAAGTCATAAGTCATAGCGTTCATACAAAGTAAGCACAAAGTGAGAATACGCACCATATAAAAAAAAGACTGCACATACAGCAGAGACTGGCTCTACAGACTGCACATACACCAGAGACTGGCTCTACAGACTGCACATACAGCAGAGACTGGCTCTTCAGACTGCACATACACCAGAGACCGGCTCTACAGACTGCACATATGGCAGAGACTGGCTCTACAGACTGCACATACGACAGAGACTGGCTCTACAGACTGCACATATGGCAGAGACTGGCTCTACAGACTGCACATATGACAGAGACTGGCTCTACAGAGCACATTTGACAGAGACTGGCTCTACAGACTGCACATACGGCAGAGACTGGCTCTACAGACTGCACATACACCAGAGACCGGCTCTACAGACTGCACATACAGCAGATACCAGCTCTACAGACTGCACATACAGCAGAGACCAGCTCTACAGACTGCACATACAGCAGAGACTGGCTCTACAGACTGCACATACAGCAGAGACCAGCTCTACAGACTGCACATACAGCAGAGACCGGCTATACAGACTGCACATACAGCAGAGACCGGCTCTACAGACTGCACATACACCAGAGACTGGCTCTACAGACTGCACATACACCAGAGACCGGCTCTACAGACTGCACATACAGCAGAGACCAGCTCTACAGACTGCACATACAGCAGAGACTGGCTCTACAGACTGCACATACGGCAGAGACTGGCTCTACAGACTGCACATACAGCAGAGACTGGCTCTACAGACTGCACATACACCAGAGACTGGCTCTACAGACTGCACATACAGCAGAGACCAGCTCTACAGACTGCACATACACCAGAGACCGGCTCTACAGACTGCACATATGGCAGAGACTGGCTCTACAGACTGCACATACGACAGAGACTGGCTCTACAGACTGCACATTCGACAGAGACTGGCTCTACAGACTGCACATACGGCAGAGACTGGCTCTACAGACTGCACATACACCAGAGATCGGCTCTACAGACTGCACATACAGCAGATACCAGCTCTACAGACTGCACATACAGCAGAGACCAGCTCTACAGACTGCACATACAGCAGAGACTGGCTCTACAGACTGCACATACAGCAGAGACCAGCTCTACAGACTGCACATACAGCAGAGACCGGCTCTACAGACTGCACATACACCAGAGACCGGCTCTACAGACTGCACATACACCAGAGACCGGCTCTACAGACTGCACATACAGCAGAGACCAGCTCTACAGACTGCACATACACCAGAGACAGGCTCTACAGACTGCACATACAGCAGAGACCAGCTCTACAGACTGCACATACACCAGAGACCGGCTCTACAGACTGCACATATGGCAGAGACTGGCTCTACAGACTGCACATATGACAGAGACTGGCTCTACAGAGCACATACGGCAGAGACTGGCTCTACAGACTGCACATATGGCAGAGACTGGCTCTACAGACTGCACATACATCAGAGACCGGCTCTACAGACTGCACATACAGCAGAGACCAGCTCTACAGACTGCACATACACCAGAGACCGGCTCTACAGACTGCACATATGGCAGAGACCAGCTCTACAGACTGCACATATGACAGAGACTGGCTCTACAGAGCACATACGGCAGAGACTGGCTCTACAGACTGCACATATGGCAGAGACTGGCTCTACAGACTGCACATTCGACAGAGACCGGCTCTACAGACTGCACATATGACAGAGACTGGCTCTACAGAGCACATTCGACAGAGACTGGCTCTACAGACTGCACATACGGCAGAGACAGGCTCTACAGACTGCACATACACCAGAGACAGGCTCTACAGACTGCACATACACCAGAGACCGGCTCTACAGACTGCACATACAGCAGAGACCAGCTCTACAGACTGCACATACACCAGAGACCGGCTCTACAGACTGCACATATGGCAGAGACTGGCTCTACAGACTGCACATATGACAGAGACTGG
Source organism: Ilyophis sp. 1 JC-2022 (assembly GCA_022702515.1). Classification (NCBI taxonomy): domain Eukaryota; kingdom Metazoa; phylum Chordata; class Actinopteri; order Anguilliformes; family Synaphobranchidae; genus Ilyophis; species Ilyophis sp. 1 JC-2022. The sequence goes on along the minus strand of CM040404.1, from coordinate 121,684,017 downwards.
CTCTACAGAGCACATACGGCAGAGACTGGCTCTACAGACTGCACATATGGCAGAGACTGGATCTACTGACTGCACATACACCCGAGACCGGCTCTACAGACTGCACATACAGCAGAGACCAGCTCTACAGACTGCACATACACTAGAGACCGGCTCTACAGACTGCACATATGGCAGAGACCAGCTCTACAGACTGCACATATGACAGAGACTGGCTCTACAGAGCACATACGGCAGAGACTGGCTCTACAGACTGCACATATGGCAGAGACTGGCTCTACAGACTGCACATTCGACAGAGACCGGCTCTACAGACTGCACATATGACAGAGACTGGCTCTACAGAGCACATTCGACAGAGACTGGCTCTACAGACTGCACATACGGCAGAGACAGGCTCTACAGACTGCACATACACCAGAGACAGGCTCTACAGACTGCACATACACCAGAGACCGGCTCTACAGACTGCACATACAGCAGAAACCAGCTCTACAGACCGCACATACACCAGAGACCGGCTCTACAGACTGCACATACAGCAGAAACCGGCTCTACAGACTGCACATACAGCAGAGACTGGCTCTACATGGCCCACCACTGTCGCTGTCATGCTTCACAGTCACCCAGCGGTATTTGATTGGCTGAAAGGCGGTCCCACCCTCCCCCTCCCCCCACGTCTCGGTTTAGCTGACAGGATTCATCTGATCAAACGGAGGCCTCATGTTGACTGGAGGCTTAATCTGACCATCACTGCTCCTGAGAGAACTACAAAAGCATCTCTGTGTGGGAAATAATCCCTGATCTGGGTTAGCGCTAAAAAGCATCCGTACGAACAATGAGCCTCTCTTTCTCGCTCTCTTGCTCTCACTCTCTCGCTCGCTCTCACTTACTCTCTCTCTCTCTCACTTACTCTCTCTCTCTCACGCTCTCTCTGTCTCTCACTCGCTCTCCGTTCAGATTGCTTTGTTTGGCTTCTGCACAAGGCCATTGTCTGTATCCCTGGTGACTTGAGCACGTGAGAGGAATTCATGAGGAATTTCTACTGTGAAGGATCAAGCACGTTGTGAATCGTGTTTTGTGAAATACGCCGCACGAATAAATATGCATTGCTTTGATTTGATTGGTTTGTTTGCATGTGACAGTCACTTTCTTCGCATTCATAAACCCTGTGGGTGTGGAACACTTTAATGACAGACTCGGTCCGGGAAGTGTGTGTCTGTCCGCTGTCGGCGCTATGCCTCACCGTGCCGCCAGTCTCTCAGCCTTCTTGCACTCTTAAAGTCTCTCTGTGCAGCACACCATGGTTTGTCCGTTCATAAGAGCCCTTAAATTAAGCTCCTCATTTCTCTCAGCCTGACTCAGAGCCGAAAAACAGCGGCGCCATTAAGAGGGGGATGAGGAGGAGCATTCATCCGTGAAATAAAGAGCTGAACCTGCGCTCTCCCTGTGTTTGTCTTCCAAAGGCTGGTGGAACACAGTTTATATGAAATTAGTTTTTCCCTGCGCTCCCTTCCTCTGGGCCCCCGTGCCAGAGACTGCTGGCCTCTCCCCCCTAATTTAGTCCCCTCCCCCACCCGCTCCTCCCCGGTGGGTAGTTTGAGCTGCGGTGCTGACACACGCATGTGGTCTGTTAATGACCACACACTGTAAGCTGCATGTTGGCTGTAACATGTTATGAATGCCCAATGCAGGTTTGTTAGAATCACGTGGGACTGTGCTGAGGGTATATTTCGGGAATATAATTTTTTTTGGAACAGAATATGTAGATATCATTCATAATAAACCAATGCTCTGTTTTCCTCATTTGTCACTGCTGCAGCCTTTGCACTGTGATCCTCAGACAGTCTGTGATCGTTTGCATTGCCTGCTTCTCTGAACTCTCCTGCATTAGCAGTCCCATAGTCCACCCTGTTTGCTGTAGCCTGGTTGGTGCAGTGCTGGGGGTCACTCAGGAGTCATTTGGGAGTCACTTGGGGGGGTTAGTGTTCCCTCATGTTGTCAATCTTCCTTATCAGTGGATGCTGAGCTGGTGGTGGTTTGTGAGTGGTGTGAAACAGCATTTTTCATGATCCTGTGCTTCCTGTGTTTGGGGCAGTAGCCCAGCCTCTCCAGCAGCAGCTGCCTGTCGACTGTTTGTTCTGACGGGTGGTAAATTAATCAGTGTTTGGCAGGAGCGTGAGTGTAGGTAGTGTTATTAACGTAGTTAATAATAATAATAATGGAATAAAGAACATCACGTGGAGGCGGTGTTCTCCTGGGGAGAGTGGAGTTGGGGTAATTTTAATGGCCCTCTTGGTGAGAATTTATCATCTCGGCATTTTGTGTGTGCATGAGTGTGAGTGCGGTTGTGTGTATGTGTGTGCGTGTGTGTGGCACTTTCCCTGTTCTCAGACTTGATGGCATTTCAGCTCCAGTATCTGCTGCTGGTACCACCATCTGTGCTGGATCTCAGGTTCTTTAGATCCGTCCAGAACGGCCGTCACATGGCAGCTAAATGAGTTTGTGCCGTCCTGTCAAAGCACTCCATGCGCTGTTCTTTAAGCTCTGCTTGTCATTACTTACAATGGCTTATATGAGTGTGTGTGTGTGTGTGTGTGTGTGTGCTTGCATGATTGCGTGTGTGTGCTTGCCCCGTCTGCACTGATTTCACTTCACAGATAGCTCTTTCCTATTCTTCCCCTCTATTATCTCTCTTGCTCTCTGTGCTCATTGTAGTTACAGATTGAGATTGTGTCTGGTTCATCCCCTGTAGAGGTTGCCAGGTTGTGTTTAATGCAGCTGGAGAAAAGTTGCCAGGTTGTGTTTAATGCAGCTGGAGAGAGGGGTGCCAGGTTGTGTTTAATGCAGCTGGAGAGAGGGTGCCAGGTTGTGTTTAATGCAGCTGGAGAGAGGGTGCCAGGTTGTGTTTAATGCAGCTGGAGAGAGGGTGCCAGGTTGTGTTTAATGCAGCTGGAGAGAGGGTGCCAGGTTGTGTTTAATGCAGCTGGAGAGAGGGGTGCCAGGTTGTGTTTAATGCAGCTGGAGAGAGGGTGCCAGGTTGTGTTTAATGCAGCTGGAGAGAGGGTGCCAGGTTGTGTTTAATGCAGCTGGAGAGAGGGTGCCAGGTTGTGTTCAATGCAGCTGGAGAGAGGGTGCCAGGTTGTGGCCTGTTTTCCCTTGCTGACTCTCTGATTCTCACTTGTTTATAAGATATTTATAAACCTGTTTCATGTGTACCTGCCAAACCAAATCTGTGCATATACCTAATGGTTTATTATCAATCTGCAGACCTCAGTAATATTTTTCCCACCAGTATTCCCAAGCCTTACCCGTTATAACATTTATTTAGATCTGCTGTGTAATAGCATGTTCTCTGTTGTATTATAGCATGTTGTAGTGCTGAATTGGAATGCTCATAATCCCCCCACTATCCCTATCCCACGTGTTGTTGCATCAGTGGGACAGGGTTTCTGCTTCATTTTGGGGCTCTGCAACAGAAATGGATTCACCTGTTGAATTTTGGGTGTGTTCTGACAGGTGTATGATTCTCTCGCTCAGTGTTTTTGGGGTCTATTGCTGGGGTGGTTTTGTTTTTGGGGTCAAGGCAGGGGTGTGATTCCTCTCTCTCTTTCTCACTCTATCTCCAGGGGAGCACTTTGAGCAGAGCCCCCTCAAGCGCAGCTTCAGGTCCAAAGTCCTGGCACATTTCCCCGAATACGTTGAGCGGAATCCCTTCGACCAGGATGCCGTTAACATGGTGAGTGAGCGTGGGGTGGGCTAAAGTGGTGTGGGAATTAAACATTAAACATTCATTCCAATTAAACATTTAAGCTTTAAATCAAACATTTATACAATTTTGTTGTGCTTGGTCTTCCATGCTGGGCATTTGCACTGGTGTTTGTGTTATCATCAGCAGGGCATTGGGTTTTCCGGTGTTTGTGTTATCATTAGCAGGGCATTGGGTACCCCGGTGTTTGTGTTATCATCAGCAGGGCATTGGGTACCCTGGTGTTTGTGTTATCATCAGCAGGACATTGGCTGTCCTGGTGTTTGTGTTATCATCAGTGGGGCATTGGGTTCCCCGGTGTTTGTGTTATCATCAGCAGGACATTGGCTGTCCTGGTGTTTGTGTTATCATCAGCAGGACATTGGCTGTCCTGGTGTTTGTGTTATCATCAGCGGGGCATTGGGTTCCCCGGTGTTTGTGTTATCATCAGTGGGGCATTGGGTTCCCCGGTGTTTGTGTTATCATCAGCAGGGCATTGGGTACCCCGGTGTTTGTGTTATCATCAGCAGGACATTGGCTGTCCTGGTGTTTGTGTTATCATCAGTGGGGCATTGGGTTCCCCGGTGTTTGTGTTATCATCAGCAGGGCATTGGGTACCCTGGTGTTTGTGTTATCATCAGCAGGGCATTGGTTTCCCCAGTGTTTGTGTTATCATCACCAGGGCATTGGGTACCCCGGTGTTTCTGTCATCATCAGCATGGCATTGGGTACCTCGGTGTTTGTGTTATCATCAGCAGGGCATTGGGTTTCCCGGTGTTTGTGTTATCATCAGCAGGGCATCGGCTGTCCTGGAGTTTGTGTTATCATCAGCAGGGCATTGGTTTCCCCAGTGTTTGTGTTATCATCACCAGGGCATTGGGTACCCCGGTGTTTCTGTCATCATCAGCATGGCATTGGGTACCTCGGTGTTTGTGTTATCATCAGCAGGGCATTGGGTTTCCCGGTGTTTGTGTTATCATCAGCAGGGCATCGGCTGTCCTGGAGTTTGTGTTATCATCAGCAGGGCATTGGGTTCCCGGTTGTTTGTGTTATCATCAGCATTGCATCGGCTGTCCTGGAGTTTGTGTTATCATCAGCAGGGCATTGGGTTCCCGGTTGTTTGTGTTATCATCAGCTGGGCATTGGCTGTCCTGGTGTTTGTGTTATCATCAGCAGGGCATTAGGTGCTCTGGTGTTTGTGTTATCATCAGCAGGGCATGGATGCCCCAGTGATTGTGTTATCATCAGCAGGGCATCTGCTCAAACTGCACTGCACTTCATCCTTATGGATTTCTCAAATTAATCTGACATGAGTGATGACTGTAAGCTGTACTCACATCGTCTTAATGTGAGATAATATTTGTCTATTGCTCCATATGAAAGTATTATTTATAATTATCAATGACAAATATAATTGTAATTATAGCAGAGAGGCAGAGGTGAAGGAAATAATTTTCCTACACACACTCCCTCTCACTTTAATGGCTGTTTCAATTCCTCTGAGTCATTGGTGTTTGTCAGAGAAAAACAACATGTAAAAACGATTCTCCTTCCACTGTTTAACCAGAGGAGAGTGCATGTGCGTGTGTGCGTGTGTCTGTGTGTGTGTTTATGCAGAACTAGGCACTAATTGCTGCCCTCTGTGTGTTCTTGAAATGCAATCTCTCCTTGTACTCTCCATCTCCTGCAGGCATGAGAGATTAATGCACCACCTGACCAGAGTTGAAATATATTTTTGTCCAAATGAATCATTCCTCTTCAGATCCAGTTACAAACACTGCAAGTTTTCTGACTAACCTCCCTCTCAATTAAATTCAGTTTTAACTGTTGCATATAACAATATTTTCAAAGCAATTAATATACTCTCCTTCTCTTTCACTCACTCTCTCTGGCCCCTTCCTCTCTCTTTCTCTCTCTCTCTCCAGCTCTGCATGCCGGGAGGTCTCTCTTTTCGTACGCAGACGGACTCTCGAGATCCCCAGTTCCACTCCTTCCTGGTCACGCGTGAGGACGGCTCGCACACCTATGGCTTTGTGCTCACCTTTTACGAGCAGGTGAGGAGCGCCAGCGTCCGCTCCGCCATGCTTACGCTGCAGCAGATGCACCAGGCGGAGCACGCCTCTTCCTCCTCATCTTCCTCCAGCATGGACTCCCTAGCCAGCAGCCTGGACGAGGCCGACACCCCCCAGGCCCTGCCCTCCTGCGGCGGCTCGTATGACACGGCGCGCGATACGCTGTACGTGTCCAAGGCGCTGTGCCTGATCACGCCCCTGCCCTTTCTGCACGCCTGCCGCCACTTCCTGTCCCAGCTACATCGGGCCGTCACCGGGCCTCTGCCACCGCCGCTGCCACTGGAAAGCTACATACACAACCTGCTGTACGAGGTGCCGCTGCCAGCGCCGGGCCGATCCCTCAAGTTCCATGGTGTCTACGAGCCAATCATCTGCCAGCGCCCAGGCCCCAGAGAGCTTCCATTGGCTGACTTCCCCCTGGGTGTGGCCTTCCGGCTGCTGGGCGTGGAGAACCTGGTGCAGGTGTTCACCTGCGCGCTCCTGGAGATGCAGATCCTGCTCTACTCACAAGGTAGGGTAAAAGGGTTACCATGGTGATAGAGCTATGCAACACCTGGGTATCGGTGTTCTTTCTCAGTTCCCTTGAGAAATAACATTTTTTGTTTTTAAAGTCAGAAGTACTTTTGATTACTTTTTTGTTATTTTGTTATTATTCTTTTTTTAAACGGTATTATATTCAAGCAATATAACTTCTGTTCTGTGCTTGTGAGTGCGTTTAAGATAATAAAAAGACTCCTGTATCGACATTATACACTGCATGTGTTCCAGTGACATGTTCACATTAGCGCCAGTAAATGGAAGAATAGGATGCATTCTCTATGTTGATTGACAGGCCTAATTTTTATGAGAGGGAAAATACCGGAGACAGCCATCATGGCCTCCCCATGAGTAATTATTATGGGCATTATTAATGGGGTCCCTGTTTCCACCAAATGAAAAACCATGTTTTATTAACCAGACTCTGTAAAGCTCATAAATCAGAATAATTCACTTTTCTTGTACTGGTTTGCATTTGAACATTTTTCATTGTCGATCATAGTTTTAGAACTGCACAGATTTCTATTTTTTTTAAACGTATTAAAAATTTTTCATCATTATTCAGCTTTAGCGATTCATTCTGCTTGGGTTGTACAGAATTTTAAGTTAAAAGCTCGGTTGGTAATGTCTTTACCACAACACCTGCTCTATTTGGGTGTGATAAAGTCTTGTTTCCATGGAAATCAGCCCACAGCCAATTAAAAATGGGCAGTGGAAGAGCATCTGACTCTGAATTTAATAATTCCTGCATCACTGCTTGTGGAAAATAGAATCTGAAGGCTTATATTTGCCAATTCTACAGAGTCAGTGTTTTAGTCACAGTGCTTAAGTCGAAGCGTATAAGGTGCATTGTTTTAGTTACAGTGTTAGTCACTGTTTTAGTCACAGTGCTTAAGTCGAAGCGTATAAGGTGCACTGTTTTAGTTACAGTGTTAGTCACTGTTTTAGTCACAGTGCTTAAGTCGAAGCGTATAAGGTGCACTGATTTAGTTACAGTGTTAGTCACTGTTTTAGTCGCTGTGCTTAAGTCGAAGCGTATAAGGTGCACTGTTTTAGTTACAGTGTTAGTCACTGTTTTAGTCACAGTGCTTAAGTCGAAGCGTATAAGGTGCACTGTTTTAGTTACAGTGTTAGTCACTGTTTTAGTCACAGTGCTTAAGTCGAAGCGTATAAGGTGCACTGTTTTAGTTACAGTGTTAGTCACTGTTTTAGTCACAGTGCTTAAGTCAAAGCGTATAAGGTGCACTGTTTTAGTTACAGTGTTAGTCACTGTTTTAGTCACAGTGCTTAAGTCGAAGCGTATAAGGTGCACTGTTTTAGTTACAGTGTTAGTCACTGTTTTAGTCACAGTGCTTAAGTCGAAGCGTATGAGGTGCACTGTTTTAGTTGCTGTGCTTAAGTCGAAGCGTATGAGGTGCACTGTTTTAGTTACAGTGTTAGTCACTGTTTTAGTCACAGTGCTTAAGTCGAAGCGTATAAGGTGCACTGTTTTAGTTACAGTGTTAGTCACTGTTTTAGTCACAGTGCTTAAGTCGAAGCATATAAGGTGCACTGTTTTAGTTACAGTGTTAGTGAGTGTTTTAGTCGCTGTGCTTAAGTCGAAGCATATAAGGTGCACTGTTTTAGTTACAGTGTTAGTCACTGTTTTAGTCACAGTGCTTAAGTCGAAGCATATGAGGTGCACTGTTTTAGTTACAGTGTTAGTCACTGTTTTAGTCGCTGTGCTTAAGTCGAAGCGTATAAGGTGCACTGTTTTAGTTACAGTGTTAGTCACTGTTTTAGTCACAGTGCTTAAGTCGAAGCGTATGAGGTGCACTGTTTTAGTTACAGTGTTAGTCAGTGTTTTAGCTGCAGTGTTTTAGTCACAGTGTGTTAGTCACTGTGTTTTAGCCAGTGTTTCAGTCGCAGTGCTTTACAAGTCTTGTTTTAGTCAGTGTTTCAGTTTAAGTTTTTTTGAGTGAGTGTTTTACGTGTAGTGGTTTTTCTGCAGTGTTTTACATGCAGTGTTTCAGTCACTGTGTTTTACACACAATAATTATGTCACAGTGTTTCACAAGCAATGTTTTATTCACTGTTTCAGCTGCAGTGTTTTAGGTGCAGTCTTTTAGTCGCAGTGTTTTAGATGCAGTGTTTTAGCCGCAGTGTTTTAGATGCAGTGTTTTAGCCGCAGTGTTTTAGATGCAGTGTTTTAGCCGCAGTGTTTTAGATGCAGTGTTTTAGCCGCAGTGTTTTAGATGCAGTGTTTTAGCCGCAGTGTTTTAGCCGCAGTGTTTTAGATGCAGTGTTTTAGCCGCAGTGTTTTAGCCGCAGTGTTTTAGCCGCAGTGTTTTAGCTGCAGTGTTTTAGCCGCAGTGTTTTAGCCGCAGTGTTTTAGATGCAGTGTTTTAGCCGCAGTGTTTTAGCCGCAGTGTTTTAGATGCAGTGTTTTAGATGCAGTGTTTTAGCCGCAGTGTTTTAGATGCAGTGTTTTAGATGCAGTGTTTTAGATGCAGTGTTTTAGCCGCAGTGTTTTAGCCGCAGTGTTTTAGATGCAGTGTTTTAGATGCAGTGTTTTAGATGCAGTGTTTTAGCCGCAGTGTTTTAGCCGCAGTGTTTTAGATGCAGTGTTTTAGCCGCAGTGTTTTAGCCGCAGTGTTTTAGATGCAGTGTTTTAGCCGCAGTGTTTTAGCCGCAGTGTTTTAGATGCAGTGTTTTAGCCGCAGTGTTTTAGATGCAGTGTTTTAGATGCAGTGTTTTAGATGCAGTGTTTTAGCCGCAGTGTTTTAGCCGCAGTGTTTTAGATGCAGTGTTTTAGATGCAGTGTTTTAGATGCAGTGTTTTAGCCGCAGTGTTTTAGATGCAGTGTTTTAGCCGCAGTGTTTTAGCCGCAGTGTTTTAGATGCAGTGTTTTAGCCGCAGTGTTTTAGATGCAGTGTTTTAGATGCAGTGTTTTAGATGCAGTGTTTTAGATGCAGTGTTTTAGATGCAGTGTTTTAGCCGCAGTGTTTTAGATGCAGTGTTTTAGATGCAGTGTTTTAGCCGCAGTGTTTTAGCCGCAGTGTTTTAGATGCAGTGTTTTAGATGCAGTGTTTTAGATGCAGTGTTTTAGCCGCAGTGTTTTAGATGCAGTGTTTTAGATGCAGTGTTTTAGCCGCAGTGTTTTAGATGCAGTGTTTTAGCCGCAGTGTTTTAGATGCAGTGTTTTAGCCGCAGTGTTTTAGCCGCAGTGTTTTAGATGCAGTGTTTTAGATGCAGTGTTTTAGATGCAGTGTTTTAGCTGCAGTGTTTTAGCCGCAGTGTTTTAGCCGCAGTGTTTTAGATGCAGTGTTTTAGATGCAGTGTTTTAGATGCAGTGTTTTAGCCGCAGTGTTTTAGCCGCAGTGTTTTAGATGCAGTGTTTTAGATGCAGTGTTTTAGCCGCAGTGTTTTAGCCGCAGTGTTTTAGATGCAGTGTTTTAGATGCAGTGTTTTAGATGCAGTGTTTTAGATGCAGTGTTTTAGATGCAGTGTTTTAGCCGCAGTGTTTTAGATGCAGTGTTTTAGCCGCAGTGTTTTAGCCGCAGTGTTTTAGATGCAGTGTTTTAGATGCAGTGTTTTAGATGCAGTGTTTTAGATGCAGTGTTTTAGATGCAGTGTTTTAGCCGCAGTGTTTTAGATGCAGTGTTTTAGCCGCAGTGTTTTAGATGCAGTGTTTTAGATGCAGTGTTTTAGATGCAGTGTTTTAGATGCAGTGTTTTAGCCGCAGTGTTTTAGATGCAGTGTTTTAGCCGCAGTGTTTTAGATGCAGTGTTTTAGCCGCAGTGTTTTAGATGCAGTGTTTTAGATGCAGTGTTTTAGCCGCAGTGTTTTAGATGCAGTGTTTTAGATGCAGTGTTTTAGATGCAGTGTTTTAGCCGCAGTGTTTTAGATGCAGTGTTTTAGATGCAGTGTTTTAGATGCAGTGTTTTAGCCGCAGTGTTTTAGATGCAGTGTTTTAGCCGCAGTGTTTTAGCCGCAGTGTTTTAGATGCAGTGTTTTAGATGCAGTGTTTTAGATGCAGTGTTTTAGATGCAGTGTTTTAGCCGCAGTGTTTTAGATGCAGTGTTTTAGATGCAGTGTTTTAGATGCAGTGTTTTAGCTGCAGTGTTTTAGATGCAGTGTTTTAGATGCAGTGTTTTAGATGCAGTGTTTTAGCCGCAGTGTTTTAGATGCAGTGTTTTAGCCGCAGTGTTTTAGCTGCAGTGTTTTAGATGCAGTGTTTTAGATGCAGTGTTTTAGATGCAGTGTTTTAGCCGCAGTGTTTTAGCCGCAGTGTTTTAGATGCAGTGTTTTAGCTGCAGTGTTTTAGCCGCAGTGTTTTAGATGCAGTGTTTTAGATGCAGTGTTTTAGCCGCAGTGTTTTAGCCGCAGTGTTTAAGATACAGTGTTTTAGATGCAGTGTTTTAGATGCAGTGTTTTAGCCGCAGTGTTTTAGATGCAGTGTTTTAGATGCAGTGTTTTAGCCGCAGTGTTTTAGATGCAGTGTTTTAGATGCAGTGTTTTAGCCGCAGTGTTTTAGATGCAGTGTTTTAGATGCAGTGTTTTAGATGCAGTGTTTTAGTGCCAGTGTTTGTGTATGAAGCTGAGAACATGGCCACTATCTGCTTGTCCAGATTGGCTCAACTACTTGTTATAATTTAATTATGTTCATTTTCAAATTAGACATAAAGGATTTACCTGATATTCAATTAAAATAGGTTGAAGGGTATTTGCCAATTAACTCAATGCCCTCACATGCTGCTGGTCTCAAATAGATTATTTTGGATCATTTTTGTCATGACATAGATCTTTGCTATTCCCCATTTTAGATGGCAAACAATTATTTGCAGTGGCTTTGATTTAAGTCTGGTTTATAAAAATGGGCTACGCTCCAGCAGAGTGAACTAGCTCACAGATGTGTAGTTAGATTATCTCAATTATAATCACTGCACACTGGCTAATTAAGCCGGGCATATGGAGACGGCAGAGGTTTCAGAAGGCTGTTCAAGTTGAGCTCTTCTGAGGCTATGAACTCAGATCAGAGCACAGTGTTCGGGAGAGAAGTCCTGCAGGAATGTGTATTAAAATGTTTTTTTCTCTTCTCTTTCCTTAGCATCAGTCCTCATTTGAACCGTAAACTTTATGAAATGGGCAATGCACCTGCAAGTAAACATGGATAGCAGCACTGATAAACACAGCTAGTGCATCATTACAGCAGCAGACTGGAGCAGGTGTTTTTGTTAAAACCAAATTCAGCGCTGACTTCCCCACCCTGATCGGGTTTCTCACAAATTTCTCCCAACCTCTGTAATTCTCCTTCTCTCCCCTCCCCCTTTTCACTCCTCTGTTTCTTATATGTTCATTTGGCGCAAATGGCTCCAGTATTTTCCACAGCCCCAATTACATTTTCCTGCCTTAGTTAAGCAAATTGCCTCTCTTGACACCTCAGCCATTTTACACAAAAACCTGAATTCAGATTCTCAATGGTAATGAAACAAGGAAGTACTTTCTTCTGAGCCATGGGGGGTTTCAAAGGCAAATATTGTGTAAAGGGTGTGTAACGGGTCTATAAAGGTTGTTTAAAGGTTGTGTAATGGTTGTGTATAGACCCTGGAGAGGAGAGAAGATGCGAGTCCATCAGAAAAGGTGAGAGAGAATAAGAGAGAGAAGGAGTCTGTCAGAGAGAGAGAGACAGACATACGGAAAGAGAGGGGGGAGTGAGGGAGTTATCCTCTTTCACCAACCCCTCTCACCCCCACCTCTCCTTCTGGCTCGTACCACAGTTTAAGCCCTTAATTAAAACAATGTTGACTTTTACATGGAAGCACAGAGACTTGAGATCAGCCTCCGCTCTCAGTTTGGAAGAGCGCAGAGACTAGTGTGAGCTCTCAGTTTGGGAGAGCGCAGAGACTAGTGTGAGCTAGTGCGGAGACTAGTGTGAGCTCTCAGTTTTGTAGAGTGGAGAGATGGGTATGAGCTGTTGCAGAGACTAGTGTGAGCTCTCAGTTTGGTAGAGCACAGAGACTAGTGTGAGCTCTCAGTTTGGTAGAGCGGAGAGATGGGCATGAGACTAGTGTGGGCTCTCAGTTTGGTGAAGCGGAGATTTGAGCGTGAGCTTGTGCGGAGACCAGCATGAGCTTTCAGTTTGGTAGAGTGGAGAGACGAGCATCACAGGCCATGTCAGGCTGCTCAGTTTGGTAGAGTGGGGAGACGAGCATCCTGTCATCGATACGGTCATCCTGGCCATCCAAAACCCTCCTTCCCTGAGTCACACGAGTCATATATATGTATATATGAGCCATTTCTATGTATATACAGTAATACCTTGACATACGAGTTTAATTCGTTCCGTGACCGAGCTCGTAACTCGGTTTACTCGTATATCAAATCAATTTTCCCCATTGAAATTAATTGACATACCATTAATCCGTTCCAGCCCCCCAAAAAACACCCTAATTTATTTGTTACGTAGTTATAAAAATGAGAAATGTATTTATAAATAATAAATAATTAATACAAAACATAATACAAAGATAATAAAATAGAATATAAAGAAATAAACTGGTTCTAAACTTAATTGCTACATTATTATTCTTCACTTACACTTATGGTAATCTTCATCAGTGACGTTTGCATCTTTTTCATTGATTTTTGGCTTTTTCGTCACGCTTTTCTGACTCTGATCTGCAGGGCGTTTCGATAAAAACCTATCCATGGTGGTTTGTTTCTTCCTTCCCTTCAGAATTTTTCGGAAATGCGTTAGGCAAGTGTCATTACACAACGCCAACGCACGACCAGTTGCCACTTTTTCTGGATGTTTCTTTTCTATAAATTCTGAAACTTTCTCCACTTGCTCGGCTCGTAACTCGGGTCTAGGCTCGTAAGGCGAAGCAAGAAATTGTCCGAGCAACGGCTCGTAACTCGGAATACTCGTAAGTTAGTGCACTCGTATGTCAAGGTTTTACTGTATGTGTCATATGCATGTATATATGAGTCATACATATTTGCTAATATCTTGTGTTGCTGTCTCTGTCTCTCTCTCTTTCAGATTACCAGCGCTTGGTAACGGTTGCCGAGGTGATCACCTCACTGCTGTTTCCCTTTCAGTGGCAGCACGTGTACGTGCCCATCCTGCCCGCCTCGCTGTGCCACTTCCTGGACGCTCCCGTCCCCTACCTCATGGGCCTGCCGAGCACCGAGGGGGCAGACCGGTCCCAACTGCAGCTGCCTCAGGAGGTACCGAGCCAGAACCCACAACTCCAACCCGAGCTTGGCCCGGTCTCTGTCTCGCACTCTCTTTTCTCTTTTTGAGAAACAGAACTCCAGGCTTGGGTCAATTCTGTGAATTTCTGTCTCTACAGTCTATTCAGAAAATTTACTGAAATTAACTGAAACTCACTAACTGAAAATTAACAAATAAAAAAATGCCTGTACTGCTCAATGGGAGATATTTCCGTTGAATTGAAATGTACTCTCCGCATTCCAGCCCACTCATTTTCTGTTGCCTTTCAGCAAATCCTGCGATTCTCACACTGAGACGGACAGCGGCGTTAAATGCCTAACCATTTTCTTAGTGCTCTCTGAGGAAAAAAGGCGTGATGAAACAGACTTTAATCGGGTGAAACGCGCGTCCAACTAATGTCTCTGTGAATGGCGGAACATGCCTCTCTTGTGCACGAAGCAGAGGAGATAAGATTCTAATGAGCCCCAGCATTCTAACGAGCTCGAGCATTCTAACGAGCTCCGGAAACATCCACCCACAGGGGCGCCTTAATCCTCCTGATTTCACACAAATTTTAATTATCCAACCGGTTTGTCTCAGGTGTCAGTGCGGGGTGCGCTTTCCCATGAGCCTCTTCCCTCCAAATCCAATTTTCCACCAGATCTTTTTTTTTACCTACCCCCGAGGACTTGTGCTGAATTATAATTTCCAGAATAATTATTTGAAGTATGGCTGGCCTACAGCTGAATTGATCAAAGAGTGATGGTTGCAAAAAACAAGGTTGTAAAAAAACATTACAGGTTGCAACATTACAAGCTTGCAAAAACTCTGATTTGCAAAATAAAAAATAAATATTAAATATGAAAGGGGGAATTATACATTGTTATTTTTAAGCTGTTTGCTTGTGTTCAGATCAAATCAGTCGGATGTAGCTCACATGAGCACACACATGCGCACACACACAAACACGCACACGCACGCACACACACACAAACGCATGCACACACATACAGACAAATACACGCATGAACACACACAGTCACACACACACAGACACACACACACACACACACAGGCTGTGTGTGCAGAACCGAGCTCATACATCTCATATCACATACTCCGTAGAGTCCCGTAGAGTGTGGGTGTGGGACACTGACAGTCTGTCAGACTCCAGACTGGCCGTTATTTCAGCCTCTGGGTGATTTGTGATCCAGTCACTGGAAGGGGGGAAAAGCCTGACCCAAAGATAGCAGGCTGGCAAAATCTTTTTTAGTCTCTTCTATTCTGTTATATATTTTCTAGGAGTGAGCGGATTGGATTCTCAGTGTTGAATATTTACTCTTTTATAGCTTGGCTATGCAATATTCCATCTGAATGGATTGTCACCATCTACAGAATTAATTTATTCCTTCCTCTGAGGTCTGCATTCAGTTAAACTGATATTTCCTCTACTATGGACTACACTCCATGAGCTACAAGCTATGACTACAAGCACCATCATCCCCTCTGTGTTTGTAATTAAGAGGAAGGGGAGGGCAATGATAGACAAAAGAGGAAAGATGGTCATTACAGATCACTGGCCTCCAGACTGCATACAGGGCTCAAACACACACCAGAGCTTTAGAAATATAACAAAAAACTGCTTAATATTAGGCCCTTGAATAGAGTGCCTGAGTGAGTGGACTCATTTGTAATCAGCAGCAACACTCAATCTTTCAGCCTCACCAGGCTCCCGCTGCTTTTTGCTCACGGAAAAGCACAACGTGGTCTTCAGAAAGAGCAGGACGCCTGCTCATTATTTCAGTCCTGCTCCCGCGTGCCTTAAGAATCCTGTTTTTACTGAGAAATTGTGCCTCTGCAAGTTGCCCTTTATCCTGGCTTTTCGCATTAAATGTGAACCCATAAAATAACAGCAGCAGTGCGCCTGATCATTTTGGTTTCTTCTGCTACAGGCTAACCTGTGTTTTGTGGACGTGGATAACCACTGCATAGAGCTCCCGGAGGATTTCCCACAATTCCCCAACAAGGCGGAATTCATCCAGGAGCTGACTGAGGTGCTGCAAAGTTTTGGGGTGTTGGCAGAGGGGGGCGTGTCTGTCAGCCCCTCCCCCAGCCCCGCCGCTGCTCACCTGAGGAGCCTGGCCCTACAGGAGCTGGTGGAGGACGGGCGGAATGGGAACCTGGGCAGCGAGGCCCTCGCGGCCCTGGAGAGGCTGCAGGCATTGGCCCTCCACACCGGCGTCGCCGTGGAGATGGTGGGGCAGGCTGGCCGGGAGGGCCACGCCCCCAGTCGGGAGGAGGAGCTACTGGACGCCAAGCTGAATGTGCAGTTGAGGGAAGTGTTTGCCAGCCAGTTTGTCACCATCTTCGCCGACTATGAAGCCTTCGTCATCCAGAGCGCCCCTGGCCTGGAGTCTTGGATTAATAACCGAGAACAGATGCTAAATTTCGACAAGGTGAGACTGGACACACACACACACACACACAGGGACATGCTTGCAGTGAGAGCATTGATCAGTCATGTGTGATGTGACAAACATCATAACAATGCCTTCTTTTTGAACAGATTAGTGTCACCCATTCTTTGTCTGGAGGGATGAACATGTCAGAAAGAAGGCAAAAGTGATTCTTCAGTTGCTTTATTCGTGGGCTGTGTTACAGATATGACCCTGTAGAGCTGATTTTTTATAGGTCGTGTTACAGATATGACCTGTTACAGATATGACCCTGTAGAGCTGATTTTTTATAGGTCGTGTTACAGATATGACCCTGTCAAGCTGCTTTATTCATTATTGTATTGCAGACATTATTATTGTATTATTGTATTGTAGAGTTGTTTTTTGATGGGTTGTGTTACAGAAATGACCCTTTAGAGATGTTTGTTTGTTGGGTTGTGCTACAGAAATGACCCATTGGAGATGTTTATCTCATTGGTTTGCTTCAGGCCTCCTTTCTGTGGGACCAGCCGGAGCCCTCTCTGCCCTTCCTGTCCCGCTTCATTGAGACGCAGATGTTCACCACCTTCATCGAAAATAAGATCATGTCTCAGTGGGAGGAGAAGGAGCCGCTGCTCAGCGTTTTTGACGCCCGCGTGGCGAAGTTCCGCCTCTGCAACGCCCGTGCACCCAACCTGCTGTCCTACCCTTACCGAAGGTGCTCCACCATCTTGGAGTCAGGTCAGTAGGCACCCTTCAGGCACACCCCCCTCATGAATATTCATAACACACCAGCAAATCAGAACACAAGCATAAATTAGACAATAACACAGACAGAACTCTCAGTGTGAAGAATACAGGGCTGACAGCCTGGTTGGTGTGAAGAGCATCTGCAGTTACTTGCACAGGGCCTTCAGACTGAATGCAGAGTTTGAGCTGCAGCTGTGTGTGTGCAGTTTTACCTGTGCCTTACCTGTGCAAGGGCTTCTGCACCTGTAACAGGCGGTCCTACCTGCGCATGCTCACACAAACAGGCTGTCGCAGTGAGAGAACACAAGCAGCGGTGACGCGACTCCGGACGCAGTTTTGCGTGTTGTGGTGATGACGCACTGCTGTGTCCCGCCTCCCCAGCCCAGGCCATAGAGCAGAGGCTCCTGAAGATCGACCACACGGCCATCCACCCCCACCTGCTGGACATGAAGATCGGACAGGGCAAATACGATCAAGGCTTCTTCCCCAACCTGCAAGCTGATGTCCTGGCCACCGGCCCAGCCAATAGCAAGTGAGTATCTCTGTCTGCCTCACCCCACAGCCAATAGCAAGTGAGTACCTCTGTCTGCCCCTCCTCTAGCCAATAGCAACTGATAAAATCTGACTGTGTGCATGTATGTGTGTCTGCGCGTGTGCATGTCTGTGTCTGTGTGTGTCTGCTGTGTGTATGTGTGTGTATCTGTGCATGTGTATGTGTGTGTGGCTCCAGCAGGTGGTCAGGTCGTACAGCTGCAGCCCAGCGCAGGATGGACTGTCACAGACAGCACTCTGAGCACCTGGGACTCGACAACAGCGGGAAAGAGGTACCCCTCCCCCCTCCCCTCTCCCCCTCTTTTCTGAATTCAAACTGCGCAAATAAACGTTAGCCCGTTAATTACAAACGGTTTTTCTTGCTGGCTCCGCCTACGTGCCTATGATGTGTTACCGAATGGATCTATCGCTCCTCTCCCCAACTGTAACTCCTCCCTCCTCCCCCCTCCCGTCTTTTGAAATTGTGAAGTGGGCTGAGACAGAACCAAAGCCTGTGTTTATACCCCCTTAAACTACAGGAGATTCTGGTGCTCTATTACAGTACAGAACATCCACTGTCACAGTACTGTACGGGTCATGCCCCTTAAATGAATATTCAGAAGATGGGGCCAAATTGGAATGATAAGGTCAACAGCAGGGAGATTGAGCTAAAATTCCACCCTCACCCTCACCTGCCCCCCCCCCCCCACACACACACACGCACATGCACACAAAGGCCCACAGAGGCTACTGAAATTCAGCTCAATTCCTTCTCACTTCAGTCAATTCTGTAAATAATGTTATTAGAGCATTTTTCAGTTAACTAATAGAATTTAAGTTCATTTCCTGAATTGACTGGATCAAAATGGATTTGACCATTCAGCTCGGGAGTCGCTTGCATTAAAATATCAGCATGTAAGATGTGGCTGTATGTGGTTCCAATACAACTACGTGTAGGGGGTGTGACCTGATGTTATGGGTGGGGTTAATGGCTGTCTGTCTTGGGGGTTCCTCCAATAGAACTACGTGCAGGAGAGCAGGAGCCTGGGGAAGCACCTATGGCAGCCCAGGTTATCAGACCTGTCTCCCGCCCTCATCGCCCAGACCAACTGCAAATTTGGGGCTGAAGAAAGAGTGTGAGTGAAGGTGTGAGGTACCCCATCCCCCAGACCCAACCCACACCCCCAAAAACAGCCAGGACCCAATACAGCACTGCAAAAAAAGGCAGGTCGCCCCAACACCCCCCCCCCAAACAGCCAGGACCCAACACAGAGCCAGGACCCAATACAGCACCGCAAAAACAGCCAGGACCCAACACAGCACCCCCCATAAACAGCCAGGACCCAACACAGCACCCCCAAAACAGCCAGGACCCAATACAGCACCGCAAAAACAGCCAGGACCCAACACAGCACCCCCCAAAACAGCCAGGACCCAACACAGCACCCCCCCAAAACAGCCAGGACCCAGTACAGCACCCCCAAAAACAGCCAGGACCCAATACAGCACCGCAAAAACAGCCAGGACCCAACACAGCACCCCCCATAAACAGCCAGGACCCAACACAGCACCCCCCATAAACAGCCAGGACTCAATACAGCACCCCTCTCCAAAACAGCCGGGACCCAATACAGCACCCCCAAAAACAGCCAGGACTCAATACAGCACCCAAAAAACAGCCAGGACCCAATACAGCACCGCAAAAACAGCCAGGACCCAACACAGCACCCCCCATAAACAGCCAGGACCCAACACAGCACCCCCCATAAACAGCCAGGACCCAACACAGCACCCCCCATAAACAGCCAGGACTCAATACAGCACCCCTCTCCAAAACAGCCAGGACCCAATACAGCACCCCCAAAAACAGCCAGGACTCAATACAGCACCCAAGAAACAGCCAGGACCCAATACAGCACCCCCAAAAACAGCCAGGACTCAATACAGCACCCAAAAAACAGCCAGGACCCAATACAGCACCCCCAAAAACAGCCAGGACTCAATACAGCACCCAAAAAACAGCCAGGACCCAATACAGCACCCAAAAAACAGCCAGGACCCAATACAGCACCCAAAAAACAGCCAGGACCCAATACAGCACCCCAAAAACAGCCAGGTTCTAACACAGGGAGGGGAGCACATGTAGGGTACAGCATCAGGACCCCTTATCATCCCTGTACCCAAAACACAGGTAAGGCCTCACTTTCTTCAACAATATTTATAAAAATGAAGCAGCTTACATATCAGAATCTGCTAAATAGCAATGCATGATGCTGAGGTTGAAGAGACAGGCGGGTACAGGTGGTAACAGGTGGGTATAGGTAATGACAGGTGGGTACACATGAGTTCAGGTAGTGACAGGTGAGTACAGGTGGGTACACGTGGGTACAGGTAGTGACAGGAGGGTACAGGTGGGTATAGGTAATGGCAGGTGGGTACAGGTGGGTACAGGTAGTGACAGGTGGGTACAGGGGGGTACACATGGGTACAGGTGGTGACAAGTGGGTACAGGTAATGACAGGTGGGTACAGGTAATGGCAGGTGAGTACAGGTGGTGACAGGTGGTGCTGTTCCTGTTCCAGACTAAGCGCATGCTGGTGGAGAAGATGGGGAGCAAAATTATGGAGCTGGGTCACGGGGAGGTCAGCCTGACTGGCTTGGAGGAGAACACGCTAATCGCCGGCCTCTGTGACCTGCTGGAGCGCACCTGGAGCCATGGCCTCCAGCTCAAACAGGTAAGACACCTGCAGCTCAAACAGGTAAACACACCTGCAGCTCAAACAGGTAAGACACCTGCAGCTCAAACAGGTAAACACACCTGCAGCTCAAACAGGTAAGACACCTGCAGCTCAAACAGGTAAACACACTTGCAGCTCAAACAGGTAATCACGCCTGCAGCTCAAACAGGTAACACACCTGCAGCTGCAGGTCAAACACATAATACATACCTGTAGCTGTAATGGACCTGACTTCCATTACATTACAGTCATTTAGCAGACGCTTTTATCCAAAGCAACATAAAGTAAGTGCATACAGAAACGTCATCAAAGTAACTACAGAACAGATAAAACAAAGCACATCCTTCCCATAACGTAGCAGCTATCCACTTTCTCTTCCACGTCTGCCATTTTGTGGTACTTCCTGCTTCCTGTGTCTGTTTCATCCTTTCATGTGTGTAAGTACATAATTGTTCTGGGTTAGTTTCTATCCTGTGTAATGGCAGACACTGGAGTGTGTTTGTTATGGTTTTTCCCCTGTTCAGGGAAAGTCTGCCATCTGGTCACACCTGCTGCTCTACCAGGGGAGGGAGGACAGTCTGGACCTGCAGGCCACATCACCAGGTGAGTTTTAAAGTGTTTTAAAGGTTTTTGCTTTAGAAGTTATTTTCTTGCAGTTTTTCAGCATGACTGAGATCAACTGAGACATTTGTGTTTCTTCTTTTCTCCTTTCCACAGTGTCGCCAGACAGACTGAAGTCAGAGTGGGGCGGGGCCATGCCACTCCTGGGTGTGTCCCTCACACAGGATATGAGGTACATGACCACTCCCCCTCTCGCCTCCAAGCATGGCAGGAGTCATGTGACTTACTGTAGATGGCCAATCAGATGGAGCCTATGTGATGAGGAGGACCACTAAGACGGCAGCGTAGTGTAGGAGTTGAGGAACTGCGACTCAGAGGTTGCGGGTTAAAATCTCACATGAGCCCTTGAGCTTTACTTGTATTGGTTCAGCATTTATGCAGCTGTGTAACTGTGTGTCGTTAAAAAGTAATGCTGTATAAAATAACTGTGGTTAATGCATCTGCTAAGCAAAGGAACACAAATGTATAAATAAATGAGGTTGTTGGCAGAGTGAGCTGGCACCCAGTCTATCCTCCTCTGGTCCACTGTTGCCAAGGTCACCAGGCTGTAGCCTCCTTACTGCTGCGATGGATCTGCCCTCCGATCGATGGCGTCTCTGAGGAATTCCCCCTGCAGCTCAGAGCCCAGTTTGTGTTATGTCCTCCTGTTACTCACACTCAGCAATCTCCCATTACCGTCCTGACCGTGGCCAGCTCAGCAGCTTCTGACTGCACCTGGGACAGGTGGTCATTTTAAACGGTACCATTGATTGGTGCAGAGAGGTGACTCTTCTCTGCCCTTATGTCCTCTGCTCCTGTAACGGAGGACATTACACACGCAGAACCCATCCGTCACAGCGCTGCTCACCGCGCGGCTCTCTGTCTCTCTCAGACGCATACAGAGCATGACTGAGATAAGGACAGAGGTGGGTCGAACCCGGGCCTGGATCCGTTTGTCATTGGAGAAGAAGCTGCTCTCACAACACCTAAAACAGCTGCTGAACGACCAGGAATTAACCAAGTAAGAGTCACACACATTAACACACACACATATGCACACACACGCACACAGTCTCACACACAAACACACACTTATGTTTGTATGTATGTGTGTCTAGAAGAGAGAGAGAGAGAGAGTGTGTGTGTGTGTGTGTGTGTGTGTGTGTATATATATATATAAAAGGTGTGTTATATATATAACCTGCAGGAAGTTGTACAAGAGATACGCCTTCCTGCGCTGTGAAGAAGAGAAGGAGCAGTTTCTGTTCCACCTGCTCTCTCTCAACGCCGTCGACTACTTCTGCTTCACCAGCGTTTTCACCACCATCAGTGAGTCTGCAGGCTGTCGAACACGACCTCAACTACACCTGTCAGACACGACCACAACCACACCCGTAAACCACGACCGCAACCACACCTGTCAAACATGAACACAACCACACCTGTCGAACATGACCACACCTGTCAGACACGACCACAACCACACCTGTCAACTACGACCACAACCACACCCGTAAACCACGACCGCAACCACACCTGTCGACTACGACCACAACCACACCCATAAACCACGACTGCAACCACACCTGTCAACTACGACCACAACCACACCCGTAAACCATGACCACAACCACACCTGTCAACTACGAACCACAACCACACCCGTAAACCACGACCGCAACCACACCTGTCAACCATGACCACAACCACACCTGTCAAACATGACCACAACCACACCTGTCGAACATGACCACACCTGTCAGACATGACCACAACCACACCTCCTGTCAAACACGACCACAACCACACCTGGTAAACGCAACCATAGCCACAAAAAAAATCACACACCTGTCAAACATAACCATAACTACACTTGTCAACCACAACCATACCTGTCAGACATGTCACAACCACACCTGTCAAACACTACCACAACCACAAAAAAAAAAACTTTGGATCACTTTTTGGGATCACTTTGTCTTATTTAATTTTGTTGCCGCATATTAACATGACATTAAGTGCTTGTTGTTTGATATTTCCTTTTGCGATGTTAATTATGACAGATTGGGTGATATATGTGATAAATTGCTGAGGTTTATCATTAATAAAACATGGTGCAGCTTTCATTTTATCACAGATAAAAAATATGAGGCTAAATTATTCAGCACGTAGTTACATTGAAGTCATGCCAGCGCATTTCCTCGCTTACCCGCAACAGAAAAAAATGAATTAAACTTCAAGGAGAAGCCTTTGCTCTCTGGAAATGTAATTAATGAGAGAGAGCGTTAACACTTCCTAGACCACACAGTGGGATGGGGCTCTGCTGTCTAACCACATGGCGACCTTTTGTACTTCACACATTATCAGCATATTTCCTATATAAAAAAGCCATTTAAGTCGCTGTGGATAAGAGCGTCTGGTAAATGCCCATAATGTAATGTAATATAATGTAATGTATTTGGACATGTAGAGCGGTTGCCTGGTTGCTGGGCGGTGATGTATACTGTTTAACACTGCTGGGCTGTTAGTGTTTAGCACACCGCTGGTCTGTTTTGTCCCTGTAGTGATTCCGTACCGAGCAGTCATCATTCCCATTAAGAAACTGAGTAACACTATAACCACCTCCAACCCCTGGGTGTGCGTTTCGGGCGAGATGGGCGACTCAGGCGTCATGCAGACCCCCAAGAATGTTCTCGAGATTACCTTTGAGGTGAGTGAAGCCCCAGCTA
This sequence comes from Ilyophis sp. 1 JC-2022, assembly GCA_022702515.1. NCBI lineage: Eukaryota > Metazoa > Chordata > Actinopteri > Anguilliformes > Synaphobranchidae > Ilyophis > Ilyophis sp. 1 JC-2022. The sequence continues at coordinate 121,660,679 of CM040404.1, read as the reverse complement.
GCGTTCCACAGAATACAATGTTTTACTGATGTTTTCACAACGTTATGAGGACGTTGTGAGGACATTATGAGGACATTGTGAGGGCGTCTTATGCTGATAGGCCAGATTTTAATTTTTGCTTTCCTCACAGAATATTCCTGCTGATTTATGTGCCATAATCATATGATGAATGATTTGCTTAAACACACACACACACACACACACACACACACACATGCAGACACATACATTTCTCCTCTGTGTTTCAGTGCCAGAACCTGGGCCAGCTCACTACAGTGCAGCTGGGACATGATAACTCTGGGCTCCTGGCCAAGTGGCTGGTGGACTGTGTGATTGTGCGGAACGAAATCACAGGACACACATACAGGTAAGAGACCTGTAGAGACACACATACAGGTAAGAGACCTGTAGAGACACACATACAGGTACGATACCTGTAGATACACACATACAGGTACGATACCTGTAGATACACACATACAGGTAAGAGACCTGTAGATACACACATACAGGTAAGACACCTGTAGATACACACATACAGGTAAGGTTGGAGGTACACCACACCTGACACTCCAACATTCACATTTATGCCTGTGCCTCAAACACCTGAAACCCCCACACCTGTAAAGAAATCACACCCCTGTTCCCCCTCACACTAACACCCTCCCCCTCCCCCCTAGATTCCCCTGCGGTCGCTGGTTGGGTAAGGGTGTGGATGACGGCAGCCTGGAGCGGATTTTGATTGGTGAACTGGTGGCGCCATGTGGAGAGGAAGAGGCGGGGAAACCATGCCGGACTCCGCCCCTTCAACGCTCACCAACCCTGACCCGGCGCATCAGCATCACTGCGCTCACCGGCCGAGCCAATAGTAAGCCTGGCTGCACCTCACTAAACTACACCACACCTGGCTGCACCTCACCAAACTACACCACACCTGGCTGCACCTCACCAAACTACACCACACCTGGCTGCACCTCACCAAACTACACCACACCTGGCTGCACTTCTCACCAAACCACAAAACACCTGACTGTACCTCTCACCAAACTACACCACACCTGGCTGCACCTCACCAAACTACACCACACCTGGCTGCACCTCACCAAACTACACCACACCTGGCTGCACCTCACCAAACTACACCACACCTGGCTGTACTTCTCATCAAACCACACAACACCTGACTGTACCTCTCACCAAACTACACCCCACCTGACTGTACCTCTCACAAAACTACACCACACCTGGCTGTACCTCTCACCAAACCACACACCACCTGACTACCTCTCACCAAACTACACCACACCTGGCTGCACCTCACCAAACTACACCCCACCTGGCTGCACCTCTCACCAAACTACACCCCACCTGGCTGCACCTCTCACCAAACTACACCACACCTGACTGTACTTCTCACCAAACTACACCACACCTGACTGTACCTCTCTCCAAAGTACACCACACCTGACTGTACCTCTCACCAAACCACACCACACCTGACTGTACTTCTCACCAAACTACACCACACCTGACCTGTACCTCTCTCCAAAGTACACCACACCTGACTGTACCTCTCTCCAAAGTACACCACAACTGACTGTACCTCTCACCAAACCACACCACACCTGGCTGCACCTCTCACCAAACTACACCACACCTGACTGTACCTCTCACCAAACCACACCTGACTGTACCACTCACCAAACCACACCTGGCTGTACCGCTCACCAAACCACATCTGGCTGTACCGCTCACCAAACCACACCTGTCTACACCTCACCAAACTACACCACACCTGGCTGTACCTCTCACCAAACCACACCACATCTGGCTGTACCTCTCACCACACCACACCTGGCTACACCTCACCAAACTACACCACACCTGGCTGTACCTCTCACCAAACTACACCACACCTGGCTGCACTTCTCACCAAACCACAAAACACCTGACTGTACCTCTCACCAAACTACACCACACCTGGCTGCACCTCACCAAACTACACCACACCTGGCTGCACCTCACCAAACTACACCACACCTGGCTGCACCTCACCAAACTACACCACACCTGGCTGTACTTCTCATCAAACCACACAACACCTGACTGTACCTCTCACCAAACTACACCCCACCTGACTGTACCTCTCACAAAACTACACCACACCTGGCTGTACCTCTCACCAAACCACACAACACCTGACTACCTCTCACCAAACTACATCCCACCTGGCTGCACCTCACCAAACTACACCCCACCTGGCTGCACCTCTCACCAAACTACACCCCACCTGGCTGCACCTCTCACCAAACTACACCACACCTGACTGTACTTCTCACCAAACTACACCACACCTGACTGTACCTCTCTCCAAAGTACACCACACCTGACTGTACCTCTCACCAAACCACACCACACCTGACTGTACTTCTCACCAAACTACACCACACCTGACCTGTACCTCTCTCCAAAGTACACCACACCTGACTGTACCTCTCTCCAAAGTACACCACAACTGACTGTACCTCTCACCAAACCACACCACACCTGGCTGCACCTCTCACCAAACTACACCACACCTGACTGTACCTCTCACCAAACCACACCTGACTGTACCACTCACCAAACCACACCTGGCTGTACCGCTCACCAAACCACATCTGGCTGTACCGCTCACCAAACCACACCTGTCTACACCTCACCAAACTACACCACACCTGGCTGTACCTCTCACCAAACCACACCACATCTGGCTGTACCTCTCACCACACCACACCTGGCTACACCTCATTAAACTGCACCACACCTGACACTCCAACATTCAGGTTTCTGCCTGTGCCTCAGAGCCTGATTTTAGTTGTTTATGGGTTATGTTGTGATTACAAACTGTCACTGTAGGAAATGCTTTGTAAATCACTTTAACACCTTCCTCTTCATCCTCTTCCTCACAGAACCGAACGGTGCTCAGATCCAGGAGGCGATCGGGGAGGCAGTGAACAGCATCATCAAACACTTCCACAAGTCTGAGAAAGAGGTGTGTGTGTGTGTGTGTGTGTGTGTGTGTGTGCGTGTGTGTGTATGTAATTCCATATCTGAGCATGCTCAGGGTAGGTCACAGTAAATGCATTCACTTCTTTTGTGGGTTGTGCACACAGAATATTTGGGAACTCCTGGTCTAAATTCATGACTCCAGACTGGGCTCTTATTGGGTGGAAAAATCCTAATTTTATGCAGCATAGCAAAAATAAGAGCTAATGACACATACACACTGAGGACAGCATGTATCTACAGGGAAGCTGTAGTAAGTACATTTTCCTTATCTGCTGTTAAAAACTGAAAGGATAACCAAAATCAGTCTCTCTGTTCTGGAGTCTTAATTTAGTTATTTTCATGAAATCTTAGTCAGTGGACCCACTGAGACTGTGAATAAAATTAAAATAAAATATGTATCTAATATAATTGTGTTTGATAAATGGAAGTGTCTCTGGGTTCCGGGAGACATTATATGAAGCATTATCAATCTGCCTTCACCTGCTGTGTCCATTCTGTCTGTAGTCAGCTGACCTCAATTCTCTGAACAACATAAGAATACATAATGAGACCATTCAGCCCATCTAGAACATAAGAACATAAGAATACAGAAATCAAATCAAATTAATTTGTATGGCGCATACGTACATTTGTCACAATACGTTTTACAATGAACCCAGGCCAAAACCCCCATGAGAGCAAGCCTCGGACAATGTTGGCAAGGAAAAATGAGGAAATAATGAGGAGAACAGGCAACGTAGCCCATCTAGCCTCATCATTGACCTGCATTTGAGAGAATGCCGCACTATGTCAAACCTTGATGCCCTGAAGGTGTCTGCCTCTATATCAGCAGGGAAGCTGCTCCACGTAATAACTATTGCATTTAGACACAGAGTTCTCTGTGTAAATACAGTACTTTCTGTTATGGGCGCAGATTGCAGAATGTACACTGTAAAAGCATTGCGGTCATGTGACAATCAGGGCAGTGATGTACAGCGGTCCATAGGAAAGCACTGTGCTCTCAGAATGGGAGACAGTGAAGACAGTGTGGGGCGGCTGTGGCTCAGGAGGTAGAGCGGGTCGTCCGCTGATCGCAGGGTTGGCGGTTCGATCCCCGGCTCCTCCTGTCCACATGTCGAAGTGTCCTTGGGCAAGACACTGAACCCCAAATTGCTCCCAATGAGCAGGCTGGCGCCTTGCATGGTGGCTGCCGCCATTGGTGTGTGAATGTGTGTGTGAACGGGTGAGTGAGAGGCCATTGTAAAGCGCTTTGGATAAAGGCGCTATATAAGTGCAGTCCATTTACCATTTACCAAGATGGTGGGATAAATATTTGAATATCCATTATATTATATGTAATACTAAGCCCTTGTCTTCTGCTGTATTCCCCCCAGCAGAGGGTAAGTCTGACGGTCCTGCTTTGTGGAGAGAATGGCCTGGCATGTGTGCTGGAGCAGTTCTTCCACCACGGCTTTAGATCCACACGCCTGTTCCAAAAGAATGCCTTCATATGGGACTTTGTGGGTGAGTAGTACAGAATAATAATTATTATTATTATTAGTAGTAGTAGTAATATTATTGTTATTATTATTATTATTATGGCACTTGTGGTAGGACATTGTGTCATTGTGCACCTGTGACCCCTTGCTGGGTGACTTGTGCAAGCTACACATGAAGTGACCTCCTCTGACTCAGTGTCTCTGTGAGTTTAACTGGACTGTGGAGAGAGAAAAAGAGGTCGCTGACGTCTCCTGTTTCAGGAGGAGAGGATGTGCTTGTCTGAACTCTCCCAAATGAATACAGGAGGTTTCAGCATTGAGCTTGGTGCACAAATACAATGTGACTTTCCTGCTACCATCCCTTTGGTAGCAAATAGGGGCAAAATTAAAAAATAAACCCCATTAAAAATGAAAAGGTGTGTCACAACACAGGGTGAATATCTGTCAGCTGTAAAACCAAAATAATTTAAATTCAGGCATAAAACAAAAATATTGTACTTGTTTGAATGACAGTTCAAAATGATTATGAACTGTTTTTTGTGTGTTGAGTTGTGATGTATTAACTGGCCACGTTTGTGTGGGTTTGTGTGGGTGTACAACATCTGTTAGCTTTGTGTCTTCTTTTTTTGTGTCTGAATCATGGCGTTTGAGCATGCTTTTTTCATTTGAACTGGCTCCCTCTAGTGGAGGAAGAAAAAACAGGAACATTGTATAACTCGAACCACAAAGCTTGGAATACCTGTGTTCTGAAAACATTTTTGTTAAATGTAAACTGCATTTTAAATTTCCACAATTGCAATAACACAACAAATGACAATAAAACACACTTTCAAGAGATAGGCAAAAAATGATTTTAAAAAAACTGAATAATTTAAAAATGGAAACCTACTGCTGCCAGTTGCACACGCTATCTCCTCTCAGCTGATAGGTCTCCTCTCAGCCAATAGGAGCAGCAGCCTGTCTCCCTCTGTCTCCTCTCAGCCAATAGGAGCAGCAGCCTGTCTCCCTCTGTCTCCTCTCAGCCAATAGGAGCAGCAGCCTGTCTCCCTCTGTCTCCTCTCAGCCTGGGAACAGTAGCATATTTTCCTCTGAGAGGCTGTCCGTAACAAAGCAGATTGTCTTAATTTGAGGGAAGTGCAGGGCTCTAGATTCTGTGTGTCCATGTGTCCCTCTGCTCCCCCACAGAGAAGGCTGTGGCGTACCTGGACTCAGCTGATCAGATGGGGGACCTACAAGAGGCCCCCAAACCCCTGGGGCTCACCTGCGAAACCTTTTTTCGCTACGTTAGCGCCATCAACGCCACACCCAGAAACATCGGGAAGGATGGAAAGTTCCAGCTGCTGGTTTGCATGGGAGCCAGGTGAGCGAACACACCTGTGCCTGTATCACACATGTATACGTACGTACATATATACGCATATCACACACACACACACACACACTTGTCTGCATTCAATTTACTGCTGGAAACTACACCTTGGGAGGAAATTGCAGTTGTTTAATAAACCAGATATTTCAAACTGTCCCAAATGGTCCTGCATATGATGTGAAATGAATAGGCATCTGACCTTTGACCTCTTACTTACTTGTGTTTACAGAGACCGGCTGTTGCCTCATTGGCTCCCCTTGTTGGCGGAGTGCCCATTCACCGAGCGCATGTACAAAGAGAACGCCCTCCTTCGCGACCGAGCCACAGTGAGCACACTTATCAACGTCCTGCACACGCTCCACGACTTCCCAATTACCCTGGAGACCTCCTTCGTCAAGGGCATTGACCTATAGCCGCCGAGGATTCTGGGAAACATCACCCTGCCATCCCCGAAGACTCAGACGTACAGATCATCACTGAGGCCTGTGTGACTAATAAATGGGCGTGGGGGGAAGATTGAGAGACTCGCTGCGCCTCAAGCATTGAGGCAGAGAAAAGTCCTGGAGCCCCTGTTGAAATATGGCCGCCGTGTTTGCCATTTCCAGCTCTCTGAGAATTAGCACCAAGCTTATAAAACTATATAAACTGGACATTTTCCCTGTGATGGCTGTGTATATATGTTCCTTCCCTGAACCCCAGTAGCGTTAGGCTGAGATGTTCAGTCCCCAGAAAGAGAATCTGTACTTGTCATGTGGTTTCCTTTAGAAGTTAAGCAGCTAGCACTGCTGTGACGTATAGTATACTGAGTTAAACGAGAGAAAAAGAAAGGAAATGGAGGAGAGAGGGATGAAAGGAGGCAGAGGGAGAGACTGCTGGTGACCCCGCCCCTGCATCTCTGTAGCACACTGGATCCCCTGTGATCCCCTATGATTGGCTGTTTTCTGGACTGCGCTGGCTGTGATTGGCTGTAGTCCTTGGGAGGATAGTGGTGGCTGTGCTGTACTGGAGGGTCAGAGATCATCCGGGGTCTGGGCGGGGTGGGAACGGGAGCCGACCCCCTAATCAAATGGACGTCCCAGCTGAACGGGGGACAAACCGATACTCTGTGCTTTTTGGGGGTTATGCTTTCTCTCCCTCCATCCTAACCCCCTCCCCTCTGGCGACTCATGTGATTATATTTGAACCTCCTCCTGGGGGATTTTTCATTGAAGTTGTCATTGTTACCATCAGCATCTGTGTAGTCCTGGCCTGAACTCCCCCCCTCCCCACACAACATCCGGCCCCCATAGTGTCCAGTGCTGGTGGATTCTGAACTCTCACCTGTATGTACATTATATATCTGTTGGTGTCTCCCGATCTCTGAAGGACGTTATAACAACACTACTGTACTCTGCTGTAATATGTGCCAATAATATCAGAAAGGCTTCTGGGTTTCTGAGCTGTTTCACATCAGTGAGTGAAGTGTGGGAGACACTGCAGCCTGTTCTGATAGCAATAACGACCACCTCATTAGCTCCTCTCCTGCTGATGCTCCAGGCTGTGCTGAAATCCGCATTCATTCTAACCTGCATCTAATTAACCTACATCTGCAGAAAATGTGAAATCTTTTGGAAAAAATTGAAATAATCCTGATAAATTAATTTTGTTCAGGGTCCATTGTTGGCTATTTGTGTTCGTTAGAAATTATACTTCTAAATATATGTGAACATTACTGAGGCAGATCAGCTAATGCAGGATACATGGTGGAAGTGTGTAAACTGTGTATTACTCATTCTCTTACATCCAGGGTGATGGAGGTGGTATTGGGCATACTAATTTTTTATTGTGAATCAAAAATGCCATTAAAATAATAAGGAACTAGCCTACAGTATATACAGTGTGTGTGTATTGTTTTACACAGTGGTCTTTAGGATGACCTGAAATCAGACAAAGTGGGCTAAAATGAATCGGTTCAGTTCAAGGCGACCCTCTCTCCCCGTTACACAAACACCGATATCCTCAGTGGGGGAGTCCGAGTGAAAACACCTGCTTCACAGATCAAGTAATTTACAAGGCCAGATGTGCCGAGCACTAAAATCCTCATTTAGAATTCGTATAATTCACCCAAGGCTTACGAACAGCTCCTGCTTTCACGTCACTACTCTCCGATTGGTCCCTGCAACGCATTAGCCTCTGTGAGTAGTGCACGATCCGGGTGTTCAGACATCGGTGGTACTGCCGCACCTGTCTTACTGTAGTAGACATATATGCCTGCATGTTTTTCCAGTGGGAAGGCGGTAAAACACTGATGGGGTTACTGACGATTAAATTGTCTCAATGTTGCGAACAAAACTCGTGAAACACTTTGCATCAGCTACGTAGCCTAACTCTCACCAGTTATTATCGTAGAAAAGCGATCACTTATTAAATAAATGCTGACAGTCTACGTGTTCAATACACGTGCATACATGAGTGGCAATACTGAACGCAACGTTTTTCGTTTTCTCAGGCGTAAACCGAGACCTTACACGCAGGAGGAGCCAACGAAAGTTTAAAGAGCAAAAAAAGCGTTCGTGTTTCTTGAAATGTTACTTTCATGTTCTGTATACACCAGTACTCGCTGGTTAGGCTTGCGAGTGTCCGATTCAAAGTAACTAGTCACTACAATGAAGTGACGACTGACGAGACGTTCCTTCTGCCTGAAAGTAGCCATCTGCTGCTCCACAGTAGCCTAATGTACCGCTCGCTCCGCCTCTTTGCTTACATTCTCTCAGCTCAAATGAATGCACCATGGCAACAAGGAACAGCCCTCTTTTCCCGCGCAATATTCTCTTCCTTATAAGGCCAACAGAACGCACACGCAGATAAACGTCAGACGCGTATGCAAATTGTTTGATTGAAGAAATTCGGAAAATGGAGGCGTGTGAAGGCGCATGCGCAAATCGAAACAATTTACTATTTGCCAGACGTAGCTCACAAGAAGTGAGACGTCAACAAGCGCGAGGTGTTTCTACTGCTGTGTTTGATTGTTAAATGAGTTACAACTGTATTGACGATTATTTTTCAAGTTCACTAACTGCTTTTACATCTAAACAAGGTAAGGAAAGCTTCTTATTCGGTAGGCAGGTGGCGGTACTAGAATGTTTTGAAATTATACCACACACAGCTTTGGCTAGATTGCTAAAAATGTTATCGTCCAAAGCAAGTTGTTCTGTTGCAGCATGAGCGTAGTTTCTGGTCTTGTTAAACCTGCATAACAGTCCCCGGCTGTGGGACTACCGCTTCTGTGAGTGTTTACAAATACGTCTTCGTATGGGGCGCATGCTTTTTTAGGCGATGCCAGAGAACGTGAAATATAGTTTCCTCAGCTCATTTTAAAACGGTCTCGGCCTCCGGAACAGCTTTGCTCGTAGTGTAGAATGCAACTGTTATACAATAATGTCATGTTGGCTATATCGTGTAGTCATTTTGAGATCTTTGCTATATCTACTTAGCCAGAACATAATTATTGTGTATGCTACTTTCAGTTTTCCGTAAGTTGAAACGTACCTATCAATCAACGAGTGTTGCCCCCTCATAATAGTCAACGTGGATTGTGGTCTTTACCAGTTTATACGTTTGTGCAGAACTTCACAACCGTGCAATTTCACACCTATTGCACGTTGGCAGGGGAGTGTGTTCTGTCAAAAGTGCACATCCTACGCGCTTTTGAACGACCATTTTCAAAAGCTGACAGAAACGTCTCTAAAATGGCTTGTAATAAGTATAATCCTACCCTTGGCTAAAATTTGATGGCGACGTGTCTGCATTTAGACAGTGTAGAAGCTACGCATTTGATTATCACATTTCATTTTGCAGCGTTACGTAAAACAAGACCAACTATATGAAAGCCGCAGTAGGAATTCTTCCTGATTAATATTTGGGTGTACTTATGTTATGAAGGATTTCTGCTGTGGAGCTCAAGTTTATGCGCGCGTATTTTCGATTCGAACATGAAACGGGTAAACTGCATGCGCATATGCATTTCAAAATCGCTTTGAAAACAAAGGGCACGCCGTAGGTTATTACAGCACTTCTTGGATGTATGTAGGTTAATTGGCATATTTATTATGTTTTCCGTTTTGCTTTTCGTCGATTTAACGATTTTATTAACACGAATCGAGTTGGAACTGCAGGTCGATCGGGCTGCAGTAAAACGGGTTGTAAAATGGGTGCGCATGATGCGGTTGGCGAGCCATGCTTCCTCGGAAAGTAGTGGGCGGTGAACATATCGGTTTACCTTCTCTTCACATGGGAGGCATTTGGCGCATTTACAATTGTCATTTTAAATGTCGTGTTTATTATTAAAATATCGCCCGATTTCACGATAACAGGACCAGTTCGGTGTTTAGTGGGTTAGTTTCCGAGTGTGAAGTTATTTTTCGACTCTTATTTCCGTAAATATACATGGTTTTACAGGCCAGCTGAATCGCCCCCCTCCCCGTCAGCCCCCTCCCTTTGAAGTGTGTTGCCATGTTTGAATTACGTCAGGAGCTGAATTATACAGACAGTTGTGCCACTGTCAAGAGACATGCGTGGTTGCATAGAGGACGGCACTTTTCGCATTATTTTAGTGCCTGTGTGTCTCTGCAATGACTGACGGTTCAACACTTGAAGATCACTGTGATAAATCGTGACCATTTTGCCCATACTGTAGCTACAGTTTTCGGTAATATACTGTAGCTTTACTAAAACATAATTAGCTTTATTTGCTGTAGGCCTTCCGGCTCTATTTTCTATTTTTGAACTGATTAAAAACGTACTTTGTTTCACGCTTAACGGTTAAACGTTAGGCTAGATAAACTTTTTACAACTTTATAATGTTATTAATAGCGAGTCTCTGTTGCATCCCCGGATTCCCCGCGAAAGCAAACCTCGGTACAACATGACCGGTGACCTAGTACTACCCATGTAGGACAGGTCAGGCAAGATGCTCATTTCGATGGCGTCTGGAGGTCTTGCCGAGGGTGCAAAGTTGTACAGGGCTTTTTGGAACGCAGTCCCTCATACGGGGATATCCGTGCAGCCAGTACGTCCAGATTATGATGGGACAATTCTGAAGTATTAAATTCGTTAGGCTGTTAGCAGTATCAGTTTAATTATCGATTGCCCACATCCATTACACCGGATCAGACATCACGCTCCTGGTTCGAGCATCACTTTTTTTAATCTTGGAATTGTTATTTCAGTCCTATAGTCCGTATTGTATTTGTAATACGGTAGTGCAAGGGATTCATTGGTTAACTGGAAACTAACCAACATGTTTTTTTGTTACCTTTATTGATTTGTTCCATTTGTTTATTTCTATGGATACTTGTTGAAACATAACTTTATTCAAAGAAACTACTTTTTTTCCCTTTTTTTTCTTGAAGAAACATGTTTGGTTTTCACAAACCGAAGATGTACCGGAGCATAGACGGCTGCTGCATCTGTCGAGCCAAGTCCTCCAGCTCGCGCTTCACAGACAGCACGCGCTACGAGAAGGACTTCCCAAGCTGCTTCGGGTAGGTGCGCTCTGGCCCCCCACCCCGCTGCTCCGGTCAGCGTCTGTCAGGGTCACCATAGCCTTGAATGAGCTCTTTGTGTCGTGACTGCAGACAGTGCACAATCTTACTCCGTCGCTCTCATTAGAGTGAAATAAAACGACATTTGGAGAGCGATTCACTGGTTCTTGTTGCCGTTCCCAAGTAATGACAGGAGTTTTTGGTAAGTGGTATTGGCAACTCTTTTTGAAGCATGTAACTTGATATTCTAAGCTAGTCCCCTTACATTGGACCACCTGCATTCACTCCAAGGCACACTTAATTATTTTTCATCTGAACTCTTAATTGATGAATACTTTTCAATAATGTTTGTGCAGCCAGAATATAATCCTAAAATGCTCAGACTTGCTGTACCACTGCCAGATGTCCTGTAGATCAGTAAAATGCACTATTGTATGATTTAAAAATATAATTTTAGTGTGCTGTTATAAATGAATAGAAGCCTACAATATAGATAATCAAAGTGTTCTGATTTTTTTCATGAGTGATGACATTTGAAAAGTAAATCACCCAAATGCAGTCTCATGCATAGAAGTGCTTTAATGAAGACAATAATTTGAAATGCTAATATTGTGGAAACTGCTCAGACATAAAACCATTAGCATTAACATCAAATTGTCCAAGATGTTTGGGTTTTGTACACATCCTTCTGTAATAGAGATGGCATGGGTTGAATGATTATGAGGAAATTTTTTATGTTGTTATGATTTTTTTAGATTGTGTGAAACTCGTTCTGGAGACATTTGCAACGCCTGTGTTCTCTTGGTGAAACGATGGAAAAAACTCCCTGTGGGGTCCAAGAAGAACTGGAACCATGTAAGAGATGTCTTGTTACCCGTGCCAGCACTTTTAACAGTTTGATTTTTACTTTTACTTACACAAGAAGTTAAGGTAAGGTCAATCCTGCAAGTTCAAAGAGTATGCATTTTGATTGTAATTTCGGCAAGTAAATTAAATTTCACACTTGTTTTCACTTCCAAATAAGAGGTTTAAATAAACCGGACTTGTTTGAGGTAGATTGAACCTGTGTCTAAATATGCCCCATTGGACTCCATTGTAAAAAAATGCAGAGCAGAGCGATTCTTTGGGTGGACAAAGTTCAAAAAAGAAAGATGTGACAAAATTCTTATAATTACCAATCAGCAATTGTGGAAATAGTTAATTAAAATGGGTCCAAGTCTAAAAAAACTGAATTGCCCTTTAAGTTTAGTGTCAATAAGTTCAGACAATACAGTATTGGGGTGGAAAAAAATAATTATTGCACTTTATTTAGTTTATCTTCGGACACAACCAGTTAGAGATGAACTAGATGTTGACCATTTTCAATCCTGATATGACCAAAAAAAGAATTTAGAATTGTAGTCAATTAGAATTTTATAGGCCAATCCAATCACTGGGTTAGGAGAGTGAGAGTCTAATTAATTACACAGTGGAGAGGATGTTTGTGTTCCTGCTAAAATATGTTTTCTATTTCTGCACTGAATTTAAAGTGTCCACAATTAGTAGTTTAAAAATCATGATTTCATCAGTAATGTACACAATGTTTGTCAAGCAGCCCATAATTTCTATTTAAATGAGTAATTTGCTGGGCTTTTGGTCTCCCTTTGAGTGTTTATATTGATTGCTGGTTATTTTTTATTATTGGCAAGGTCAGTTTAAACTAAGTTTGCTGATTTATGGCTGTATTCATTTTTAAATTCTGTTTCAGTTGAGGCTTTCACATCTGTGGTTTCTGTGTATTTACCTCCCACCTCTAGGGTTGCTGTTCTTAACCCCAATTTATGCACTTGTCTTCTCATTGTAAGTTGCTCTGGATAAGAACATCTGACCAATACCAGTAATGTTTCTCTTTAAACATTTTTCAGATTGTCACAGATGGTACTATGAATGATTGTCTGTCTGGCCTCATATAGAAGCATTATGTTTCTTTAATGGTTTTGTTCCGATTTGTCATTGTCCATATCACCTGTTCTCTTTTCTGCTTAGATGACGGGACCTTGTTGTTAACGCCCTTCTCTTCCCCTGATTTTCTGTACTGTAGAGGAACATTTCTTTTCAAATCCGCCATTTCAGGAAATGAATGGAAATGCCCCTGATGTGCTATGAGGCCTTTCGAGACTTCGGTTTAATCACCTGAAATGTTGGAATTGAGATTAATTTATCCCAATGTTGTATATTATGTTTGTTTTTCTTTTGCCATCTCGTTCAAAAGTTACATTTGTCCAGAGTTCTAGAATGTGCTGTGATGTGTGGATGATTTCCTTGGAAACTGGTATCCTAGTGCCCACTGATTCCGCTGGCTCGTTACAGGTGGTGGATGCAAGGGGTGGATCGAGCTTAAAGACCACGGTGAGGCCAAAGAAGATTAAGTCGCTGTCCCGGAGAGTGAGACCGAGCCAGACCAGCGGTGCTCTGAAGAGACACAGTAAAGCATCACTATGTCATTAAATTACTGTATAACTGTACAGGGTCTGCAGCCCTGTTCCTGGAGTGCCACAGGCTCTGCTGGTTTTTGTTTTTGCTCTGAATTTAGTTCATTAATTCAAATCAAATCAATATTTATTTATATAGCGCATTTCACAACTAGTTGTCAGAATGCGCTTCGCAGAAAAACCCAGCCTAAACCCCCACAAGAGCAAGCCAAAGGCAACAGTGGCAAGGAAAAACTCTCTGGTGTAACTAGGAAGAAACCTTGGGAGGAACCAGACTCGAGAGCAGTTGATTACATGGTTAACTCATTTTGCCTGTTTATTTGGGTGCTGATTTTCAGGGTAAAACAAAAAGCAGCAGATCTTGTGGGTTGTGGCTCTCCAGGACCAGGGATGTAGACCCCGGTTATAACTCATTGGCTTACTGGACGTGATTAGAATTACTTTTTCATCAAAATTATCACTATAGCTGAATAATGGCTGACATACCTCGGGTTGCAGACTCTGCCATTGCCTGTACAGCACTGCCTCACACTAGAATCAAACTGGCAACTTTGAAGACATGAACTCTAATTAACCACAACACAACATAGCCCTCCATTTTAAAAAAAATACAAATAAACAAATCAAGGTTAGCTGCTGATTGGCTCTGGGGATTGAATGTGAGCTACTGATTGGCTCTGGGGGATGGGTGGTGAGGTACTGACTGGCTCTGGGGGATAGTGTGAGGTGCTGATAGGCTCTTGGGGTTCAATGTGAGGTGAGGTGCCAACTGTCCCTGGGGGTTCAATGTGAGTTGTTGATTGGCTCTGGGGGTTGAATGTGATGTGCTGATTGGCTCTCTTCCTGCAGACTCTGATGCCCACAGCACTTCTAGTGCTTCCCCTGCTCAGTCTCCCAGCTACAGCAACCAATCAGATGAGGGCTCTGATAGCGAGCTTACCCCAGGAACTGGCCGATCCCCCATCTTCTCTTTCCTGGATCTCACCTATTGGAAGAGGTAGGTGCCTTCTCTACCTTCTACTGCCCCATGTCCCCTTCAGAACCTAATTTCCTGTGCTTTATTTTTTACTGCTGTAAAGCACTTTGTGCTAAATGCTTGAAAGGCGCTATACAAATACAATTATTATTATTATGAGAAAGGAAGGGCATCTCAATGCTTCAGACAGGGTGGAGTGGACTTTTGCCTTTCTCTCTCATTTAACCTTTTAAGACGTAAGATTGCAAATGTGTGATTATAATGTTCTTAACTGAAAATTGCTTAATGTTACAATCACTACTGGTAAATGAAAGCAATCTAGTTCTAGAACACTTACCTAGAAATTTGAAGAAGAAAAAAAAAAAAAGTTTTATTTAAACTACTCTTCAAAGGGTTAAACCAGCTATCCTCCCCAACAGGCAGAAGGTGTGCTGTGGGGTCATATATAAGGGCAGGTTTGGGGAGGTGCTGATTCACCCCCACCTGTATAAACCCTGCTGCCAAAAACAACAGCAGGCACGACAGGAGCAGGCACAAGAGCATGCAGGTGAGGAAGAGGAGGAGGACGAAGATGACGAGGAAGCCCAAGAGAGCAAAGAGAGTCTTCAGCCTCAGGGGGTGCAGTCAACCACAAAACCCAAAGAGGATGACAAGGAAGAGGAAGAGGAAGAGGAGGAGGAGGAGGAGGAGGATGAAGAAGAAGAAGAAGAAGAAGAAGAGTGGTGACCTCACACAGTTGTGTGCACGTGTGTACACTTGCACACGGAACTCAACTGTCACTCTGGGTCACCTTGGAGACATGGTTTGAGTTGTTTTTATTGAAGTGGCATCTGGTTGCCGTGGTTTCTGTCTATTCCTTGATTATAGGATAGCTCCTGCTGTGTTCTAACCTGCTGCCTGACTTTTGGGCTACACAAGACCTGGACTTTCTCTTTTTAAACATAAAATGCTGGATTTCTGACTAAGCAACTGTGTGTGTGTGTGTGTGTGTGTGTGTGTGTGTGTGTGTGTGTGTGTGTGTGTGTGTGTGTGTGTGTGTGTGTGTGTGTGTGTGTGCGTGCGTGCGTGCGTGCGTGTGCGTCTTTGTGTTTGTGTGAGAGAGAGAGAGAGAGAGAGACCGAAAGATGTTTGAATCATGGACACATACAACTGTACTGTGCAGGACTGAGCCATGACCCATGCACCAGCCTTCTCACCAGCCGCTACTGCTAGCCTTTGCCTGGGATTTCCTCTTCCTGTACACCACTGTGTAGAGTTCTCTTGAAAACACACACACGAGATACACCAGCCTTATTTGTGTTTCTCAGTTATATATAAGGGTTTTACTCCATTTGTCGTGGAGAAATAGGTGAATCTCCAGGTGTGCTGCAGTTCAGTGTTTTGTTGAGGTCTTGGAAAGGTAAAAGGGGCGTTAACTGATGTCTGCATGAACGCAGTGTAGGTTTTTCTCCGAAGGATCCCCTGAATATTTGCATGAGTCAGACATATTGCATGGCCTTAGAAAAGCTTTGAGCTCTAATATTCAGACCTTTGATCTGTGCAGCTCTATAAACTGTATTTAAGACGAGAGTCATTACTATTTTTAAAAAAACAAAAAACAATTGTCTTTTCCAGTGTATTCAACTACTACAGTAATTAGCGGATTGTGAGTGGTTGGAGTTTGTAAATAGCACTGTTTAGGTAGAGGGGTTTCTCACCTATACTCTCCAAACACATTTCCTGTGAGCATAGAGAACGCCAGCCTCTACCCACCCCATTTAAAAGCATGAAACAAAGCTTGGTGCAAATTGATTTTGATGGTGAACCTTGTTGTATTCTTACACTCATTACACTTGTTGTATTCTTAAAATGTTTCATGTGTTTGTCAGAATTTAACTTTCTTACTTTCCTGTACAGATTTTTGTCCTCTGAGTCTATTATAATCTCTGCTATGGAGCAGCTGGGTGCAATGTTATTTCTAACCACAAGGTGGAGGCTGCTCTTTTCAGTGTCACTGTTCTTCCAATAACCCTTTGGGATTTTTAGAGATGATTATAATTTTTGTAGTAAAGAAAAAAATAAATAAAATAAGCCTTTCTTTGGTAAGTGTGTAAAAGCTTAAAAGACTTCAGTCGTAAGGCGTTTGGGATCAGGTGATGTCATTATTGTTGTGTTTCTCCATTCCATTTAGAGACGTGTAATTCCCAGTGCAGTTTGTGCATTTTAAATCCCCGTGTTGAAACTATGATGAATTTACTGACTGGGCTGGGTGATTTGTCCATATGCAAATTCGTATATCAGTTAATGTCGCAACCTTTGTGTTAATACCCCAACGGATTACACATCACAAACATACGATTCTTTTGTTTTATCAAAAATATATGATGCAATTGTACAATAAGAATATTAGATTGAGTGCATTGGCAGCTATGGTTTTAAAATATTTTCAGTGAATATTGTAGGCAGTTTACCAAGGAGTGCTTCTCGCTGTACTGTGAGCCAGTTAAATCTGTCATTTATACGTATGAACGTCTTCTGGACACTACATGGTACCTTTATGTTTAATATTGTTTATCTCTGAAAGAGTTGTATGTACATATTTAATAAGGTAAATACTTGTAACGGTGGAACTTTCTCTGTCTTATTTATTTCTATTTATTTGTATTTGTATGAATTTCTGCTGGATGTGTTTTAGAAAATAACCCCCCCCCCCCCTTTACTTCTACTCTAAATCAGGTTGGGTTTGAGAAAGTGGAGCACCACGAAGATCTCTGATTTAACTGGCTTTGTTGTTCATGATGTCATATCGTCTCCCTTCACATGCCTGTGTGAAATTGTAGGGTGTGATATTGTTGCCTGGCAACTAGAATTTTTTGTTGTCTTTTTGGGGGGTGTTTGGCAGAATTAACTGATGGTTCCCTGGGCTCTCCTCAAATGACTGGCAAGTTTGGTTATATAGACTTTTCATTGCATAGATTCTGCATTATCATGGTTGGCTGTAATAATGTGCTGAACTATGTGAATGTGGCCACGGATATGCGCAGTGTACAGCGCCAACTGGATCTTATTTTTCTGCTTGTTATGTCGTGGTTTCTTCAGCTGAATCGGTTTGAATAATGAGGTCTGTTGAGAAATGTATGCTGTGTGTAATCACCCTCTATACCACCTGATGTGCTTCTAGATTAGCCTTTAGCTGTGTGCTTCTAGATTAGCCTTTAGCTGCAGGTCTGCATGCCATTTTCACACTTTCTATTTCTCTCCGTAGACAAATATGATGCAAGTTTTGTATTTTTATACATATTGTACTTTTTTACTCATTCTCCAATAAAAGTAGTTTGAAGTTTTCTGTACTGTATGTTGACTTATTTTACTGTATCTGAGTGAAGTCTACATTTCAATCAATACATGATCTCATTCAAGCTTACAGTAAAACCTTAGTGTTTTTGTTTATTTAAGCCTCCTGTGTAAGTGAGTTGTGGCAGCGCGCTGTGTAAACACACTGGCCGTGTGCTGTGTAAGTGAGTTGTGTCAGTGCGCTGTGTAAACACACTGTGGCAGTGCGCTGTGTAAACACACTGTGGCAGTGTGCTGTGTAAACGCACTGTGGCAGTGTGCTGTGTAAACGCACTGTCCCAGTGTGCTGTGTAAGTGAGTTGTGTCAGTGCGCTGTGTAAACACACTGTATCAGTGTGCTGTGTAAACACACTGTGGGAGGGTCTGTGTAAGTGAGTTGTGTCAGTGTGCTGTGTAAGTGTCTACTCGGAGGATCAAGGTGGGCATGCCTGTGGCAGCACCTTACTGAGGCTGTGCCAACGCATGCAGAGCTATGAGGAGCAGGAGGGGCAGAGGAGGGGAGCTGATCTTCCCTCGTGCTTCAAAGATGAGCAAGTGAAACTGGCAGGAGAATCCTTAAGAAATACATGAAATTCAGTGAGTATCTAACCTACCTAAAATGAGTGAGTTTAACCCAGCGCTTCCCAATATGTGCTATGATTTGGAAATGCCAGTTCTGTGCACAGACTGCCCTCTTGTGGCTCATAGGACATGTAGCAGCTGGAATTGGAAGAATCTGATCGGGTGAATGGGACAGAATCACACCTTTAAACTGAACTCACATGTACTTTGTCCTCACACATTGTCAGTTGTGAAAACAGCATCTTAACTCTTGCACCTATTCCAGGTGTTGTCATACACTGCCTGGCCAAAAAAAAAAGTTGCACACACTAATATTTCGTTAGACCGCCTTTAGCTTTGATTACGGCGTGCATTCGTTGTGGCATTGTTTCGACAACTTTATGCAACGTCACAACATTTATTTCCGTCCAGAGTTGCATTCATTTTTGGCAGAGATCTTGTATTGACGACGGGAGAGACTAACCACTCCATAAAGTCTTCTCCAGCACATCCCAAAGACTCAATGGGGTTAAGGTCAGGAATCTGGTGGCCAATTCATGTGTGAAAATGATTCCTCATGCTCCCTGAACCACTCTTTCACAATTTGAGCCCGATTAATCTTTGCATTGTCGTCCTGGAATATGCCCATTCATGGGATAACCTGGTCAGAGTAAGAGGCTGCCACTCGCTCACACACACTTGCTCACTCACAATCACTCCATCACTCATTCATTTACACACATAGACGGCCTCCAGGTGTTTGTGGTTGTCCAGTGGTGTGTCCGTATCCAAGGTAATGCAGCTGTGTAAAAGCCGCATCGTATATGTGAATCAGCAGAAGGTGTGAATCAGCGACATCGTCACCTTCCGTTCTCTAGTGTGTTGCCCAGCGACATCCTCACCTTCCGTTCGGTCGCATGTTGCCGAGTGACATCATCACCTTCCGTTCTCTAGTGTGTTGCCGAGCGACATCCTCACCTTCCGTTCGGTCGCATGTTGCCAAGTGACATCATCACCTTCCGTTCTCTAGTGTGTTGCCGAGCGACATCCTCACCTTCCGTTCTGTCGCATGTTGCCGAGTGACATCATCACCTTCCGTTCTCTAGTGTGTTGCCAAGCGACATCCTCACCTTCCGTTCTGTCGCATGTTGCCGAGTGACATCATCACCTTCCGTTCTCTAGTGTGTTGCCGAGCGACATCCTCACCTTCCGTTCTGTCGCGTGTTGCCGAGCGACAACATCACCTTCCGTTTTTTAGCGTGTTGCCGAGTGACATCATCGCCTTCCGTTCTGTAACGTGTTGCCGAGTGACACCGCTATCTTCCGTTCTATTGTTTTGATTAGTTTCAGTTTTTCCCTCCCTGTGGAAGAGAATGATCCATTCAGTCGAAACCTACGTGGTAATTGTCCAATCAGGTCACTAGTTGTGCACAGTTGGGCCAGAGTGTTTCTCAAACTGCGCTGCAGTGAGATGTTTCTTGAGTGCTGGGCACAAGCTTCATTTTTAGAAGTGATGCCCTGTTTACAAATAAACATTTCTAATAAAAAATGATTGAAGGTCCATGATTCCCACAAATAGAGAGGCTCTGGAGCCTGCTGGGAAAAAAGAACAAAACCACAGTCTCCTCTTCATTGATTTATTTTAGATTAGGAGAGAGGCAGGGGAGTGTGAGAGGGAGAGAGTGTGCGTGTTTCTTTATTTGTTTGTGTGTGTGTGAGACAGAGAGAGAGAAAATGACAGAGAGAGAGGGTGAATATTGGTCAGTTGAGATGAGGAAATGTTCCACCAGGACTCCATGGAGGTGCCGCAGGCTCAGAGGGATGCAGTAAGTGGGATACATGCCGCGCCGCCCGGCAGGGATGCTCCAGGCTTCTGGGGGCTTCCGTGGTTCTCCTGCATCGCTGAGAGGAGGGGCTCTGTGTGTCCAGCATGTCCCCTAACAGCAACCGTGGGAGCAGCTGATCACAGGTCCGCACCGTCCTCCCAGGGAATCGTCTCAGCTAGGGGCCGCTGCTTCTTTGAGAGACTGGAGAACATACAGTAGAAGTGTATGAGAAAGCTTAGGAGAAACCAGGTCTCTGTGAATAACGGGTGACGCCATCAGGATTGAATATGAGTATGAATGTGTGGCTGACAGAGGCATAAATGGCCAGTTCTGTATTTACAGTTTATATATGAGGACAGCAATGGAGACTGACTTACAGACTACCCTGTAGTCTCAGTGCTGATCTCTCTCAGTATCGCCTGTAGTCTCAGTGCTGGTCTCTCTCAGTATCACCTGTAGTCTCAGTGCTGGTCTCTCTCAGTATCACCTGTAGTCTCAGTGCTGGTCTCTCTCTCAGTATCACCTGTAGTCTCAGTGCTGGTCTCTCTCAGTATCACCTGTAGTCTCAGTGCTGATCTCTCTCTCAGTATCACCTGTAGTCTCAGTGCTGGTCTCTCTCAGTATCACCTGTAGTCTCAGTGCTGATCTCTCTCAGTATAGTCTCAGTGCTGGTCTCTCTCAGTATCACCTGTAGTCTCAGTGCTGATCTCTCTCTCAGTATCACCTGTAGTCTCAGTGCTGGTCTCTCTCAGTATCACCTGTAGTCTCAGTGCTGGTCTCTCTCAGTATCACCTGTAGTCTCAGTGCTGGTCTCTCTCAGTATCACCTGTAGTCTCAGTGCTGGTCTCTCTCAGTATCACCTGTAGTCTCAGTGCTGGTCTCTCTCAGTATCACCTGTAGTCTCAGTGCTGGTCTCTCTCAGTATTACCTGTAGTCTCAAACAGTCAAAATCTCTCTTGGCTGGAACAGGCCTCACCCAGTCACCCAGACTTTAGACACACAGGAAATAAGTGAAACTTGTAATGAAGACAGTGTGCTGGAGTAAATTTTTTATTCAGGGAAACTTTTGGAGTTATGTTGCAATGTTAAAAACAAAGACAGTATTATTTTTGCTGCTGTTTTGTCAGCGATCAGTCAAGCCTAGGTTACCTAGTACTGATGCTAGGCAGGGTTTCCACAGTAACACCAAAGTGAACCCCACCCCCTTCTCTCCCCCACTCCACCCCCACCCCTACCCCTGTTTTCTGTTTGAATGTTTGGGGTAAACAGGAACCTCCTCTGCACCCTGCAAGCAGCTTCCTGCTAGAGACCCTTCATGGGGGGAAATAATGAGGACATTACCTCTTAGGGGTGATCGTGTGGCACTGATCAACCATGCAAAATCCATCACATGTTGGTGATGATTCAAACTGTCAACGTGTGTGTGTGGGTGTGTGTGCTTGCGTGCGTGTGCGCTTGTTATTAATTAGTAACCTGGAAGTGTGTGTGTGTGTGTGTGTGTGTGTGTGTGTGTGTGTGAGTGAGTGAGTGAGTGAGTGTTATATGCATCATAATCTCTCTGCTCTGACCTACATTTCAGCAGTGGGGTGAGAGGAAATGTACCGTATGGTAAATCAAATTACCTGCACTGTAAAGAACTTTTAACCACATTTATTCATTAACAACTTGATTAATACTTAGTTCCATAACAAGTGAAGGGAGTTTAATGCAATCTCATGCAAGACTGGGTTCAGCTCAGTGCCCAAACCTGGGCCCCAGGGAGCCAGTAACTTACGGTGTAAATAAAGATCTTCGTTATGAATCAATTCCAAGACGTGGCTGCGGCGCGGTCAGACATGCACGGCTGTGGTCCCTCTGATGTTAAGTGGCCTGCTCAGTGACCTGGTCAGTGTGTTTGGTTTAGTCGGTGTAAACAGGGTGTGATCGCTGGCGTGTGAAAGGCCGCTGAGCTCAGTACTAATCTCTCCGTGTTGTGGCTCGCGGCAGTAAAAACAGACGTTGTGTCCTTGGCTGTTCCTCGCGTCTCACAGCCAGTCTCCAGATGGGACCTCAACCCGCGAACGAGGCCTTCCGTATCCACGGCAACCCGACTCACAGGCAGAGTCCGCTAATGGGGAGACGCATCGCTCCCGTTAGCGGAGAGCAGAGAGGGAACTTCAAAGGGGTCTGATATGGAGCGACTGCACAGAACACCGCTGTCTGTTCTAACGGAATGTCTTTCATGTGCCTCATTATGGAAGTTTCTGAGAGACAGAGATTAATTTACACCATCATCAGACCAGAGAACATTCACTTACTGAGCTGCTTTTTACAATACTGATTACTGTACAGTAAACCGTGCAGTAACACTGTGCTGCAGAGAGAGGGGAAGAGGGGGGTAGAGAGAGCGAGAGAGACCACTTTTCTCCTTCTCTGCTTCTATCTCTCTTCTGATGAGGGACCAGGCCTGTCGCTTTGACTACACACACACACACACATAGACACACACACACCGCTCCGTTCAGAGAGTGGGGGATGGGGTCTCCATGGGGGGCACTGCATTCCGGGTAATTGCTCTGTGTGATTGCTCTTGTTGTGCAAATCTTGGACGGCTTGGTCGATTGCTCCTGTAATGTAGCTTGTGAGGCTAAACTGCTAGGATGGATGTATTATGGGTAATTTTGTCTGATCGTCTGGAGTTCAAGTAATTAAAAATCTTATCTCTGGGGCTGTTCTGAGTACAGTAATGGCAGCGCTGGTCCTTGTGGAAGAGACAGACAGCCGAGCGGTAGTGATGCATTAGCCAAGCCTAGCTACAGTCTCTGGTAATGCATCAGTATAGCTAAGTACCAACTGGGTTCAATAGTATGTTAGTATAGCTAAGTACCAACTGTGTACTAATGCATTACCAGAACCCGTGGGTATTAGGCTATGCTAATAAATCACTATCACTTGGCTGTAATGTAGCTTGTGAGGCAAAACTGCTAGCATGGATGCATTATGGGTAATGTGCTCTGTTGAATACAGGAATGGAGTGAGTGAAGCGAAGGAGATGTTTGAAGAAAGGAAAAGGAGAGGACAGGGCACAGGGCTTTCTCCGGCTCGCTGCAGCTGATCTGTTGCTCTGCATCACTCTGGGGATGGGTGAGGGGTCAGGGTTCAGAGGTCAGCGCACAGAAATTGTGTGTATCTGGTAATTACAACACAGAGCGAACAGTACAGCCCCTCTGATAATGAGCTCCCTTATTTGCGTGCATTGTTAGCACATATCTGCCATGCTCCATTAGCCTCAGATTGGCTAATTGTATCTCTGAAGCTAAATTATGAGTCAAGTTTAATTACTTTATCCCTGCCAGGTTTATATCAGTTTATGTTCTCAACTTCATTGGGTGACAGACTTTTTTTGGCTGTTCTGATTGCTGTGTAGACTGTGTTCTAATGGCTTGTAGACTGTGTTCTGATGGCTGTGTAGACTGTGTTCTGATGGCTGTGTAGACTGTGTTCTGATGGCTGTGTAGACTTTGTTCTGATGGTTGTATAGACTGTGCTCTGATGGCTGTGTAGACTGGGTTCTGATGGCTGTGCAGACTGTGTTCTAATGGCTGTGTAGACTGGGTACTGATGGCTGTGTAGTCTGTGTTGTGATGGGCGATTTCTTACAAAAATTCACGGTATATATCCGTGATATTCACTCCTGGTCCCGGAGGGCCGCAGGGTGTTATCAGCTGCTTTCATTGATCAATTAAGTTCCAAGTAACAAAAACCAGGAGGAATGAACTGATATATATGCAGTGCCTGTGCTGAGCAATAAATAAGACCATATAATGGGTAGGAAAAAAAAAGATAACACGTCATTCCTCTGCGCTCTCAAGTAAAGCCCGGGTTAATTCCTGTATTTCAGCTGGCTTCCCTTTCAGAAGCGCACGTCAGATTCCATATTCAATATCGTATTATTATTGTAGCAGACACTGCAGTACAATTTTGGATCATATGGCGGAATCACTGAGGCAACCGCTTAGTTAATTAAATCAAGACCATGTACAAAGCCCATGTTCATTCTTTTCTGTGATAAAATTATATTCCCTCTAGCTGCTGGCGGACGACATGAGGTCACATGAGCTGAGATGAAAGCAGCATGTAGGCTCCGATCACCACGGAGACGATGGTTGAGTCTTCATGTTGGACCTCCTCTGACTCTGTCCCTCTGCAGATTTACACCCTCTGCGGATTTTCTAATGCCAGTAAGGCCAGCACCCTTAATTATCGGCCAAACCCAAATATCGCTCCAGTTCCAGTGGGAGTTGCGGGTTTTGGTTCTAAAGCACTTACACAGCCACGATTCTCTGTGAATTATTATTATTAAGTGCTATTTACAAAAAAAATCTCCATGACTTTAATGTGATGTAAATTGAGATTAATGGGCTTGGAAGCGATCACCTTGATCTGTGTTATTGGATGTGGGAAAGGAGGCAGAGAGGACGGGGAGATTATTTGGCTGTGATCTCAACATATATATTTAATGCTACAGCGCTACCCTCTGACATCACACCCTTTCTGCACAGCCGAGAGAGAGAGAGAGAGAGAGAGGGAAGGAGGGAGGAAGTGAAAGAGATGGGGGGAGGTTAGTTTTGTCAGCGTATCCCTTCTGTATTGACTCTGAATTCACTTTATAGCGGGACGTGCTCTGTTTCCGAGAACGAGGCTGATCCCGTTTAGATGGGCATCTGTTAGCATTCAGCAGCATTGGCTGTGTTTACATATTTCACATCGATAAAAAACATGGCCCCCTGAGCTGCAGGTGCATCTTGTGCACACACGTGGGAGTCGTTCTGAACAACTCATAAATCAATGGTGATTTGCGATTCCTGGCTCGTGCAAGCGCTCCATCGTTTGGCCATTCTGGGGTTTATGTTCATTCCTTTGAATCTGAAACTGCGGTCTCTAAGGTGGGGGTTGGGTGCTGGCCTGCCATTTACAGCAGAGATACAGCCTCCAGCTTAGCGATATGACAGAATGATAATGGTGCTGGTGCGCTGTGTGACGTGTGTGTGCGCCGAGGTGCGGGTTTGAGTTCTTTGATGGTCCAGCAATGTCTGATTTATCCTCCTAACACTCCCGTGGGGAGCAGGAGAAGCTGCTTGCATTGCACACCAAACGCAGTTGTGAGTTTGTGTGTGTGTGTGTGTGTGTGTGTGCATTTATGTGTGTTTGTGCGTGTGTGTGTCTGTTTGTGTTTGCGTGCGCACATGCCTCTATCAATGGCCTGCAACAGATGCCAGTGGGAACGCCAGCACCACAGGAAGTGATGTGATGTAACACCCTGTGACAGCAGGTGTCGCAGCCTCACTGCTCTTGGTAATTATGCAGCCCTGCGTATCTTTGGGGCATGGCTGACCCCATAGGGCGGGGCTGCCAAAGGCAGTTGGAACAGCAGTAATGATGTAATAGAGGGGGAGAAGACCCTGGAGCATTGCATTCTGGGTACTGACTGCATGTTTTCGCCTGAGAAAAAAAAGTGGTGAGATTTCAACCACTGTAGAGGGGCGGGAGCTGTGGCAATGCTATAGGTGAACCTGCATTAGCACAGGTAATGCTTCCCTGACTCACTGTGCTCTGCAGACAGCCTGCGCCTGGGAGGCCTGTGCAGTGCCATCAAGCGGGAACCTGCACAGATCTGCACAGTGTCTCTGAGTCCTGCACAGATCTGCACAGTGTCTCTGAGTCCTGCACAGTGTCTCTGAGTCCTGCACAGATCTGCACAGTGTCTCTGAGTCCTGCACAGATCTGCACAGTGTCTCTGAGTCCTGCACTGTTTTCAAGTGAATCGCAGCAGCTTCTCAGTCCAGAAGTAACATTACTAGTAATAACTTTATTTGTTCAGTGCTATTCTTTCAGGTGCATGAAGTGTTTTGTTGAACAAAGTAACACCGTACCAGACCCTCCCTTACCCCCGTACCCCCTGCTGTAAGCTTGAGTGTCTGAGCTGTGCTCTTATGCTCCCCTTTTCCAGCTGAGCAGTGCCTGACGGGTTCAGCATACAGACATGAGGCTGTCACTCACACTCTGTGCTTAGCTCATCCCGCGTCAAAAAAGGCTCCCGCCTGTGTTGAAACCATGGCAACGTGGCAGCACATCAGTATTCTTCAGCAGTTCAAGGGGTTGATGTCTCTGCAGGAAATCTGCGTTTGAAGAGTGGTGTGAGATAAGTCAGTTAGAGCCTGTCAAACCCCCCCAAGAGGGCAAAGCCAACCCCCGCAAAAGCATTTTTATTTCCTGCTGAACCAGGAGCTAATTTCTGACAAAACTCTGACTTTGATATGAGGCGACCTCATGTGGTGCAGCTGAGGGGCCCGTTCTGATCATATTTAACTTGGCGTCTCTCCTCCACGTTCTGCCAGCAGCTGTCAGTACAGCAATGCTGACTCCTCCTAAATAAATACCCATTTTACGGGACGTGAACTTCACCCGCAAAACTATTTTAGTCACTCTTAATCTTTAGATTTTTTGTGTTGCAGTTTGATGGGGGGGCGGGGGGGGGGGGCGGGGTTGGTCCATTCAGGGAAGAATTTTTTGCACCAGTCTGTGATTTTAATGTTATATGTATGGCCCCTGTCAATATCAAAATGAATAATGAATTACTGTAATGATGATAAATGTCTATTGGCTAAATTGGAAGGTCAATACTCTGGATTGCTGCCCAGGACGGCTCAAACGTTGTATTGTGGGAGTTTAGATTGAGGGAGAAATACATTTTTTGTATTATTCATTGTCTTAAAATTCAAAACATCAAATCTATCTCTGAGTGGTAGCTGTCTATCACGTTTTATGGTATAAATGCTGACAGCAGTCGTCATTTTACCCCCTCATTTCATAAAAATTGTTTTACAACGTCATCCCACCCATCTCCCCAATGATGCTGCAGACCTTCATTAACATGAGAGCTTATATGCAGTTTATCTTGTTTTCTCTTGAATTTGATTCAGAATGGTAGTTGATTAGCATAATAATAAATTATTAGCATATTCTTTCCTTAATTTTAGTCGATAGTAAAAAGTAAAAGGAAATGAAATCCCGAAACTCATCTCCTCAAATCTTTATGTAATAAATATGTAGGTTACTTGTTCCTGCGTCACTTCAGTTCTTGTAGGTCACCGCTATACAATACGAGCATATGATGACTGCTAGTCGGTGATGTTTATTGTTTGTTCTGTCTAAAAATAAACCTTTTCATCTCCAAGGTCCTGGGCTCCTGCTCAATTAACCCTCTGGCCTATTGATTTTAGTTCAGGTGGAGGTAATGAATAAATCGCTGCAGCCAGGGCGCATGCGCGGGGAGGTGGCGCCGTTGAGCTTGTTCGCTGCCTTGAAGTGCCTTCCCGCGCCGCCCGCTGGTAGTCGCCAGCCTGCTTGTATGGAGAGAAGACGATGCTCCGCGCGCCTCACGGTTTTAACAGATGTAACCAGCATGCGAGCCGAGGGGGAACATGACAGCACACAGCCGAAAAAAGCTTTCATCCCCCTTGTGTTTCTCCGTCCTCTTTGGTCCTGGAAGAGGAGTTGTCTGCTACGCCGTGTTGATTTTGGTCTGCGCCCTGTGCTATAGTAACTCCATGCGCGGGGAGTTCGTGCACGACGATGTGTGGGCTATCCTGAACAACCCAGATGTTAGACCAGGGTCCAGCCTGCGGAACATCTTTTTCAACGACTTCTGGGGGAAGCGGATGGCCGATAACACCAGCCATAAATCCTACAGACCGTTGTGCATCCTCACGTTCAAGTAAGTATGATGTTTTCCCTCACTGGCTGGCAGAGTTAGCTGCTTTCCTGCTGTAGTTTGGCTCTCCGCATTCCAGAGCTGCACATCTGGATTAGCTACTGCGATCGAGACGCGCGGTTTTGAAGTGCGCTAGTGTCACTGATTATGTTGTTCCGCGTCTTTCCAAACCGTTTGACGGGTAACTGCTACATCTGACACTAGACACACTGGAGCTAGAAGCGAATTTGCTCTCCGTCATATGAAACGAAAAGATGCACTGCATGCGCTTTGGTTTAAAACGTCTGCCAGATGACAACTGTCAACTGAAAAAAGTTTTTAGGGCGCTCACTTTTAATAATAGATTGGAAACGGGTGTCGGAACCTATTTAGAAGTTTGAAAAGTAATATATGTGTCAATTGAACTCCTGCCTCAAAGACAATAGTCTCAATGGTGATGATAAAAAAACGAATAAATATCTAATAATTATTATTATTATATAATATTTTATTTTTTATCATTGTATCGTTGTTGTTCTTCTGTTTAGGCTATTTGAGCACTTGGGTTGATTTAGTTGGAGCATGTTTATTGACTTTTGTGTCCAGGTGAAAACGAAATATTCGTTTGATAACTAAATATTTGCCACAATATAGCCTAATTGTACTTTATTGCAAGTTTGATATTCATTTGATTGTATTGAATTATTTACAGGACAACAATTTCCGTAAAATTGAGATGAGGGGACATTGCATGTTTAGACGACTAGTTTCTAGAAAATGGTGATGAAAAGGTGTGTATAGCTACTATGCTACATCTACACGTCGAATACAAAGCAGTTTGGAGCAGTTTAGAGCGCATGCTGACAGGATCCTCTCGAGAATGTAATTCTCAGATTGTAAAACCGAGTCTATGGTAACATTTTGAAACAGTAGGCTATTCGTTTTCTTTTATTCATATAATCTATATCTCTCTGACCATTATCAAGAACCCTATGAACTACTTTTTGCTCGAGCGGAATGAGATTCTGATAAACAAGCACATTTGTGCACATCGCCTCTGACTGTGGGATGAATGACGCCTTTGCAAAAATAGAAGTAAGACATTAAAAACCTCTCGCGTTATTAGCGCTTTAATGTGTTGAATCTGTGATTCTTTTGGAACTGCCTGCGCGTGTGAGCCGGGACTGTAGTGGTCCAGGAGGCCGTATAAAGGGATCAGATCAGTTGTTCTTTCAGCGCTTAGCTGTGCACTATATTTGCCTATTCTCAGTTCCGTTTATTTGCCTCCTGGCCAAAATATATTGAACTCTCAAGATTTGTCTGTGCTTTCATTCGTGTATAATTAAAACGGATCAGCCGTAACTTCCAGCGTCCACCCGAGGAGACCTGACTGACGGCGCGGACCGTTCCAGGTTTCAGAGGCTACAGTTTCCCTCATCCCTGTCCTGAGAATAAGATACGTGACGTGTTCAGTTTTAAATAAAGAGACGCTGGTTGTATCAAGTTCGGGTTTGTAGGCTACAGTGAGAACTCATTTAGTTATAGTCGCCATTTGCTTCTCCTTTATGAGTTTTTTTGGCAGCATATAGATGGCCTACAGCAGGGGTCACCAACCTTTTTGCAACTGAGAGCTACTTCAAGGGTACTGAGTAGTACGGAGGGCTACTTGTTGGATTGTAATTGTTGACGAGGGGGGGATGCTATCGAAATATTTCAAGATTTCGCGGACCTCGATTGAAATTGTTGACGGGGGGGGGGGTGCGATCAAAGGATTTCGCTGACCTCGATTGAAATTATTGACGGGGGGGAATAACATAATTGTTCATTTAGCGTATTTACCGCGAGTGTTCGTTTGCGTGCCTAAGTTAACAGTAAATCGCCGATAACGAGCCAAGTAGATACACGCGTTATATTGCTATTTTTAGAACATGCCTCGCGGGCGACTGAGAAGGAGCCAACGGGCGACCGGGTGCCCGCGGGCATAGGGTTGGTGACCCCTGGCCTACAGCATGATATAATCCATGTTTTATAATCTCATCGTTTTACTTAAAACCCAAACGTTTTTTGCACTGCTTTACTATTACAAATAATCAGTAAGCATGTCTTTCATAATTTTGTTATCCATTCTTCCAATTTCAATTTGCTTAATTTGCATGACAATCATACAATATACTTTTGACAGGTAGAAAATAAAAAAAGAATTGCCTATATAATGCCACACAAAATAATGTACCGTTAGTATAAAGGAGTAAGTAAGACTCAGTGGTAAAAAAATTATGTCAAATATTTCATTAGAATTGGATATCTTAGATATCATAGAATTGTACTGAGATTGAGGGTGTAAAATTAACCTACAGGGCAGAGTGAGATCAAATCTGTCTCCAGGAAGTCCTTCTTCTTGTTAATGAGGGGAATCTGAATGGGGGGTGCGGGTATGGCCCTGGTCCAATGTGCAGTGTCCTGCACCAAAGTCCTGTCCAAAATTCCAAACACCAATCCATGTTACTCTTCTATTCCGTTATCCATTCACCGATAAATCCACAAATTTAGATCCATTTGCACTTTGCGCTGTGGTCTTGTAAGCTAGTGTTTATATTCTACCTGCAATTTGAGCTGACTGTCAGTAGGCGTCAGGAAATTAGCCCAGGAAACTCCTTATATGGCGTGTGGGTGGAGTCAGCAGAGTGATGTAGGCCTCCATCCTCCACGCCCTGGTCCTGCAGCCTGAGCGGGGAGTGAGTCACTGGCGTGTGACTGACACGTTTCACCTTGGCATGCTGTTAATACTGATTACGGCAAACCTGCACATTTGCCGTTGCCCTTGGTTGGGCACAGGTAGCTAGCAGATTGCGTGGAGCAGGTATTTATATTCACTCTGCAGTATTCGGTGTACTAATGTGACCTCCAGACGCACTGTGTTTTTCAGGCTGAGTGTGTTTACACACTCTCCCTTGTAACGCATTCTGTGAGGGTCTACCTGTGTTTGGCCGGTAGAGGAGACTGCACTGTTCAGAAGGGGGCGCCATGCAATTTTCCATCATGTTATCTCTCATGGATGCAGACTGTAGAGGGGGCACAGGGCATTGTGGGCCGGCCTTTTGTTCTGTCTGGAGGACTTGCACTGTTAGGCAGTGCTCACCAACCCTGGTCTTGAGCCTGAGCTGTACGGTCTTCTGGGGTCCCCAACCCTGGTACCTGAAGAGCTGCAGGGTCTGCTGGAGTTCCCAAACATGTTCCTGGAGAGTCACAGGGTCTGCTGAGGTCCCCGAAAATGTTCCTGGAGAGTCACAGGGTCTACTGAAGTCCCCAAATATGTTCCTGGAGAGTCACAGGGTCTGCTGGAGTCCCCAAATATGTTCCTGGAGAGTCACAGGGTCTGCTGGAGTCCCCAAATATGTTCCTGGAGAGTCACAGGGTCTGCTGGAGTCCCCAAACATGTTATTGGAGAGTCACAGGGTCTGCTGGGGTCCTCAACCCTGGTACCTGCAGAGCTGCAGGGTCTGCTGGTTTCTCTTGCTACTCAGAACTCAATTTATCAATTAAAGCAGCTGGTCATGCACTTACCTCACCTCATCTGATTTATTGGGCCTGAACTGGTTATTGAATTCAAGTTGTAGATCCAAGCAAACCTCCGGCCCTCCAGGACCAGGGCTGGGAACCCCAAACAAGAAACAGAAATAAGAAATAAAATTCACTATACTTCAGGAGAGAGAGAGAGCGGGAGAGAAAGAGAGAGAGAGAGAGGGTGGAGTTTCAGTTGGTACTGTGGATGTTTAAATTGTCTGGTGAGAGTGAAACAACAGGTTTGACTGCCTAATACAGCATAGTCCTTTGATTTGTTACAGTGCAGCCATGCTAGTTCATTCCCAGTGTAGTTTCTTCTAAACGTCTTGATTTTCATTTAGCATTAAGCTGTCAGTCGCTGCTGAGCGCTGCCGTGTTCCGGAATGTTCCCTGCTCAGTGTCAGTCGTGACCTCTGTGACCTCTCTCAGTCATCAGTGACACCTCCCAGGGTGAGTTCCTGCCTTTAGGAAAGAGAGAAAGAGAAAGAGGGGATTGAGAGAGGGAGAGACGGCTTCATCAATTTGAAAAAGACATGAATGCGGAGAGGAGAGATAGAGAGGGAGGGAGGGAGAGAGAGAGAGTTCTATGGGGAGAGATGACTTCATAAGTTTGAACCAGCTCATCTGGCACAAGCAGGCAATCGCAACGGCAGGACGCTGCCTTGTCATCAATGAACCTCCCTGTGTCATCATTGCCCTGGCCCATGGTGCTAACAAGCCTGTCGCAGATCAATCAGATCCCCGAGTGTGTAGGCGGGGCAGTGGTTTATGGGTTTATGTCCCACCTCCACACGTCAGAGCGAGGCATTAACCTTGATCTCTACATATGAAAGCCTGCATCTGTATTCAGGCTCTGCACAGCACCACTGATAATCTGCACATCTTAGAAACATAGTATTCACTCTGACGTTAATATGCATTCAGCAGGGTGGCTGTGAGCACTCACTCAATCAGAAATTCTGTAGGAAAATACTGACCTTGGGCTTAAACCTGGACCTGAATTTCAACAGGATCTTGTGTACCTCTCTCTGTGCAAGCTCCTGTGTACTCACTCTCTGTGCACATTGCTTGCAAAGTGAGGGGACAGGGCACATAGTAAACAGTGGTCTGAGGGGACAGGGGGCAGGGAACGGGGTTCATAATCGGTTATGGCCACTCAGTCAGAGGTGGACACTTCGTATGGAGCTTGTGCAGGCAGAGTATGGGAGTCATAACTACAGCCAGTTATGCAGGGCTGATGAATTTGTTGCCAAACAGAAAGTGCCCTGTGAAATGAGACAATGTTCTTCTCTCTCTTATTGGCCAGCTGGTCATCCATACCCTGGTCATGAATCACTCCCGTCTCCATGTGAAGCAGAGTCCATATGCCGGAACATCAGGGGGCTTTAAATAGCATGGAACTACTGAACTTGCATATCAGTGATTCACAGTTAATTCCAGGGCATTTCTGCCGTCCTGTGAATGGAGAAGTTCAAGCCCAAAATGCTTATGGAACACGCCTTTAGGATTTTTAGGAGTTTAGCTAGAATCGCACTAATGAGGGTCAGAACGTCAGCCCGTGTGACCTGTCCTGTAGCACTGTGACCCTGACTGCAAGGTTACACATTCAGTGACTGTAGATTGTTCAAATTGTCTCTTTTTTTCTTCCCTTTCTCCTTTTCACTCTTTCCCTCTCTGACTTTTTCTAATTCATTCTTTACTTTCCTTGTTCATTCTATGATTTTCTATCCCCCACCTCTTCTCTTCTCTCATTCTCTCTCTCCCTCCCTCCCTCTCTCGCTCTCTCACTCTTCTCTCCCCCTCTTCCCCTCTCTCAGGTTGAATATCGCTCTGGGTGGAATGACTGCTCTGTACTTCCATGTTGTAAACGTGTGCCTGCACTGTGCTGTGAGCACTCTGCTCATGTATGTGTGTGAAAGGAGCGTGTTTGATGACAGCCGGCTGGCTTTCCTCTCGTCCCTGCTGTTTGCAGTGCACCCCATCCACACTGAGGCTGTGAGTACTCCCATCACATTACATTGTGTGTGTTAGTGTGTGTGTGTGTGTGTGTGTGCGTGTGCGTGTGCATGACTGAGTGTTATGTGTGTGTGCGTCTGCGTGTGTGTATGTGCAAGTCTGCGTGTGTGTATCTTTGTGCAATCTGCAAATCTGAGCCCAATGCTGCCTGCCCCCTGCCTTGACATGTGAAGCACACACATGTGGCAGAGGTCAAGTCTCCTTGGGAACATGAATGATGACCCCCGATCACCTCCTACACTGATTTAACCCAACCCATCACCTCCTACACTGATTTAACCCAACCCATCACCTCCTACACTGATTTAACCCAACCCATCACCTCCTACACTGATTTAACCCCCACCATCACCTCCCACACTGATTTAACCCCCACCATCACCTCCTACACTGATTTAACCCCCACCATCAACTCCTACACTGATTTAACCCCCACCATCAACTCCTACACTGATGTAATTCCCATCACATAGTCCCACTCCTGTAAATCCCAGCACTGATAGGGGGCTGACCTGTTTACTCTCCCCCTTCACTTGAAATATGCCCCCCAGGTGAACGTGGCAGGTGGCTGTAACAGATAACTGTCCCAGGCTTGTGTTTCTATTGTAAATAGGTCTGTGTTTTCTGTTAAACAGGTGTGTGTTTTGTGTTGAACAGGTGTGTGTTTTGGTTAAACAGGTGTGTGTTTTATGTTGAACAGGTATCAGGGATTGTGGGCAGAGCTGATGTCTTGGCCTGTATGTTGTTTCTCCTGGCGTTTCTCTCCTATATTAGGTAAGACTTCACTCTTTTGTGTATGTGTGTGTGCCTGTGGGTGTGTGTTTGTGTACCGTGGGTGTGTGTAAATGTGTGTTTGTGTGTGAGAGAGTGTGTGTGCATGTGTGACTCTGCCTCTCTGTGTTACAGGAGTGTTGGTGAGGGTTGCTCAGGGGAGAGTGCGCCCCCTACAGTCTCGTCCTGGTCTCTGCTGCTCAGTCTGCTGTTGGGAACCTGTGCAATGCTGGTGAAGGAAACCGGGATCACCGTGTTTGGAGTGTGTGTGCTGTATGACGGCCTGGTACTGAGCCACAAACCCCTCACCAAGTAAGTGTGTGTGTGTATGAGTGGGTGGGTGGGGTGTGTGTGCTGTACGACGTCCTGGTACTGAGCCACAAACCCCTCACCTTGTAAGTGTGTGTGTGTGTGTGTGAGTGGGAGGGTGTGTGTGTGTGTGTGTGTGTGTGTGTGTGTGTGTGTGTGTGTGTGTGATATCAAAGTCACTTTAGTTATTATTTAGTTATTATTATTTAGCGCTGCAAAAAAAGAAAACAAAAAAGAGAATGTGGTATGTTTGTCCGCTTAATCAGATGAGGAGATGGGACAACCACTCATGTAATATTTTTGTCCAATTGCAGGAAATCTCCACACTGACCTCTGTGTGTGAACATCTCTGCTGGTTCACCCAGCGGGGATGTGCACTCTGCAGTGGCTGAAGTCACTGCAAAGTTTTGTTTTCTCCACAAACGTGTCACTTTACATTATTTAGTTTGTACAAACTAGCCAAAGTTCTTTTCCGCAGCAAGTTTATTGCCCGCTTAAATCACCTTGCCTTTTGGGTTGAGATATTCATGTATTTCAGTGCCATTTATTGTGTATCACACAGTATGTACAGATTGTTCCATTTTTTTAGAAGAGGAGGGGTTGAGAGCATTTGAGCATTTGTGACCTCTGTTTCTCATCTGGACCTATTTACCCACAATCCTCTCCTTCCGTCCACAGCAGGCCCATCTTAATGTGCTGGAATCTGATACTGAAGGTCTTACAGTAGGAACGGGGATGGGGTGGGGGGCAGTTATATGGTCATGCAGAGGAAAAGACAGGCTGTGTTTAATTCCCAGTAAACGGGGGATAGTAATTCATTCACCCGTTCTGTGCCTGTCAATATGGTATAAATCATTCCAGTCACATACTGCTTTCTGTATCATGCTGGGATTAAAGGATTTTTATTCGGCAGAAGGCTGAAAACACAAGTTAAATGTACTTATTAAGGACTGAAATTCAGACTTTATAGAAATGCACTCATGTCTCTAGTCAGTTTTGAGGTGTTCGTCTCCGCTTTGTGGTGTGTGACAGCTGTAATTGTAAGAGATAGACGGGATCTGGGCTTGTGTTGGGGGGATTGCTTCCTCTGCAGTCTGCAGGTGGAGGGATAGGCCCTGCTGTTGTCTGGGTAACCCCCCCCCCCACTCTCTCCCTTGCTTACTATGGCTGATGAATGAAGGAAATGATGATGTAATCAGTTGGAGTAAAGGTCCGGTCAGATCCTTCATCCTGTATTAATATTCGATGCCTCTCATTGCCATTCCAGAATCCTCTGCTCACAGTGGCTGTGTGGGAGTCCGGCTCTGAGTTTGTATTATTACACACGCATTAAATGTTAATGACCTGGCGTATTCAAATTATCTTAAAACCACTCGGGAAGATTAAACTGTAATGCTGTGGCTTACGTCTGGTTTTATTTCTCGAACTCATTGTGCATATTTATTTATTATACAGTAATTTTTTATTAATACATTATTATTGCATAAGCTTGCATGAGCTTTTGCATTCCCGTAAGGTCATGTGCAGTACAAGGACGAGATTGATATTTTACTTAATTTGAAATGACACTGAGAGATCTTGGGTTAAAGGTGTCCTAGAAGAGCCCTGAGTGTGTGAGTGTGTGAGTGTGTGAGTGTGTGAGTGTGTGAGTGTGTGAGTGTGTGTGTGTGTGTGTGTGTGTGTGTGTGTAGGGGGGTCCCATCTTGACTTACACCTTATTCATAACTTATTACACATACCTGACCACCTCTTTATTCATCACTTATTGCACATACCTGACCAGCTCCTTATTTATCAGTTATTACACAAACCTGACCAGCGCCTTATTCACCAGTTATTACACAAACCTGACCAGCTCCTTATTCATCAGTTATTACACAAACCTGACCAGCGCCTTATTCACCAGTTATTACACATACCTGACCAGCGCCTTATTCACCAGTTATTGCACATACCTGACCAGCTCCTTATTCACCAGTTATTACACATACCTGACCAGCGCCTTATTCACCAGTTATTGTATGGCCTGACTGCAATAAGAAGAAACTCAACCTTGTGAAATGTCTCTTAGAAACAGTGTTGTTTGGGTGGCTGTGGATGAGTTGAGTTCTGATGGAAGATGATTGTGTTGTGAGAGAGGCTGTAATTACCTGATTATTGATGTGCTGGATGTCTCAGCGCAGCACAACCAAGCTGGTGCTTAATCTCACAATGCATTTAATGACATGGAATCATTTACAACATCCTCCCACTCTCTTCTTTTCCCTGTCTCCTTCCCTCTCTCTCTCTCTCTCTCTCTCTCTCCCTCTCCCTCTCCCTCTCCCTCCCTCTTTCTCTGAACTCTGTCCGTCTCCCTACGTCTGCATTTTAAGATTCAATTGACCCTTGTTTGTGTGTGCAAGTGTGTGTGTGTGTGTGTGTGTGTGTGTGTGTGTGTGAGAGAGACTGAGAAAGTAATAGCCAATCAGCTGCAGATCATGAGTGTTCTGATCACCAGTTCGTTAGCCCAGCCAGAACAGGAACACACACACAGTCCAGCCCGGTAATGACCCGGACTGAATGTTCCGCTTGGGGGAGGGGCCAGGTGTCTGAGTCAGATCATGTGACCCCAGAGCCCTCTGCTCTCACATACACTAATACAATATGTATTTTATACATTATACACAACAATACACATAATTGTGTCGGTGTCCAGGCCTGTATCCAGTGTAAATCCCATAGTAATATCTGTGTAATATTATGATCAATATTAGTGTAAGAACATATCTGCACACATACATACACATTCATCTGATTCACACAATGCTTTATAAATAGTGCAAGAGAATGTTTGGCTCATATTCACCATTTTATAAAAAGATTCTGCAGCCCAGGTAGGAGAGGTTATGCATTATTCATGTAACACTATATATACACAATACTATATACAGGGTACATTATACAGAATATACTGTACAGTAATCTGTATATTTTGCAGAATTTAATGCATATCCGGGCTGCTTCTATTTTTATCTCTTTCTGTTTTTGTTTTTATAAAATGCTGAAATGTAGTTTTTTGTTCTCCCAGATGAATGTGTGTAGAGGATGTGTGTAAATTCACCAGCTCTCTGGGTTTATTTTAAATGCATATTTTAAATTGCGGATGTTGTGGGCAGGGGGGATATACAAAGTGTGAATCGAATCCCCTTAGAATGTCACATTGTTTCGCTCTCAGTTCTGCGATGTGATTGGCTTATAAAAACATCTCCGGAGTCAGGTTTCATTTGGCCATTTTTAAATGGCTGGAGAGATCTATAACAAGCTGTAAAGGTTTTCCCTGTACAGATGCTTTCCGCCTCCCCAGGATATAAATATTTACCCTAATGTGAAGACCGTGTGTAAAACAAACAGAGAAAATCATTACAGCCCTGGGCCCCGGGGTGCTGTGCGGTGCATGCGGTCGTAAACTTGTTTACTGAAGTGCTGCACGTGGAGCGTATTTCAGCTCAGAATGTGTTGGGATCACTTGTAGCGGCGGGATTAGCGTGGGTTCTGCACATTTTAATGGTGAATTGCCTGTAATGGCAGAGTCTGAAAATGACCCCCTTCTCCTACTCTCCTGTCCCGTTTGAATCCCGCCTCCTAATATGAGCCCCGCCTACTTATATGAGCCCTACCTCCTGTGTATGTGTGCGTGCGCGTGTGTGTATGTGCAGTGTGTGTGTGTGTATGTGTGCATGCGCATGTGTGTGTATGTTCATTGTGTGTGTGTGTATGCATGCCCGTGTGTGTGTCTGTGTGTATTTGTGCATGCGCGTGTGTGTCTTTATGAGTGTGCATGTGTGTGTGTATTTACACCTGCGTACAGCTGTGCAGTCCCCATGACAATGGTCATGGTGTGCAGGTGTGGGAGGGGCTCTCCCACAGGGCACAAAAACTGTACTTTTACACCTTTGGTGCGTGTGTCACAGCAGGGATTAAGCTGCTCTGTACTTTTACACCTTTTTGTCTGCACACAGTGCCGACATGGCATTTATTCCTGAACATTGAATATTTGTTACAGCTTTATATGTCTGGATGTGTCGCAGGGTGTATTTTTCCACTGTGTAATCTTACATACAGAATCAAATCTCTCTCACCCCCCCCCCCCCCCTTCTCGTTGCAGGTTGCTGATGGGTGGCAGGGTGAGAGACCTCCCAAGACTCTTTGGTCCATTTGTCAGGCGCAGCTGTGTGGTCTCTCTCTATGTGAGTATATTAAAGCTGTGTGGTCTCTCTATGAGAGTATGCTAAAGAGCTGACCCACCTCAACATGTTACTGTAAATCCCAGGTTAATGTGTTATGGGTTTACCAGCCCTACATGTGCTGTATGTAACCCTCTATCCTCAAACCCAGCTGCTACCCATGTGCTGTATGTAACCCTCTATCCTCAAACCCAGCTGCTACCCATGTGCTGTATGTAACCCTCTATCCTCAAACCCAGCTGCTACCCATGTGCTGTATGTAACCCTCTATCCTCAAACCCAGCTGCTACCCATGTGCTGTATGTAACCCTCTATCCTCAAACCCAGCTGCTACCCATGTGCTAAGTCCTCATACACTTCTCCCTCTTGCACCTACTGTGGCTCTTAATGTTGTGTTGTTTGTATACTGAGTACTACTGTCAGCTGTGACTCTCGTGACTTGGCATTGTCTCTGCTCATTGCCAAAGAACTGTGTGGCCCAGGGCTGGTTGTGGTCCTAAACGACTGCATAGAGCGTTTATGCCAGCAGCCAGCTCTGTTTGTAAGTCACTCTGGATAACAGCGTTTGCGAAATGCCTAAATGTAAATTACAAAACCTCAGTCAAGCCCCCCCCCCCCTTAGACCATCCAGGGCTGCGTTTGGAGACTATCTGTGTCGCTTACTGCCCTGTGCTCTGTGCTGCTGTCGCTGGTCTACATCACCTTAGAGACTGGCTCTCCACAGTGTGTAAACCTGTCATTGAGTGAATCCCTCAGACGCAATCTATGGGGGGTGCAAAACGTCTTGCTAACCTCAGGAATCACCCAGGAGGCAGATGGTCCTTTGCTTTAACACCAATAAAAATATATGTCTGTGATTGTGAAAGGTTATTTAAATACCTCCTGAAGTGTCAGGGGATGAGATTTACACTGCATGCTTGTGAGATTTTACTGTGTGTGTGTGTGTGTGTGTGTGTGTGTGTGTGTGAGAGCGTGTGTCTATGCGTGTGTGTATACAGTGTGAGTGTATATATATTTTATTTGTATGTTTGTGAGACGAAAGGCATAACTATCAGATTAGACTGATTATCTGCTGATTATCTGCATGGCAGTGGTCAGATTTGGAAGGAATTTGTTCTTATAAAAATGCCTCATCTTTTAATCCCAATGGATCACATTCTGGAAGTCCCTGGTGTTTGAGTTTGTTTACTCTCTGTGAGAAAGTGATCTGTAGTGACCCTGCAATGTTTTTTCCCTCCTGCAGGTGGCAGTCATCTTGTCCTTCCGTATCTGGGTGATGGGCGGCTCCATGCCTCTTTTCTCTGAGCAAGACAATCCAGCCTCCTTCTGCCCTCACCTTCTCACCAGGTAACTGTGAGACAGCAGTCATCGCTCACCACTAACAGGGCTCAAGTCCTTTAGCTAATGCTGCTAGCACTGCCAATGTAGCTAATTATGCTAATGGTGTTAACGCCACTAACTCAGCTAATATGGCTAATTCCGCTAATTCTGCTAATGGTGTTAACGCCACTAGCTCAGCCAACTCTGCTAATGCCGATTTTGTTAATTCTGTTAATGCCACTAACTCAGCTAACACAGCTAATTCCACTAGTGCTGCTAAGTCTGCTAATTATGTTAATGCCCCGAACTTCGCGATTGTTTGCTAATGAGGCTAACACCACTATCTCTGCTAATGCAGATAATGGCATTAACCCTTTGAAGAGTAGGTTTTCTGGAATGTAATTCTGCAAGTCAGTGTTATAGAACTCCATTGATTCGGACATTGCTCAGTTGGTATGGCAACCGGGATTGGCCATCATCTTTGGAGGATGTAGCTGTAGGCTACACCAGGTTAATGAGAAGAGAGAGCTCTACAGAGACGGAGAGAAATCTCCAGGCAAAAATAAAACTAAAAGATTATGGAAAAAAGAAGAGAGAGAGAAGGGACCATATCTCAACAAACTTCTTCCGAGTGCAAAAAAATGCTATATTGAGAAAATGCATTCAATAAATGATGTGGATCTTTACAAACTACCGGCTAGGTTTTAGAGTCTAGACTAGAGCTAGCTAACCATCATCAGTTATTGAAAACCACTGGGTTGTCCAAACAAAAATAACACTTAAATAATTATACTTCAGCCTTAATAACAAACAGTTATATGATTTGGCCTGAGCTAAAAAAACAGCAGACGTGGGATGAAATCTGACATTTGAAACATCTGTGTGTAGCGCAGAAGAGCTCCTCTCTCACTCTTAAATTCAAACAGAGGAACAAGCAGTGATGTCAAGTTACTGAAACTGAGACACCGTGAATGATATGACGTTATGTTAGCATTGACTAAACAATATTGGCGACAGTACTGGACATTATTAGCCTGGATCCAGGAACTTCCCAAGCTAAACTATCAGTAATGATTGTTATATCAGCATTAGATTGTTCAGTTAAGAACATTATAATGACATATTTGTGATCTTACGCCGTAAAGGGTTAATTCTCATGACTATGCCAATAGGCTGTTAGTGGTGCTAAAAAGAACATAATTAAATTAATCATGTAGTGATGATATTCCAGTTTATGATTCAGTGGGAAAAGGTCTGTAATACGCTTGCTGTACTGGGTATTCACAGCTACACTTGAGCTGTCAGTTTGGCACTTAATACCATGTGTTGGCCAATGATATTTCTGTATAAATCATTGAAGTGTCTGCCACAAGTATTTATGATATCCCTCAGCAAATCAATAATTAATCCAGCCGTGTGCTTGGCAAGCTTATAGAATCAATTTCCATTCTGTGTCTGTTTACTCTGTGGTATCTGCTCTTTGGGAAGGAGGTTTCTGCCTGAGTGCTGTGTGTGTCTGAAATGTGTGTCTGTATCAGGGCTTCCAAACCCTGTACTCATTGGTAATTCATTTATTAATTTATAAAAAAATGTTTTCAACTAAATCAACTAAAGCAGTTAATTTCACACTTTTTTTAGTTTTACTTGCTTGCTGTCTGGTACAGATAGAAAGAAGCCAAAACCTTTATTCAGATTTTAAAATCTTTAAGGCTTTACAGCATTCGCCCATGTGCGGTGAGTAGATTATGTTGGGGGTGGCAGAGATGATGTCGCCAGGCTAAAACGTGCTCAGTTACACATTCAGTGAAGTGCTGTTTGTTTTCATGGGTAATAATTCAATTCCACTGTACAGGCAAGTGGTTCTTATCTCTTCACTTTTGCGTTGGCAGGCTCTTTTATTACTTCTGA
Source organism: Ilyophis sp. 1 JC-2022 (assembly GCA_022702515.1). NCBI lineage: Eukaryota > Metazoa > Chordata > Actinopteri > Anguilliformes > Synaphobranchidae > Ilyophis > Ilyophis sp. 1 JC-2022. The sequence goes on along the minus strand of CM040404.1, from coordinate 121,618,270 downwards.
ACATATGTGCATTGGTTTCTCTGGAGGACTGGAGGAAGTCTGTTGCATCAGTGTTTGAATAATTAGGAAGTTGACAGCTTGGAGTTGTGTTTGTGCAGGAGCTCCTGTCTTCTCGCAGCTTTGATTAACGCCAGTAGATCTGTGGTGTTAATAGCCTAATGATGACACACGCAATTTTCTGTCCAATCAAAAGTGAGGCAAATTCACAGTTCTTTTGTCAGGCCTGCTTTGAGTTTATCATGCATTAATACCACATCTAAACTCAGTGTCTTCACTCTGTCACACTCTGCAGGACAAGGTCCGGAATTTTGGTACATTACTGGATTTAAAAAAAATGTATGAGTTATTCAATAAATTTCTTGAATTGATTGGAATGAAATTGAATTGACCCCAGCCCTGCTAATTGAAATGGTACAGTCCCTCCTGTGATTGTATTAAAATGGTACAGTTCGTCCCCTGATGGTATTAATATGGTACAGTCTCTCCTCCTGATTGATTTATCGATTGGTTGATTGATTGATGGTTCCTGTGCCGTCTTCCAGGTTCCTCACCTACTTGTACCTGTTGGCCTTTAATGCGGGGCTGCTGCTAGCCCCCATTGTGATGTGCTATGACTGGCAGGTGGGCAGCATCCCGCTGGTGGAATCCCTGTGGGATGTGCGCAACATCGCCACCCTGCTGCTGGGGGTGGTAATGATCTGCTTGTGCCTCCACTGCCTTACGACTCTGCAGGTGAGTGAGTCCTTCATCTTCTGACTTTACTTTACATTACATTCACTCATTTAGCAGACGTTCATCTTCTGACTGTAGGTTACAATATATTCACTCATTTAGCAGAGAAGCTTCCAATGAAAAAGACAGTACATCCACCTTATGTGAGTTATGTGAGTAACAGTGCAAGACCTGGCAAACAATCCACATCCATGTCTGTTAACTTAGCCAACCTAGAACCATAATGAAAATCATAGATTCATATATCTATGTATTCATATATCTGTCTGAGCATCCATGTAATATTAGCAAGCATGCATTAACAATCCTAAAGTTGTTACATAAACTTGGTAATGGTTAGCTGTGTTCCAGATTTTGTGTTCTGGGTTCTGCTGTAGTTATGTTCCAAGGTTCTGTGTTCTCAGTTCTGCTATAGCAGTGTGTGACTGTTGATTTAGCCTGTCTGAAAGCTTGTGGTAAATGTATAAAACAGTGAAACTTGCCGTTAATGAGGCAGAGGTGTGAATTCACTCCTACAGGAGTGTGCTCATAATATTGACTGACTGAGTAATTTATAGCACACAGACCCATGGCACCATGGGGAATATAAACTGGTGAAACCATGGAGACAATCCAGAACATTTGAATATGATTTTGTCATACTCTATATGGTTTAGGGTGAGGCTGAGATTGCTATCTATTATAGATATAAAATATAGGTTTATAATCTGTTTACTTAACTGTTCATAAGCATTCGTTTTATAATCCAGTAATATAGTTATGTTAATAATCGACTGTATTTATACAGTATGTGTTAACTGGCTATCAATCACATTGGCTTTTCATTGCTAGTGTATCTGTCAGCATGCTGTGTAGGGCTTGGCATGTTACATTCAGCAAGATAGGCGTGCAGGGCTGTGTGTGTGTGTATGCGCGTGTGTGTGTGTGTGTGTGTGTGTGTGTGTGTGTGTGCTTGCGCGCGTGTGTGTGCATGCGGTGTGTGTGTATGTGCGTGCATGTGTATCTGTGTGCATATATGTGTGTGTGTGTAGGCACACACTCAAGCAGTTTCACTTTGATTTCATCTCATTAAAGTTTCATCAAACACTTCATTTAGAAAGGAGTGATTTGTTAGGTTGGCAGCTGTAACCCGTAAACCCAGAGTAATTATTCTCTTCTCATTTATTTTCTAGGCCTTTTTTAATGAATAAGAAATATGGCAGTACACCTTACCTTGTTTAAAATTAACAGGGTATAGTGTGCATACAGCAAATGTATACTTTTTGGACTGCATCTGTAATGTATGTGTACAGCTGGTGTACATTGTGTGTAAAGTAAGTGTACAGTATGTGTAGAGAGTTTACATGATGCACGTATATGCACCATTCCGAGCACCAGCAAAGAGAGGTTAAAGTGGTTATACACTGTCGAATAATCTTTACTGTTTGGAGTGTATCGCTGCCCTTCAGAACCTTCTGGCAGCTTAATTTTGACCTTTGACGTCTCTTTTCGGAAATGGCCTCAGTGTGGAGCAAAATTCCATAAGCAGCGCTCCGAAAACCGAAAGATGACGTTTACCGCCATCATTTTCCATCATACACAAGCTTCACTCTGTCTTTGTATTTATTTAGGGTGGTAAAGAGCCCCTGTGTGGTGTAATGGGGGTTCACCCTCCTGTACTCAGACTGGCTGGGCTGACCCTGCCCTCTGGGGAGGAAACTGAGTGAAGTTATGCTGGTTTATTATGAAGTGATGGAGTTTGCTTGGTGTATTATGAAGCGATGGAGTTTACTTGGTGTATTATGAAGCGATGGAGTTTACTTGGTGTATTACAGTAAGAAGCGATGGAGTTTACTTGGTGTATTATGAAGCGATGGAGTTTACTTGGTGTATTATGAAGCGATGGAGTTTGCTTGGTGTATTATGAAGTGATGGAGTTTACTTGGTGTATTATGAAGCGATGGAGTTTACTTGGTGTATTATGAAGCGATGGAGTTTACTTGGTGTATTACAGTAAGAAGCGATGGAGTTTACTTGGTGTATTACAGTAAGAAGCGATGGAGTTTACTTGGTGTATTAAGAAGCGATGGAGTTTACTTGGTGTATTATGAAGCGATGGAGTTTACTTGGTGTATTACAGTAAGAAGCGATGGAGTTTACTTGGTGTATTAAGAAGCGATGGAGTTTACTTGGTGTATTACAGTAAGAAGCGATGGAGTTTACTTGGTGTATTAAGAAGCGATGGAGTTTACTTGATGTATTATGAAGCGATGGAGTTTACTTGGTGTGGCACTTGCCGCAGTTATTAAGACAACTAATGAAACAGCAGATATGTTCATTTAAGCTGTGAACATTAGAAACAAATATGGTAAGTCAAGGTTACTAATTTTAAAAAACTAATGGCCCAGATATTGAGTTCATGTAATATAAATTCATTATGTTTTTCCTGCTAAAGTCTTAATTACATAAACTTAGCCAGCTGTATTTACACTCATTAATCTTTTCACAGAATAATTATACATTTGGTGTAAGTGGAAGGTGTGTATATGAGAGAGTGTGTGTGTGTATGTGTGTGTGTGTGTGTGTGTGGTGTATGTGTATGAGAGAGAGTGTGTATGTGTGTGTGTGTTTATGAGAGAGAAAGAGAGAGTGTGTGTGTGTGTGTGTGTGTATGAGAGAGTGTGTATGTGTGTGTGTGTTTATGAGAGAGAAAGAGAGAGTGTGTGTGTGTGTATGAGAGTGTGTGTGTGTAAGTAATGTGCTTTCTCTTCTCTCCCAGAGCTCACAGAAGCGGGAGGTATTGGTAGGGCTGCTCTTCCTGGTGTTTCCCTTCATCCCAGCCAGTAACCTGTTCTTCCGCGTTGGCTTTGTGGTGGCTGAGCGCATCCTCTACATGCCCAGGTGAGTGTGTGTGGGGTTGTGTGTGTGTCCTCTACATGCCCAGGTGAGTGTGTGTGTGGGGTTGTGTGTGTGTCCTCTACATGCCCAGGTGAGTGTGTGTGGGGTTGTGTGTGTGTCCTCTACATGCCCAGGTGAGTGTGTGTGGGGTTGTGTGTTTGTCCTCTACATGCCCAGGTGAGTGAGTGTGGGGTTGTGTGTGTGTCCTCTACATGCCCAGGTGAGTGTGTGTGGGGTTGTGTGTTTGTCCTCTACATGCCCAGGTGAGTGTGTGTGGGGTTGTGTGTGTGTCCTCTACATGCCCAGGTGAGTGAGTGTGGGGTTGTGTGTGTGTCCTCTACATGCCCAGGTGAGTGAGTGTGGGGTTGTGTGTGTGTCCTCTACATGCCCAGGTGAGTGTGTGTGGGGTTGTGTGTGTGTCCTCTACATGCCCAGGTGAGTGTGTGTGGGGTTGTGTGTGTGTCCTCTACATGCCCAGGTGAGTGTGTGTGGGGTTGTGTGTGTGTCCTCTACATGCCCAAGTGAGCGTCTTTGGGTCATACCTGCTTTATCAGGGTGGTAATGTATTCCACTCACCTGGTGTTTATGATTTCTATCACTGGTTGTGATTGGTTGACCTGTATAGGCAGTGGACTGTGATTCTCACAGCAGGACATAATGATGCGATCAGAGTTCTGTGGTTTGGAGGAGCACAGAAGAGGTTTTATTTAGACCTTGCTACACTGATGCCCGAGGTTCATTAGCTTCCTGTTCTGGAGCTCATATTCCCCCTATCTGTTTTAAACACCACTGGATTTTATTCCCAATTATTGTGAGGTGATGCGGTTATGCATATTTGTGACCCCACCCATCCACCGATGCACGCATACACACACATGCGCGCACACACTCGCTCACACACATGCTTGCTCAGACATGCTTGCTCACACACACACACACACACACACTTTCTCGCTCACACACACGCTTGCTCACACACACACACACACACACACACACTCTCCGGCTCACACGCTCACATACACACACACACGCTTGCTCACACACACACACACACACTCTCTGGCTCACACGCTCACATACACACACACACGCTTGCTCACACACACACACACACTCTCTCGCACACACAAACACACATGTGCGCTCTCTCCTGTGTGTATGCAGCATCAGAAGAGAGGGGCCTCTCAGGTGTACTGAGGGGATCTGGAATTTCTCTCAGATCTTAAAAGCAAGATCCCTGCTGAGCTTATGGTTTATACAGCACATGTTACACGTGTACATTTCTGTGATTAAACCACGTGTAGGGCATTACTCTCGTTCATACAACGCATGTTCACGTGTACATCTCTGTGATTAAACTACATGTAGGGCATTACTTTTTTTCTCACCATCACTCTCTCTCACTCTCTCTCAATCAGTGTGTGAAATGAACACCTGACCTTTTTTTTTAGAATCCACAAGCGGCTCTGGTCAGTGGGTGAAAAAGTTAATTTCATGCCCTGCTCTCAATCATTCTTTCATTCTTTCAGTTTCATTATGTTTCCTCCCTTTCTCTCATTTTCTACCAATATACTTTGTGTTCGGGTGTGTCTCTCTCTCTCTCTTTCTCTCTCACTCTCACAGACTCATATTACATATTAATGGTTTGCTGTGTAAATGGCAAGCAGAGCCATACAGGAAATTGTTTCCTTGTATTTACATGTGAGAAACGCAGCTTGAGCAGCCTTATTAAAAATAAACACATAGCAAACGCACCAGGAATAAATCTCACAATGCAGTGCCTTATGGGATCTCAGTCATTGTGCCAGTGGGAGCCCATTTACTGATTCACTCCATTGGCTTTCTGTGAATTATGCATTTATTTCTGCCTTTTACCCATAATGCACATCATGAATGCATGGCTATTAGCCTTTAGAGACGAGATTTAGAGAAGGCCTGTGTTGCGTTAAGTTATCCCCTGTAATGTGTCACGGACCGATGGCCATCGCTGCTTGCTGGAATGCCTCTGTGCACGTGTCAGAAACAGAGAGGATGCTGGGAGGTACTGAAGGTGATGCGGTCACAATAATATACTGTTTACTTTATCACCTGCTGAGAAGTGTTAGAAGAGCAGTCAGCTGGGAAATTGGAGGGAGGTATTTGAAGGTCCTGAGAGGGGGAGAGGGAGAGGGAGAGGGAAAGGGGGAGATAGAGAAGGAGAGGCAGAGAGAGAGAGGGAAAAGGGGAGATAGAGAGGGAGAGGGAGAGTCGTTTTGCTCTGTAGTTCACAGTAAAAAGCCCCATGACACCTCAAGATAAAAACAGAAGCATACAATGAGGAGAAAAGGCCATTCAGCCCATCTAGACTGTCATTAAGAGAACATCTTGACTAACAATCACTTTAGACCTTTAAAACAACAGTTCTAGAATACACCTTCTGGTGCTACTTGGACACATCTTCAGTGATGGGGTCACAGGGTGTTTCGGGTCTTTAATCATCAAACACCCTCGCTCGGGTGACCCAGCCGGGGGTGATCAGTCCCCGACTTGTGTCCAAGCGATGGCCTGCTCTACGGATCCCTTTTCCGGATCCACAGCCACCGTGAGGCCTTTTCAGCAGCCTCCAGAATGTTCTTAGTGGCTCTTCTGCACTGCGATCCTTTCAGTCCATGAAGTTTGAGAGTTCGCTGTAATGGATGGCCAGCAAAGCCCCGGCACCCAACTTCGACTGGCTCACAGCGGGCTCTCCAGCCATTGCTCCAGCATTCTGTGACAAGATCTGCTAATTTAGCTCTTTTGCGCTCATTAGCTTCTTCAATCCAGTCTTCCCAAGGGACAGTAAGTTCCAGCAGAACCACTTGCTTTGTGGACTCTGATGTTAACACCATGTCTTGGCGAAGTGGAACTTAAGCTGCCTTTCTAGGTGGACTTGGAACTGCCAGTCCCGTGCGGAGGCGAGAAGCCTTCCCGAGGAGCTAGGCTGATGTTGGGCCTTCTCCCCAGCTCTGATGAAGGTGATGGACTGTTTGGGGGTGTGCTGATTTTTGCTGTTTTGAATCGCTGTGCTGATTGTATCTGCCAAAGACCTAAGGACTTAGTCATGGCGCTAGTGCTATCGCCCTTCCCCCAATGCCTTTGAGCAGGAACTGAGGATGTGCTCCACGGTGCCCCTTTTCTGGCAGAGTTGGCATGATGGAGTGTTTGCCGTGCCCTAACAGTGCAGGTTAGCCGGGCTTGGGAGAACGTCATAAACTGATTGGATGATAAACTTAATGCGCAATGGTTTGGCTCGCCAGAGCTCTGTCCAGGTGACCTTGCAAGGTTCTACATGCTCCCATCTGGTCCGGGCGCCTTGTTTGTACATGCCGACCATCTTGCTGCAGCGTTCTTCCTCCACCTCTGCTCATATCTCATCTTGAACCAGTTGACGCTTCTTTCCACGGGCTTTGTCATAGCGAGGTTTGGGAAAACTGCCCAGTCCTGCCTGCTCCACTGCTACACTGCCCACCAGAATGTTGAATGCCTCCGCTCTGTCGACTGCTTCCTGTGCCTGCCACTTCCTTCCAGTCTTTACGAGGATTCCTGCCGAAGCGACTTTAACATCAGATGAGTCTCGATACATCATCACCTCTTTTGCTCGAGTGACTTTGAACTCCTCTGATAGGCCGCTGATGGGGAGCTGCAGCTTGGTGGAATGCCCATACAGGGCGATGCTGCTTAAGGACTGAGTTTGCCCCAACCACCTCCGGAGAAACTGACTGATGGTCTTCTCTAGTGCCTACACTGTTGTCATTGGCACCTTGTAGACAAGAAGGGGCCAGAGGAGCCTTAGCAGGACTGCATGCTGGTAAATCCAGGCTTAGAATCTTTCTGGAACTCCCAATCTGTCAATCACAGAGAGCCAGGTTGTTGGTCCTGGTTTGTTGTAGTGCGGCTGTGTCCTACAGAAACATTTACTTAAAATTCAGTGTACTTTCAGATATATGAAAATGTGGAAAAACTGTGGCACCTAAATTAGACTAATGCAGATTAGCCATGAGCCATTATTATCTTTGAAATTAAGGCTTATTAGAGGAAAGACCTCAGGTGCATCAAACAGAGATGTGCTTTCTGTTATCCAGCAGAAGACAGAGTTATACTTCCTGTTATCCAGAGGAAGACGATATTTCTGATTACTCAATCTCTGCAAAGCCACTCCTGCTAAACAGAGAGAGGAGTATCAGAGAGGAGGAATAAAGGATTCAGAGAGAGGGAGAATGAGTGAGAAGAAGAGAAGAGCTGCTCTGTTTGGGTCCAGAGGAGAGCTGCTCTGTTTGGGTCCAGAGGAGAGCTGCTCTGTTTGGGTCCAGAGGAGAGCTGCTCTGTTTGGGTCCAGAGGAGAGCTGCTCTGTTTGGGTCCAGAGGAGAGCTGCTCTGTTTGGGTCCAGAGGAGAGCTGCTCTGTTTGGGTCCAGAGGAGAGCTGCTCTGTTTGGGTCCAGAGGAGAGCTGCTCTGTTTGGGTCCAGAGGAGAGCTGCTCTGTTTGGGTTCAGAGGAGAGCTGCTCTGTTTGGGTCCAGAGGAGAGCTGCTCTGTTTGGGTTCAGAGGAGAGCTGCTCTGTTTGGGTCCAGAGGAGAGCTGCTCTGTTTGGGTCCAGAGGAGAGCTGCTCTGTTTGGGTCCAGAGGAGAGCTGCTCTGTTTGGGTCCAGAGGAGAGCTGCTCTGTTTGGGTCCAGAGGAGAGCTGCTCTGTTTGGGTCCAGAGGAGAGCTGCTCTGTTTGGGTCACTGAGGTCAGCACTGCTGTCCAGCTCTTTTTCCGGTGTTATTCTTTTTCTCTTCCCCTGACTCCTGCTGAACCCGGGATCGATTCCTCACTCTGAGATTGCAGCTTACAGACAGGAGGGAACGGGAGTCTTAGAGGGTCAATTCTGTACCAGCTAAATCAATTCAGGAGATAAATTAAAAATCAATTCAAGAACTGAAAAAGATTCTCATCAGACATTATGGGCGTTTTTCAATGTATTAATTCGGGTTTCAGTTAATTTTTTAAATTGATTAAATTGAAATGGAATTTACTCACTAAAACGTGGGGGCCAGTAGGTGCCCGGAGGGGTGTGTGGGGGGGGGGGTTGTTGGAGGGTGGGAGGGTTAGGATTCCACGTGCCCAGTGTGGGAGGGTTAGGATTCCACGTGCCCAGTGTCTCTGGGAAGGCAGGACGATATCTCTGTTACAGGCCCAGCATGTTCAGCGCTCCGTGTCTCTGGGAAGGCAGGACAGTATTTTTCAGCATCTGGAATATCCAATTCGCAAACTGTGTACAAGCGTGCTCATATATGCCCCCTGCTGTCGGCTCGGGAGAGTGAAGACAACTCGCGGTTCTCCTCCGAAACACGCGGTACCAGCCAGCTGCTTCATCTCACACCACAGCCAGAAGCTGCGCATGCGCAGAGTGGGGGCGGAGGAGATCCAATCATACGCGCGTGCAGCGAGCAAGTTGTGGGCGGCCGGATTGGCCTATAGGGGTCGCTCCAGCAATGAACACTGCTATCCCTGCCGACTGAATCCCTTCCATATATCTCTTGGGCAAGGCGGAGCCAATTGTGCACCGCCCCTGGAGAGCTGCCGGCCATATTCGGCATGGGCACAGACCCAGAGCCAAGAGCGTGGTGCGTGAGTCTCTGCTCTAACTTTTACAGTGTCAACTACCCAGTAGCCCCAGACATGAAAGCTTTAAGGCTTTAACCAACATTGTTCTGTTTGAGTCTGTACTTATCCACCATGTGTGTCCTGTAAGTGTTCATTAGCTTCATATTTCTTTCCTTCCTCTCCTCTGAAGGCAGAAGGGTCTGCCTCACAAGCTGCAGGATTTACACGTGTTTGTGTGAGGGCTGGTATTCAACTGAGCCGCTTTCTCTTTGTTCCTTTTAACTTCAGAAACTTAGTTTGCTTCTACCCTGTTCACACATTCAGCATTTTTGGACATTTTGAAATTCACAGAGCTCAACGAGCATATCTTCATTTTACTGACTTCAGCTGTTTTTTACACATTTTTTTGCTGTTAAAACAGTTTTTTTGCGATTGAAGCGTGTGAACCTCAAAGGGATACAGAAAGTGAGGAGGAATGCTGCCGATGAACAGGGCTTTAATCCTGCATTTTATTCATCTTATTCACTTTTACTGTTTTTAATGATGTACCTCAAATATTTTGTGTTCACTTCTAAAGGGTTTACTGCAGTTTGCGTTGTCTTACCTTCTCCCCCAGTTACCCTGGCTTGCTGTTATAACCACTGGCCCCATCTGAAATAAATTTGTATGTTACAAATACATACAGTGCCCTCCACTATTATTGTTTGGCACCCCTGGTAAAAAAGAGTAAAAATGGTTATAAAAAATTCACTGTTTGGTGAATTAGTTTAATCTCACACTGAAAAAAGTCATGGCATGCAAAGAATATGCGACCAAATATTAAAAATTATTACTTTATTCTATATAGAAATGCAGGGGTGCCAATAATTGTGGCACATGTGGTTTAGTTAAAAATAAATACTTCTTGATGAGGGATTTTATTTTCATAATAAATTTACCTCAATTAAAGGTTGGATTTTTCTCATTTTCTCAGTGTGAGATTAAGCTAATTCACCAAAGGGTGAATTTTTTATTAACCTTTTCACTCATCTTTACCAGGAGTGCCAATAATAGTGGAGGGCACTGTACATAAGGCATCATAACTATGCCTGCTTAAATACTATAACCAGCTTATAACAACTGGTTTACAAAGGGCTTGTGAAATAGGATGTTTTGTCACCGGTGTCGTAATACTCATACTTCGTAACATAACCTTATGTCAATTATTAATAAGCTGGTTATTATGTTCCTCAATGCTAAGGGGTATATAGTCATTATTTGGAACTCATAAAACCTCTACTACAATTCACAAACCCATCATAAAAAAATGTTTGTGTATACTATATTGCCTCTTTAAAAATTACATAAATGCACGTGTGCTACCCTATCATTATTTACAATTTACATTTACATACTACAGCTAATGTACACATTACACAACAATACATTAGTGCATGATAGCAACGTTACATTACACAACAATACATTAGTGCATGATAGCAACGTTACATTACACAACAATACATTAGTGCATGATAGCAACGTTACATTACACAACAATACATTAGTGCATGATAGCAACATTACATTATGGTTCTATCATGTGGTTCTACCTGAGCAAATCCTTCTGTACCTGTCAGAACATGCCCTTTACCTGCTGAATGAGCAGGTAACAGGTAACAGAGGTGGGCCATTTCATTAGTGTCAGACATCCTGGCTAGTTTAATTCTGGGCACATGCTACAGTAAGAATAATGATGGTATCAAAATGAAATGGCCTAATGACAGATTCATGATCAGTAGCAAGACTGAAAGATGTGGCGTCGTTAGCATTAGCCGCGAGTGTGGTACATAGACCCTTAAGGTCCAATCACCATTAGTAAGCCGTTCTATGCATGATTAATCTTTACTGCAAGAGAGATGATAAACTGGACATTTATAGGTGGCTGAGCCATGGGTTCTTATTTGCCATCAGAGCTGACAATGGAGTAGCTCACTGAGTGCTGGCAGCCAGGCCTGTTAGCTCAGCGCTAACACTCAGTCTGGGAAATAAATCTGTAGTTTTTCAATAGGCTGCCTCAACCATGCACTCTCTCTTTCTCTCTCGCTCTCTCTTTCTTTCTCTCAGTATGGGGTACTGTATCCTGGTGATGATGTAACCTCTCTCTCTCTCTCTCAGTAGGGGGTACTGTATCCTGGTGGTGCAGTAACCTCTCTCTCTCTCTCTCTCTCTCTCTCTCTCTCTCAGTATGGGGTACTGTATCCTGGTGGTGCAGTAACCTCTCTCTCTCTCTCTCTCTCTCAGTATGGGGTACTGTATCCTGGTGGTGCAGTAACCTCTCTCTCTCTCTTTCTCAGTATGGGGTACTGTATCCTGGTGGTGCAGTATCCTCTCTCTCTCTCTCTCTCTCTCTCTCTCAGTATGGGGTACTGTATCCTGGTGGTGCAGTAACCTCTCTCTCTCTCTCTCAGTATGGGGCACTGTATTCTGGTGGTGCAGTAACCCCTCTCTCTCTCTCTCTCTCTCTCTCTCTCACTCTCTCTCTCTCAGTATGGGGTACTGTATTCTGGTGGTGCAGTAACCTCTCTCTCTCTCTCTCTCTCTCTCTCTCTCAGTATGGGGTACTGTATCCTGGTGGTGCAGTAACCTCTCTCTCTCTCTCTCTCTCTCTCTCTCAGTATGGGGTACTGTATTCTGGTGGTGCAGTAACCCCTCTCTCTCTCTCTCTCTCTCTCTCTCAGTATGGGGTACTGTATTCTGGTGGTGCAGTAACCCCTCTCTCTCTCTCACTCTCTCAGTATGGGGTACTGTATCCTGGTGGTGCAGTAACCTCTCTCTCTCTCTCTCTCTCTCACTCTCTCAGTATGGGGTACTGTATCCTGGTGGTGCAGTAACCTCTCTCTCTCTCACTCTCTCTCTCTCAGTATGGGGTACTGTATTCTGGTGGTGCAGTAACCCCTCTCTCTCTCTCTCTCTCTCAGTATGGGGTACTGTATCCTGATGGTGCAGTAACCCCTCTCTCTCTCTCTCTCTCTCAGTATGGGGTACTGTATTCTGGTGGTGCAGTAACCCCTCTCTCTCTCTCTCTCTCTCTCTCTCAGTATGGGGCACTGTATCCTGGTGGTGCAGTAACCCCTCTCTCTCTCTCAGTATGGGGTACTGTATTCTGGTGGTGCAGTAACCCCTCTCTCTCTCTCTCAGTATGGGGCACTGTATCCTGGTGGTGCAGTAACCCCTCTCTCTCTCTCAGTATGGGGTACTGTATTCTGGTGGTGCAGTAACCCCTCTCTCTCTCTCTCAGTATGGGGCACTGTATCCTGGTGGTGCAGTAACCCCTCTCTCTCTCTCAGTATGGGGTACTGTATTCTGGTGGTGCAGTAACCCCTCTCTCTCTCTCTCTCTCAGTATGGGGTACTGTATTCTGGTGGTGCAGGGGATGAACAAGCTGTGTTCAGTGGTGGGTCGGTGGGGCTCCACGGCCCTCACTGTCTCCATGCTGCTGCTGCTGTTACTCTTCTCCTGGAAGACAGTTCAGCAGAACGAGATCTGGCTCTCACGTGAGGCACTGTTCAGGTGAGGGTGTGTGTGTGTGTGTGTGTGTGTGTGTCTGCATGCATATGTGATGATGTGATATGTGTTCATGAATGTGCGTGTGGATGTAACCTTGCCACTCACAAATCTCTTTCAAATTCAAATAAAAGACAAATGCTTCATTGGCATGCCATATTTTGAAATACAAAAAATTGCCAAAGCATAATAATCAGTCATAATGAATCCCTCCCTCTCTCTGTAGATCTGGCATCCAGACCCTGCCTCACAATGCCAAGGTCCACTACAACTATGCCAACTTCCTGAAAGACCAGGGCCGCAATGCAGAAGCCATCTACCACTACAAGTCTGCACTGCGGTGAGCGGCCCAACATGGCCGACGCTGCCCTTCCATAAACTCACTGATGTTCAGCGCTTACACTCACTGTAAACATCCACAGACATGTTTAGATGCATCTCCAGCACACGTATTCAGCACAAAACTCACATTCAGTACAAAATTGCATATTCAGCACAAAAATGCTAATTTATGGAAAACATGAACGCTAGTTTTCTGTCCCTCAGGGCATGTGCTGACCCCTGTCCTTTCTACTGTGCAGTTCTTCTCTCCCTCTCTCTCTCCCTCTTTCTCCCATGCTTAATCACCATTTACACTCACTCTTCCTCTCTCCTCCTCCTTCTCCTCTCCTCCAGGCTGTACCCCCGGCACGCTAGCGCCATGAATAACCTGGGCACTCTGACGTGCCACCCAGAGGAGGCAGAGGAGCACTACAGGAGAGCTCTGGAGATCAACCCCCAGCACAACAGAGCCCTGTTCAACCTGGGCAACCTGCTAAAGTATGTACACACATACAGTATACACACAACACGCAGGCGTACGCAAACACATACACAGACAGACAGACACAGACACACACACACACACACACACACACACATATACAGATACACACATACAGTATACACACAACACGCAGGCGCACGCAAACAAATACACACAGACACACAGACACACACACACACACACACACACACACAAACAGACACGCGCGAACACACGGAGTGACAGAACAGGAGATAAAAGCACATTAGTGAATAGAGGCAGAATGTCTGATCTGAGAAACACAGAGACAGCTTGACTCTAGCCCCCTCCTAGAGGACTGTGTATCCTTGGAGATGAGTGGAGTGAAGAACTCAGCATAATCATAGCTTTACTTTAAAAAATAATCATTGTGTGTTTGTGTGTGTGTGTGTGTGTGTGTGCGTGCGCTTCTCGAAAGCCCTTCCAAAATGGGCGGAGCTTCCCTGAACACCTGCATTGTGGGCGGACCTTCTCTAAAGCCCTGCCCTGTGGGTGTAGCTTTTCTAAAGCCCTGCCCTATGGGCGGACCTTTTCTAAAGCCCTGCCCTGTGAGTGGAGCTTTTCTAAAGCCCTGCTTTGTGGGCGGAGCTTTTCTAAAGCCCTGCTTTGTGGGCGGAGCTTTTCTAAAGCCCTGCTTTGTGAGCGGAGCTTTTCTAAAGCCCTGCCCTTTGCTATTTTAGGTCTCAGGGGAAGGAGGTAGAGGCGGAGCAACTGCTGAGAGACTCCATTCTGTTTGGCCCACACTTCGCTGATGCGTACTCCAGTCTGGCTTCACTATTCGCTGAGCAGGTAAAGCCCCACCTCTCTTGCATATGCAGAGGTGTAGCAGCGTTAGAATAGGTGTAGCAGAATTGTTTCTTTTGTCCTGCTTTTATAAAATGTGTCATGACTCATGTATTGATGAATATCTGATCTTGAAAATAACAGACACAAGAGAGTTTATTCATGACTGAGGAGTTCCTTATTTAGGCTCTCAGAGTAAATGTGCTGATCTAGGGTCAGGTTTCTTCTGTCCACATCCTAACCTTGTACATTATGAGCAGATTATGAAGACTGATCCTAGATCAGTGCAGTATTCAGTAGTACGCAGTAGTGCTTGAGCTAAGATTGGGATTGTGTTTGTGAATATTTGCCCCATTCTTTTCTGTGTGACTTGTCTGACAGAAGCGGTGTGCTGAAGCCAATGACATCTACCTGCAGGGTATTGAGAACTGCCCAGACAGTTCTGATCTGCACAATAATTATGGTGTGTTCCTGGTAGACACAGGTGAGCAAGTGCAATTTCCCCTGTCACACGCACAGGTAATCACTGATATTAACACAAGCTATGCGCAGACAGGTAATGTACTGATATTAACACAAGCTATGCGCAGACAGGTAATGTACTGATATTAACACAAGCTATGCGCAGACAGGTAATGTACTGATATTAACACAAGCTCTATGCAGACAGGTAATGTACTGATATTAACACAAGCTATGCGCAGACAGGTAATGTACTGATATTAACACAAGCTCTATGCAGACAGGTAATGTACTGATATTAACACAAGCTCTATGCAGACAGGTAATGTACTGATATTAACACAAGCTATGCGCAGACAGGTAATGTACTGATATTAACACAAGCTATGCGCAGACAGGTAATGTACTGATATTAACACAAGCTCTATGCAGACAGGTAATGTACTGATATTAACACAAGCTCTATGCAGACAGGTAATGTACTGATATTAACACAAGCTATGCGCAGACAGGTAATGTACTGATTTTAACACAAACTCTATGCAGACAGGTAATGTACTGATATTAACACAAGCTCTATGCAGACAGGTAATGTACTGATATTAACACAAGCTATGCGTAGACAGGTAATGTACTGATATTAACACAAGCTATGCGTAGACAGGTAATGTACTGATTTTAACACAAACTCTATGCAGACAGGTAATGTACTGATATTAACACAAGCTCTATGCAGACAGGTAATGTACTGATATTAACACAAGCTATGCGTAGACAGGTAATGTACTGATTTTAACACAAGCTATATGCAGACAGGTAATGTACTGATATTAACACAAGCTATGCGTAGACAGGTAATGTACTGATTTTAGCACAAGCTCTATGCAGACAGGTAATGTAACACAAGCTCTATGTACACAGGTAATGTAACACAAGCTTATGCACACAGGTAATGTAACACAAGCTCAATGCACACAGGTAATGTAACACAAGCTTATGCACACAGGTAATGTAACACAAGCTCTATGCACACAGGTAATGTTACACAAGCTCAATGCACACAGGTAATGTAACACAAGCTCTATGCACACAGGTAATGTAACACAAGCTCTATGCACACAGGTAATGTAACACAAGCTCTATGCACACAGGTAATGTTACACAAGCTCTATGTACACAGGTAATGTAACACAAGCTCTATGCACACAGGTAATGTTACACAAGCTCAATGCACACAGGTAATGTAACACAAGCTTATGCACACAGGTAATGTAACACAAGCTCTATGCACACAGGTAATGTTACACAAGCTCAATGCACACAGGTAATGTAACACAAGCTCTATGCACACAGGTAATGTAACACAAGCTTATGCACACAGGTAATGTAACACAAGCTTATGCACACAGGTAATGTAACACAAGCTCTATGTACACAGGTAATGTAACACAAGCTCTATGCACACAGGTAATGTAACACAAGCTCTATGCACACAGGTAATGTTACACAAGCTCTATGCACACAGGTAATGTAACACAAGCTCTATGTACACAGGTAATGTTACACAAGCTCTATGCACACAGGTAATGTTACACAAGCTCTATGCACACAGGTAATGTAACACAAGCTCTATGTACACAGGTAATGTTACACAAGCTCTATGCACACAGGTAATGTAACACAAGCTTATGCACACAGGTAATGTTACACAAGCTCTATGCACACAGGTAATGTAACACAAGCTCTATGCACACAGGTAATGTAACACAAGCTTATGCACACAGGTAATGTAACACAAGCTCTATGCACACAGGTAATGTTACACAAGCTCTATGCACACATTGCAGGACCTTAATTTTCTTCTTGTAGTCCCATGGATAATACAAATTGTCCTGTGTGTTTGCTAGTGTGTGTGTGTGTGTGTGCTTGTGTACAAGTGTGTAAGAGCATGTGAATGTGTATGCATGTACATAATTGTGTGTGTACATGTTTATGCACTTATGTTGAGTGTGTGTGTGTGTGTGTGCTAATTGTTGGTGTGTGTACATGCAGATGCACGAATGTTGAGTGTGTGTGTGTCTGTACATGCAGGTGCACTCATGTTGAGTGTGTGTGTGTATTCAAGCAGATGCACAAATGTTGAATGTGTGTGTGTGTGTATGTGTGCTAATTGTTGGTGTGTTTATCTCTTGGCTCCTGCTCTGTCCACCCAGGTGACAGTCAGAGGGCGGCTTTGCACTACCAGCATGCCGTGCGTCTCAAACCCACACACTACGTTGCCATGGTGAATCTGGGTCGACTGCTGCGTTCCTCCACTGAGAACAAGGAGGCGGAGTCCTGGTACAAGAGGTGAGCAGGACCATGACATCACATCCTGGGGCTTGCTCTGATTGGCCAGATCTGCAAGTACCTACAAAACTGAGTCATGAGCCTGTCTGACAGGCAAGAATCCTGTACGGTATTTTATGGGACAGGTACATACATTTATGTCTGTATAATAGATAAAGGTCATGATCCCAGGGAGTGTGAGGTCATACTAGCCAGTGGTACCATCTCAGAGTGAGTGAGTGAGTGAGTGTGTTGCATATAAAAGAGTAGCCTAATTCGACCTTCTCCTGACCTCTGACCCCTGTCCGTGCCCTGCATCCAGAGCACTGCAGGTGGTGCGGAAGGTGGAGATCCTGTCCCCGCTGGGGGCGCTGTATTACAACACAGGGCGCTACGAAGAGGCTCTGCAGGTATACCGCGAGGCCGCCACCCTGCAGCCTGACAGTGCCCACATCTGGCTGGCCTTGGTGAGTGCTGAATATTACCCTAAACAGAACCCAGAACCCACAGAACCAGGAACACAGACTCCAAAGCTTAGAGCCTAGAACTAAGAACTCATCCAAACTCAACCCAGAACTCTTTCACTACAGTTGAAGTCTGAGGTTTACATACACTTAGGTTGAAGTCATTAAAACTAATTTTTAACCACTCCACAGATTTTATGTTAGCAAACTATAGTGTTGGCAAGTCAGTTAGGATATCTACTTTGTGCATGACACAAGTCATTTTTCCAACAACTGTTTACAGACAGATTATTTAACTTTTAATTCACTATATCACAATTCCAGTGGGTCAGAAGTTTACATACACTAAGTTTACTGTGCCTTTAAATTTTTAATATTTGGTCACATATCCTTTGCATACCATGACTTCCTGAATCCTGATGTCTGTGACCCAACAACATCAAATGACTCTTGATATCTTATTTTCTGGTACTTTTACAAGCGATACTATAACGTCTCTGCATTTGAATGGATCTCTATGGGAATTGGGGGGTGGGACTAGATTTATCTGTAAATTACACTGGTACAGTATGGAACACATGGTTGGCTAAATGGCTCTAAGTCATCAAGGGTCTGACGTATCAAACAAGTCTTAAATCATCAATCTGCTGCCAGATATACAGTAGATATGGATGGATAACTTGAAGGGTTTCCTCTCACACAGGCCCAAGTCCTCGCCATGGCAGGTCGAACCAAAGAAGCAGAGAAAATGACATTTGGGATCCTGTCAAAAAACACAGGCTGCATCGAGTGCTACCGCCTCCTGTCCGCCATTTACAGCAAACGAGGGAGTCATGACGAGGTATGCGCATGAGGGAGTCATGACGAGGTATGCGCATGAGGGAGTCATGACGAGGTATGCGCATGAGGGAGTCATGACGAGGTATGCGCATGAGGGAGTCATGACGAGGTATGCGCATGAGGGAGTCATGACGAGGTATGCGCATGAGGGAGTCATGACGAGGTATGCGCATGAGGGAGTCATGACGAGGTATGCGCATGAGGGAGTCATGACGAGGTATGCGCATGAGGGAGTCATGACGAGGTATGCGCATGAGGGAGTCATGACGAGGTATGCGCATGAGGGAGTCATGACGAGGTATCCGCATGAGGTAGTCATGAAGAGATATGCACATGAGGGAGTCATGACGAGGTATGCGCATGAGGGAGTCATGACGAGGTATGCGCATGAGGGAGTCATGACGAGGTATGCGCATGAGGGAGTCATGACGAGGTATGCGCATGAGGGAGTCATGACGAGGTATGCACATGAGGGAGTCATGACGAGGTATGCGCATGAGGGAGGTATGCACATGAGGGAGTCATGACGAGGTATCCACATGAGGTAGTCATAATACGGTATGCACATGAGGGAGTCATGACGAGGTATGCGCATGAGGGAGGTATGCACATGAGGTAGTCATGACGAGGTATCCACATGAGGTAGTCATAATACGGTATGCAAATTAAGGAGTCATAACAAGGGAATTGGAAGGAGATATGCAAATAATGGATACATAACAAGGTGTGGAAATCAGAAAGTCAATGAGTTACGCTAACAAGGGAATCCTGAGGTATGGAACAGCTCACAATGGTTGTGTGTGTGTGTGCGTGTGTGTGCGTGCGTGCGTGTGTGTGTGTGTGTGTGTGAGCCTGTGTACATGTGTCTGTGTGTGTATGTGTGTGTGCGTGCGTGTGTGTGTGTGTGCGTGCGTGCGCGTGCACGTGCGTGCGTGCGTGTGTGTGTGTGTGTGTGCTTTTTTTGTGTGCGTGTGTGTGAGCCTGTGTACATGTGTCTGTGTGTGTATGTGTGTGCGTGCGTGTGTGTGTGCGTGCACGTGCGTGCGTGCGTGCGTGCGTGCGTGCGTGTGTGTGTGTGCTCCAGGCTCTGCAGTCTCTAGAAAAGGCCCTGCAGCTGAATCCAAGAGATATGGCAGTCCTGGCTGAGCTTCACTTCTCCAAAGGAAACCAGCTGAGAGAGATGAACCTGCTGGACCACGCTTTCCAGGTAGGACACCTGCTCCTCTCATCCTCCAGTCCTCTCTCTTTCTGTCTTTCTCTTTCCTTCTCTCTCTCCCTGTCTCTCTGTTTCTTTCTCTCTCTCCCTGTCTCTGTTTCTTTCTCAAATTCAATTATTCTTTATTGCCATGACAGTACAAATGTACAGTATTGCAAAACCAATCCATTCCATGAGATTATAATCAACAATAACAACATCAGCTACACAATACATAGTTTATGTTCATTGATTTCCAGTGCAAATATTAATATATCTGAGATTAGGTTAGGAATTTGGTATGTGTTAGGGTTCAGGCAAGGTTTATGTTCAGCAAGTATGGAAAGGGTTAGTGCAAAAGTTAGTCTTTGATTTTGGATTACATTTTTCACTATTGGGATGTAGGACTATATAGCCTTATGTATTTTCATATTTTTTGTGTGAAATACACTGTACATAAAAATACTAACTTCAAATGCATTCTCATATTTATTTTGTTAAACTGGTCATATTTAGAAGGGGTTTCATCCATCGTCGTAGAAAGATCACATTTTAAAGATGACTCCAAGGCTAAGAATAGGTTTAGGTTTTGAATTAGGGTCAATTATATGGTAAGTGTTAGGGTTAAGGCAAGATTAGGGTTATGTTTTGGAGGGAAGGGATTACACACACTATTCTGCTTTGAAGAAGGCTGCACTGTGATGCCGTGTGTAAGAAATTACTCTCAGAATTTCACTCTGAAATAGACACACTTTGGCCACACACCACTGTTACTGCCTGTTTTTGAATGTCGTCTGTTGTCAAAAGTCTCGTTGTGAAAGGGCAAAGGCCACCTGGGTCTCCAGAAATTCAGTTTGGGGAATTAGGGGAGACCCTGTGTAATCCAGACATTGGCTCTATCTAGTGGTAGAGAGCATTACTGCACTGAGAATAGTATTAGCGCCATGCTATGCATCTCTCGTTAATGTATAGCACCATGCTTCTCTCTCTCTCTGTTTGCATAACATCATCCCTTTGGCCCATCTCACACAGAGCTACAGGCTGGCTGTGGAGCTCAATCCTGACCAATCACAGGCCTGGATGAATATGGGAGGAATTCAACACATCAAGGTAAAGATTTACCTTTTTAACTTACTTTTTTTTCACACACTTTGACTGCGGGCCGGACTTTTGCGGTGCGGCTAATCTACAGATTTTTGCGAGCTAGGGGCTCCAGGGGGGCGGCTAGCAGAAAGAGCAAGAGGAGAGAGCGAGAGAGAATGAGATTGTGTTTTGTTGTTTTTTTTTGTTTTGCGCATTTTTTGCGTTCCTCATCATGCACACACAATCATGGAAAAAACACACGAAGATGGAAAATAATGCATATTTTAATAAGTTTTTAATTTAAAGGCAATGAGAGGAAAAAAAGAAGAAGCAGCTGCTGAATTATTAATTTTTTTGCCTGATTATTTGATTTGGTGTGAACGTGATCGCGTATGGTGATCGTGATCATAAAAAAATAATAAAAAAAATAAAATAAAAAATAAACAAAAACATACCAAAAAAAAATAACAAAAAAAAAAACAAAAACGTAGACATTACTGATCGACGATTAATTCGTTTTATTTTATTATACACAACAATTTTCATACTTACTTTTTTTTTCTTTCTTTTTTAACCTTTGCTGCAGGCAGGCAAAGGTTTTTTGTTTTTTTTTTTTTTTTTTTTTTTTTTTTTTTTTTTTTTTTTTTTTTTTTCCTTGTTTGTAAACATAGTACATTTTTTTTTTTTTTTTTTTTTTAAACCAAGGAAAACATGACAAATCAGTGCAAATTAATGTCATAATGTCATCAAAATGTGTGTATTTAATAAAAAATATAATATTAAGTTTTTAGTATTTCTTCTGGTGACTAGGTAGACGAGTAGCAACGTTGAATCGTCTCGGTCTCTAAAACGCGCACATCCCTACTGTGTATCATTCTTTCTGTGTACGTAAATATCTCATGTTACGTGGGACACTGCGGCTTATTAGACAAAGTGCGGCCTATATATGTACAAATTTTTTTTTTCTTCTAAATTTCGTTGGTGCGGCTTTTATTCAGGTGCGCTCAATAGTCCGGAATTTACGGTATGTGTATAACCCATAGACTGCCTGCAGCCCTAGACCTGCTTTTTACTTCACCTAACCTGGGTTTGTAATCATAAAGCGTATCTGAGAATGAACACTGTTCTCGTATCAGTTTAGCACTTCAGCTCATAATGGACAATGTTAGGATATTGACCAGGGGAAACTGATCCTAGATCAGCATTGCTTCTCTGAGGTGATAGATGAATGTGGGCCCTGTTCTTATCCAAAGCCCTCCTGTTGTAGGTGCTTCACTGAGTTGGTGTGTGTTTCTGGTTCTGGTTTTGTTTTCCTGTTTTAGGCCCTTCACTGAGTGGGTGTGTGGTTCTGGTTCTGATTCTGTGTTTGCAGGGAGACTACCCCTCGGCTCGGCTGTACTACCAGCAGGCCCTGCAGCTCTCTCCAGGGTCCAAACTGCTGAAGGAGAACCTGGCTAAACTGGACCGGCTGGAGACGAAGCGTGGCGGGATGGGTGGTGGGAGAGGGAGGACAGGAGCGCACTGGGGGTCAGGGGCTGTGGGGGGTATCAGCCCCTTAGTGGGGTAGGAGGCGGTGTGGAGGGGTTTAAGCGGGCACTTCGGGTATGAGCAGGTGGGGTGGGGGAGGTGTGAGTGGGGTTTGGTCTATGATCAGGTGTGATTGGGGTTTGGGTATGGCTGGGGTTTGGTCTATGATCAGGTGTGAGTGGGGTTTGGGGTATGGCTGGGGTTTGGTCTATGATCAGGTGTGATTGGGGTTTGGGTATGGCTGGGGTTTGGTCTATGATCAGGTGTGAGTGGGGTTTGGGGTATGGCTGGGGTTTGGTCTATGATCAGGTGTGAGTGGGGGTGGGGTATGGCTGGGGTTTGGTCTATGATCAGGTGTGATTGGGGTTTGGGTATGGCTGGGGTTTGGTCTATGATCAGGTGTGAGTGGGATTTGGGGTATGGCTGGGGTTTGGTCTATGATCAGGTGTGATTGGGGTTTGGGTATGGCTGGGGTTTGGTCTATGATCAGGTGTGAGTGGGGTTTGGGGTATGGCTAGGGTTTGGTCTATGATCAGGTGTGAGTGGGGTTTGGGGTATGGCTGGGGTTTGGTCTATGATCAGGTGTGGGGGGAGGGCAGGGATTGGGGCTTTGGGGTGGGTCTGAGTTATTGGAGTGTATTTCTGGTGGAGCAGGGCATTGTGATGGGTGGGGTTCACTATCAGCGCCACCTTTGCCCAACCAAATACAGCCATTTTTTCTCCTGTGTCCTGAAACAGCTTTAAACAGACTCCACTTTATACCCTTCATCACCTGAATTCTGCTGCACCTTGGAAATATGGATTTCCCTTAGTGGGGTCTGTCCTGGACTTACCTGTAAAAGAAACATGCTTACCTGTACCCAAACATGTTTTTCTGCACTACAAACATGCTTACCTGTACCACAAACAAGCCTACCTTTACTACAAGCGTGCTTACCTATACCACAAACATGCTTACCTGTAAAACAAACATGCTGGCGTATACTACAAACAGACTTGCCTATACCACAAACATGCTGGCCTATACCACAGACATGCTTACCTGTAAAACAAACATGCTGGCCTATACCACAAACATGCTGGCCTATACCACAAACATTTACCTGTACCACAATCACACTGAACACCAGCGTACCTCTGAAGAAATGTAGCACTCGTGTAAATGCATTTTTCCATCTGACTTCCCATTATGAGTCATAAATACCCATGAAACGGCCACACATTTATGAGATGTGGTTATGAACCACTGAGGGGTCGCTGTATAAACAGCCAAATTGATTTTGGCAATTTATAATGGAAGATTCTGTGAATATTGTGCATTATCGTATCATAAGACCTGCTGTCAGCAGTGAGCAGGCACACCAGCATTCTCAGGACCGTCAGAGGAAAATGCACAGTCGTGTTTCTGTACTGAGCTCCACATGCTACTGCACCCAAGCTTAATGATTATACTGCATTTCACAGCCCTCAGGATACAGACTATATACTGAGTCCTGTGGTACTGGGCCTGTGGTATTGGACCTGAGGTTCTGGGCTGTGTTTATAGTGCCAGTGGTATTGGACCTGAGGTTCTGGGCTGTGTTTATAGTGCCAGTGGTATTGGACCTGAGGTTCTGGGCTGTGTTTATAGTGCCAGTGGTATTGGACCTGAGGTTCTGGGCTGTGTTTATAGTGCCAGTGGTATTGGACCTGAGGTTCTGGGCTGTGTTTATCGTGCCAGTGGTATTGGACCTGAGGTTCTGGGCTGTGTTTATAGTCATCCTCTGGAGTTACTTGTATTTGGATTTTTCACATATCTGGTGTTACAATGCTTTGAATGTTATTATGAAAGTTTAATTCATACACTCACGGAAAGCATTAAATAATCATATCATGACTGTAAATATTTTATCATTATTTATGGATAAAGTTCTATTTTTCTTTTGTTTTTGAATTATTTTGTACGAGCATGAAACGTTTTGATGAATTGCTTTGACATTCAGAAGTGAAAATTGTAATCAGATTGTATTTATTTTCATGCAAAGAAATTATTTGTGTAAGTAGAATGTGTGTATGTTTGCCTTTGGCTGTGCATTAGCCTGGAGGGCTTGGAGCTCTGAAGCATCAGGTGGGAGGGGAGTCGTGTGTCACCTGACCTGACCAGAGGATTTAAATAAAACATATCTTTAATCTTTCCTGTTGATCTGGTGAGTGCTGTGTCTGTTTTGTGTAAAGAATTACAAATTTTGCCACATTATTGCCTGAGCAGTTAAGGCCTTTAAAATGAAAATTATTGCACCATTTTCAGAGATGCCTGTGCACAGAGATTACCAAACAAACTACGTCTTTTCACTTACACAAGCAGGATCAGGAATGAACAAAAAGATTGAATCACTTTCTGTGGTGGCTGTTTGGCAGGTGGTGATTGGCATTTTATAGAAAATTCCTCTGCCCTATCAGCAACACTTTCTCTGAGTATGTAGGCACATTTCTGAAAACCATTATGAAAGGTAAACCATGTGTCTTTATTACAAGGCTGAGTTAAATGCAGTGATGTGTCACTGCACTACATGCATGATGTTATGCCTGAACAAAAATGTAGTGTTTAATCTCGAGGAAGCCATATCTCTTTATGTTTCGTACTTACATAACAATGCATACGCCCCAAAAACTGGTTCTCGCATGTCTGTTACTGACACATTTTAAATCATATGGGTGTAGGCTATTAAAATAATATATTTTAGTAATGTCACAAATATATTTCTCAAATGGTATGATAAAGGGTTTTGATAAAACATTCCTGTGGCACTTTTAAGTTGAACAGAATAAAAGTGCTTTAAAATATATATCGTCCGACTGATGCATCTTAATAAATTAATAAATACTTTTTTTTAAACATTTTTTGCTTTCAGAAAGAGATCTGCTAAGCAGCTACTTCCCCTGCTGGATGTGTGGTGAACAATTCTTACATTGTCCATTTCTCATGGAATAACCCCCAGACCTTCTGAAAACCATGTAAACCTGAATGCTTAGATGTGATCGTGTGAAGGGAAATCGGTTCCGTGTTGTTTTTTGGCCCCGATACGATACCCAAAGTTTGTTGTTCAGAACCATTTTCCCTCACGGCCGGACTTCCTGTCGCCTCATTTCTGTTACAAGATTAATTTTCACTCCAAATTCTCTTTTAAATGGAATTACGCCCAGTAGAAAATGTTATGGCTGAAAATGAAATCCGCTTTTCTTTTGATGAGTGCTCCACCTGCCGGCATATAAAGATGTATCATTTATTATTAGAATAGAATCACTTTTATTTTCCTGTGAGGGAACTTAAGTTGTAGTTGCCAGCGACAAAAAAGACATAGGCAGTGGGGCAGACCCACGACACAAACAAACCTGCCAAACAATATGTATATTAATATGTATATCTTTTTTATATTGTATAATTTTTTCTCTCTCTCTCTCTGGCCTATGTATTTGTGCTAATTGTCCCCCCCCCCTGTCTTGTGTTGTAAATGTTGTTATACTAATAAAAAAATAAAATTAAAATTAAGTAAAATAAAAAAAACTGCCGGCACGTGACTCGTCATATGACAGGTCCTGACATGTGTTCACAATACGGAAGTTCGGTGCAAGATCGTGTCTCTCCGCCTGGAATGTAGCTTATTAACATTTTTGAGAAACTAGGTAAACAAATGTTACTTGATTTCTTGTAGATCTGCGTGAAAACATTAATATCCCAGGCGACATTATAAATAGCTGTTGTGGTTATTTTCATTTCGAAACTACCGTTACTGAAGCTTAATGGCTAGCTAGCTAGCAGGGTTAGGTGTGTCAGATGTAAGTTAGTTGCATTTATTTCGATGTTGTTTGCTTGCTAGCTTGTTATAGTACAACTGTTTCATCTGTTATCTGACACGTGTTATCGGTGCAACTTATTTTATTGTCCTTTTAATTACTATTGTTAAGACGCATAGAAACTTGATAGAAAGGTAACGTTAG
This sequence comes from Ilyophis sp. 1 JC-2022, assembly GCA_022702515.1. Classification (NCBI taxonomy): domain Eukaryota; kingdom Metazoa; phylum Chordata; class Actinopteri; order Anguilliformes; family Synaphobranchidae; genus Ilyophis; species Ilyophis sp. 1 JC-2022. The sequence continues at coordinate 121,592,004 of CM040404.1, read as the reverse complement.
GTTTTATTGTGCTATTATTGTGCGTTGCGGTTAGCTAGCCAGCCCGTGTGCCGTTATTTTAAATCTGTGTCGACCCGGAGGTAACGTAATATTATCGGGGTGGCAGATAAACACTAATTTAATTGACATTTGCGTTGCACCGTTTCTAAGTTATTAAGTTAACCAGCAGGAGGCGCCGTTAGAAAACAAAACGTTCACCGTTTGCGTGGAATGAATCACAAACTTGGTTCATCTGACCGGTGTTGCATGTTTCAGTCTCATTAACAATGGATGGATGAAATCTTTTTGACATTTGTGCATTTAAGCTTCAACAGCATGGAGCCGTCTGCTTCCGGAATGTTCTGTGACAGGATGCTCAGCATGGTGAACTCTGAGGATGTGAATGCCATCATTCAAGCTCAGAGACACATGTGAGTGTGTGGCAGGGCTCAGTGTTTATTTTCCTTTTTAATTTTGTTGAAATTGTATTATATTTTTATGATTATAAAACAGTTTGAGGCATAGAAGAACTAAGAGATGGCTGAAACAACTGAGAGCAGGTAGTATTTCTTTAGTAAGGTTACAGAGTTGGGCTGAACATTACATTACATTTTACATTATAGGCATTTAGCAGACGCTCTTATCCAGAGCGACTTACACAGCATTTATTTTGCATTTATACACAGTATCCATTGATACAGCTGGATATATAATGAAGCAATGCAGGTGAAGTACCTTGCTCAAGGGTACAACGGCAGTGTCCGACCTGGGAATCGAACCGGCAACCTTGCGGTTACAAACCCAGTTCCTTAACTATTATACCACACTGCCACCCATGAACACCATTTAATTAATTCAGTTTATGAAATTAATTTAAATGGAAAGTAATTGATTGAAAAGACCATTGTAGGCATTTTAAACGAATTGAGTTGAATTTAAATTAAATTACTGAAATAGGATCTGCATGTAGATGGGTGTCAGTTACTCTTTGTGTAAATCAGAGCGGTTTTTCCTCCTTGAGGGTAGTGAGATGTGATTTCCCCCCCCCCAGGCTGGACCGCTTTGAGAAGACGAACGAGATGCTTCTGAATTTTAACGGGCTCTCTAATGTGCGCCTGCAGCAGATGACTGAGCACTTCCTGCTGCATACTCGCACACTACTGGAGATGAAGAAGGATCTGGACAGCATATTCAGGAGAATCAGGTGCTGCCCCCTACAGGACGCTGTGAGGGCCTTTTCACATTAACCTCACACATTATTGAGTTAGTTCATAAACTTCACATTAGTGCTCTCTTTAGAGCAAGACGCTTTAGAGCGACTTATCCGTTTAGGGCTGGTGTGGGGGCAGGATTTGGTCCCAGCCCAACACTAAATAATCTGATTTAACTGATAATGGTCTTGAATGAAGACTTGAGCACTGCAAAGGGGAGGTGCATTTTGTGAGATTAGTTTCCTGCAGTGGATTGGCCAGTGATACAATAAAGGTCAGTGGTTGAGTTGACTTGAATCATGGTCTGAATTCCTTACTAATGAAATGTGTAATGTATGCTGGAAAATAACTATATGTAAATGTGCACACAGTAAAATGAAACTGTTCATCACCCTGCAGGACACTGAAAGGCAAGCTTGCAAAGCAGTATCCTGATGTCTTCAGCAGTAAGTGAAGCAGTCTTATGATGATGTCATATTGACTGTTTGTAGACGGACACCCTTTTATAGCTGTCACACCTACACTCATATTAACCACTCCATTTCATCCCCTCTCTGAATGCCTTGCCCTCCCCCCTAAAAAGGCGTCCACGAGTCCCCTGTCCTAGAGGATGACGATGAGTTTGACCCCATCCCGCCCAGCACGGCAACCACCACAGCAACCTCGGAGCAGAGTACAGATTCTTGTGACACCAGTCCTGACGTCATCTCCCCCACCGTCAGCCGCTGCACAGAGGACTTCTCCCAAGAGCATCACCCTGTTACGCCCACTGCAGAATGCCCGGATGTGTCCAGGGATTTGGGCGTGGCTCGGGGCATGGTTGTTGATGTGGGCGTTGCTATCCTTAGGGACGAGGGTCCAGATTAGATTGGGGGGGGGGCCTTCTGCATGGGAATGTGATTGCTCTGATTGGCTGATATACTGTCCAGCTTTTATATTTGTATTTTGTTTTCCTGCACTTGACTGGTGGTCTGAATGGAGCACACTGCGGAGATATGAGTTAGCATGTGAGCGTCTGCTACAGGATGTGAGTTAGCATGTGAGTGTCTGCTACAGGATGTGTTAGCATGTGAGCATCTGCTACAGGATGTGAGTTAGCATGTGAGCGTCTGCTACAGGATGTGAGTTAGCATGTGAGCATCTGCCACAGGATGTGAGTTAGCATGTGATCGTCCGCTACAGAATGTGAGTTAGCATGTGAGAGTCTGCTACAGGATGTGAGTTAGCATGTGAGAGTCTGCTACAGGATGTGAGTTAGCATGTGAGAGTCTGCTACAGGATGTGAGTTAGCATGTGAGATCCGTACAGGATGTGAGTTAGAATGTGAGCGTCTGCTACAGGATGTGTTAGCATGTGAGCGTCTGCTACAGGATGTGCGTTACCATGTGATTGTCCGCTACATGTTGTGAGTTAGCATGTGAGAGTCTGCTACAGGATGTGAGTTAGCATGTGAGCGTCCGCTACATGATGTTTGTTTGCATGTGAGCGTCTGCTACAGGATGTGTTAGCATGTGAGTGTCTGCTACAGGATGTGAGTTAGCATGTGATCGTCCGCTACAGGATGTGAGTTAGCATGTGAGTGTCTGCTTCAGGATGTGAGTTAGCATGTGATTGTCCTCTACAGGATGTGAGTTAGCATGTGAGAGTCTGCTAAAGGATGTGAGTTGGCATGTGAGCGTCCGCTACAGGATGTGAGTTAGCATGTGATCGTCCGCTACAGGATGTGAGTTAGCATGTGAGAGTCTGCTTCAGGATGTGAGTTAGCATGTGATTGTCCTCTACAGGATGTGAGTTAGCATGTGAGAGTCTGCTAAAGGATGTGAGTTGGCATGTGAGTGTCCGCTACAGGATGTGAGTTAGCATGTGAGTGTCCGCTACAGGATGTGAGTTAGCATGTGAGCGTCTGCTACAGGATGTTTGTTAGCATGTGAGCGTCTGCTACAGGATGTGAGTTAGCATGTGAGCGTCTGCTACAGGATGTTTGTTAGCATGTGAGCGTCTGCTACAGGATGTGAGTTAGCATGTGACCTCACCCCTGGACTAGCAGTAAGAGGGTTATTAGTTGCCCTAGCTGGGGACCTTGGTCTCACTTCATGGTGTGAAGTAATGGTGCAACGATAATTATCAAATGCAATAATGATCATTGCCACCATACTACCGCATCAGGTATAATTAAAGAAAAAAAGATGAAAAGAAAGGCAATACACCACATGATGGCGATGATCATTACTGCATTTGATTATTTATTGTGGTATATCGCCCAGCCCTAGTGTGAAGCCCATAGTAGGACCTGTCCTTATATGCTGCCCTGCTTGTCACACACAACTAAGCACTGAAAGTACTTAAAAATACTTGAATTTTTCTTGTGTACTGACCAGTGTTGCTGGAATGTAATGTTTGCTTTGTGCGTGTGTGCGTGTGCGTGCGTGCGTGCGTGCGCATGTGTGTGTGGAAGTATGTTGTTATCTTTTCCATTTAAAGTTTTTGCACATGTAGTTCTCAAACCATGTGGGATTCTGTTTTTTAAGGGTAAATATATTAGGAATGCACAAAATGTCTATTTCCCTTGGTCTATTGGTCACCACTTACCATATGTTTCATGGCAGGTGTCGTAACTGGCCCCATGTGTTTTTTGATCAGGTTTAAAACATGTTTACTATTTATTGGTTTATTATTTATGTAAAATATACTATGCTCTGTTTACCCATGTGACCCCTGTCAGTGACCAGAGCTGCATTTTTATTGAGTGAAACCAGCGTAGCTGTAAATGATGTATAAAATAAATAATAAAAAATGTAATGATTTTTATATGATAAATTAAAAATAACATGCTTGAATTGGTAAATGAACTGTAATGGCTCTGGTACAAATGTAGGATTTTAGCACTGCATGAAGCATCGCTAACCAAAGATTGTGTCTGTACAGTACTTTTTGGTATTGGGAGTAATTTTTGTTTCATGTTCAATAAAAGTCATGTTTTTCCCCCATAGAAGTGTTTATGATATTCATAAAAAATAATCTGAACTCACACTCAGTGCAGGGAAACACTCTCACCAGACTCACCAGATCCGCAGAGCCACGGACACATTACAAAGAGACACTGGGAGTCTATATTGTGGTGCTAGGGGTCTTACTCCCCCAACAGGCACTTTGCTCTCATGCTAAATTTGTGAATGGAAAAAAATGTAGGGTTACAAAATGTGGATGTGGAAGCTTTTTTAAGTTATAAAGGGAAATTGTGGTTCAATGGAGTCACAGACCATTCGTTACTCCTGCATGGAAAACGTGAACAGGTTCATGTCGGACCGGATCAAACACACTCGAGTAACACTAAATACCCACCAGGGGGCGCTGTCAGAGTTGAGGTTAGATACTTCGCCTAACCGAGAAGCGCTATGGTTCTGACAGGGTCAGCGGTTCATACGCTTAGTTGGAAAATCTCATACAAGCTGGAATAATTTACAGTTGAACAATAAGGAAATATGAAAGCCACGTTTGACTAACAACACACTGCCCAGCAAAGATTTCAACGGGAATCTAACAGTTTGTAGACGTATGCACCCGAGGTAAGAAGCTAATGTTTGTTAGCATACAAGCTAAGCAGACGCAACAGCAGCCTCGCTGGTTTATCTTGCTCAGTCTCCGTCATACTTTGCCAGCCCTTATAACGTTGTTAAATGTTTTTTTATTATGATCTGATGTTGCCCGGTGTGTCTGCTGATTTCAACAATGTACCTGCTTCCAAACAGGCTAATCGCTCTAAGATACTGTTTTATCCCCTAGTTATCTTATTAGTTCAGTCGCTGGGTTACTGTAACAGCAGCCAGCCAACCCCACGTCATAAAAGTGGTGTGTATGCTAAGCTAAAATATTATGCTAGCGGCACTGTTCTAGCTAAACCCTGCTGATTTGAACTGTAACGCGCTTAGTGATACTATCTCTGTTCGTCCAGGCACAAAACACATTTCCTGGTTCTCAGATTACAGCGAAAGATTGCTATCTAACGGTCACTAAAAGTAAAGACGGTGGTGCATTGTGTTGAACTCTCAAATAACACGGTATAAAAGTGTAAATGATTGACTACTGACTGTTCAGGTTGAATTTATGAGGGAGGCTGCGGAGGATTCTCCCGAAGATGAGGCGGCTGTACCGGAAGAAAGCTTTTAACCTGGTGAAGGAACTGGACGCGTTCCCAAAGGTTCCCGAAAGCTACGTGGAAACTACAGCGAGTGGAGGAACTGGTGTGTTACCATTTTCACAAAGATCCTGGAGACGTGGCTAGCTTGGTGTTTCAGTTTATGGATTGTATATGAGTTTTGACCCTTTCCACGTGTTCATGTTTGTCCATGTTGATGTTACAGTACCCATCTTTGATATCTGCTGTTCGCTTCTGTTTTATTTGCTCAGCATGTACAAACATAGATTACTATCAAGTCATGTGTTTAGTGTGTGTAGACCTGGGCGTTAATGGTATGACCGTGTTAAGCAGGAGAGCTGAACGCTTTGCTCTTCTGTTGCGCTAGTAAATCTTTTGACTGTTGCAGCTCGTGCACCTCTTGCACAGAGGTGACCTTGGTCTGATTGTGACCTGGCTGTGGTCTCTGCAGTCAAAGTCTGTCAATGTGACAGTGTGGGGGGAAATAACAAGCAAAAAAAAAAAAAAACCTCTTGAGACTGGAATCACAATTGTGGTTTTCTGGATGAGAGGATGTGATTGGTGCTTGCAGAGAGGAGATCTGAGTGATGGTTGGTGTCTGCTCTCCCCTTTCTCATCATCTTCTTCCTCTCATAGTGTCTCTCATCGCCTTCACTGCAATGGCAGTCCTGGCCTTTTTTGAGTTCTTTGTGTACCAGGACACCTGGATGAAGTACCAGTATGAGGTAGACAAGGACTATTCCAGGTAGGTTAACAGAAACCTCTTTAATTCCAGGTAGCTTTCAGGAACCCTTTTATCCCACTGAAAGCTGAGTTACTTCTTATCTTTAACAAGGCAGCACCTGACCATGCCAGAGACACAAGGGTATAGTTTTGAGTGTTCCCAGGACAAAACAAAATTGTTCTTAGTGTTGTTTTTTCTGTAGAGGTCAGGTTGTTCACCTTGAAGTGTAAATTGTAACTGGCTATTAAACTCAGTCCTGTCTTACGGACAATGACAGGTAGACAGTAATTGATGTGCTGCACATTTATCAAAGATCAAAGAATGACTACAGCTCGACAGTACAACGTATGTTAAGTGCAGCAGACTTGATTATGATGATACTCATCATTCCGATGAGAGGGAATGATGAGAGTGGAAAAGGTGATTTATTTTTAAACAGGCTGCACAGCTACATGAGCTTCCAGGGTTGGAATTTGACATGTTTTTTTTCTCTCTTCTTTTTACAGTAAATTAAGAATAAATATAGATATTACAGTTGCTATGAGATGCCAGCGTAAGTATTTTTTACTACTTTGGCTCAGTTGCATTTTAATTTTTCTGTTTCTGACCCAGATTCTAAATGATTTGCTCTTAGAAATAGTTTTCTCTCTTATACAATACCAAGTATGGTACAATACAATAGTGGATTCTGAGGTATTTGTGTAGATGTTGGTGCACAGATGTGAGGTATTTGTGTAGATATTGGTGCACAGATGTGAGGTGTTTTTGTAGATCTTCTCCATTGCTTCTGTGTTGTTGTAGATATCGATGCAGATGTTGTCAGTTGTTTTAGGGTTTATTGCGGATGTGCAGATGTTGTCAGTTGTTTTTGGGTCGGTGCGGATGTGCAGATGTTGTCATTTGTTTTTGCGTTATTGCAGATGTCGGTGCGGACGTGCTGGATCTCGCAGAGACCATGGTAGCATCAGATGGCCTCGAGTATGAGCCGGTCAGTAGAACTTTATTTACCCTCCCCCAAATACACTTCCTGTTTCATTAAATCAAAGGTGTTCAATTTATCTCCCAAATACACTTCCTGTTTCATTAAATCAAAGGTGTTCAATTTATCTCCCAAATACACTTCCTGTTTAATTAAATCAAAGGTGTGTGTGGGAATTGTAAGGATGTGTCCTGATGCTATAATCTAGTGTGTAGATTCCTAGCAGCGATATTAACTCCTTTCTGCTTGACTTTATTACAGGTCATTTTTGAACTCTCTCCCCAGCAAAGACTGTGGCACAGGTGAGTTACCATAAGCGCACTGTGTGTGAAGTTTTACTATCACCCCGCTAAGAGCGCACTGTGTGTTGAGTTTTACTATCACCCCGCTAAGAGCGCACTGTGTGTTGAGTTTTACTATCACCCCGCTAAGAGCGCACTGTGTGTTGAGTTTTACTATCACCCCGCTAAGAGCGCACTGTGTGTTGAGTTTTACTATCACCCCGCTAAGAGCGCACTGTGTGTTGAGTTTTACTAGCACCCGGGTAGGAGAAAACTTTGTGTGGTATTTTCTAGGCTGTGTATCTTTCCCACTCAGACGATACGATATGCATCTAGATACATGGTCTAAGGCAGTGGTTCCCAACCCTGGTCCTGGAGTACCCCTGTGTATGCAGGTTTTCGTTCCAACCACAATTGCAATATCAGAATTTTAACAAGCTGTTAATTTTTCTTAATTAGATGTTTTTAATGTTTAGATAGATTATTTACCCTCTTAAGCCACATTTTGTTAGCAAAAGCTATGCATAGCATGAAGAATTCACATTGTGCTGTATTGCAAACAATTAAAAATAGGTAAAACATTTTTTTAACTGATCAAATTAAAGACTGAGGTGAATCAATAGGCTCCTAATTGATGATATTGTGGACACATGGCCACTAAAACTAACCGTTTGGTAAATAATGAAGAATTCAAAGACAAAGCAAATGATAACGAGCCAAACCTGAATTGTGTTAAATTGTAAATCTGGGAATTAGCAACTGAAATCATGTCAAGTTCTCCAAATTGTAAAATCTGGAAACAGCAACTGAAATCATGTTACAAACCAAATTGTAAAACTCCGCGCGGCTAGACCAATGAGGGAATAGCTCGGAGCGAAGGTTTAAGCGTGATGTATTCCGCTATTGCTGTGGGAAAAGGGAAACGTTATGAAAGTTAATAAAGTAATATTAATATTCTTGCAACCGGGTTAGACTGCTCTTTAGATTAACGGGATTAGCTAATAAGGGACCACAAATCAAAGGTACTCGTACCACGTTACCTTCCGCTTTTAGTCTGGTCTACCTTGACCCCAGTTTATCCAAAGAACAGCCTGTGTATATTACAGTAAATCATCAGCCACCAACGCTGATTCTGTACTCGTTTATCTGACTCCATTTAATATTATAATTTAGAATTTATGCTTGATTGCGAGTGGAATTGTGTTCTGTTGAAATGACCTATACCGGGGACGCTAATAGCCCCGGATATGGGAGGCAGACTGACACACTGAATCGGTCTGACAAGCTAAATAGAAACTCAGAGGTTTTTAACATATCACCATCACAGGTGCTCAGAGGTTTTGAACATAGAATCCTCTTAATACTAGCTCAAATACTAGGAAATAGAAACTCAGAGGTTTTTAACATATCACCATCACAGGTGCTCAGAGGTTTTGAACATAGAATCCTCCTAGTACTGGCTACGGCCTAGCAGAGCAGTCACATTATCACAGTCAGTGTGAAATCCAGTAATAGAGACACAATTCACAGAAACCACACAAATCAAGTTTAACTAATTTATTACCAGGTAGGTTACTTACTTAAATTATCAATACATAGTTACAGATTGAACATTCCAAATTCAAATACAGTACAGAGAAAAATACTTAGTCATACCTGGCAATTTGCTACACACAATGACCTGAAGTAGGATGTGCGGAAAGACTGGTTACGGCCTTCCTTGAGGACTCTGTTTCATTTGCTTATATGCCCAAATTCTGCGCTTGATCTGGCTACAGATGGTCGTAAAACCGTACACTGGCCAGGAATAGATCAATTGCACTTTTAGTCCCACCTTCTAGGGGGTTTCACCGAATGGAGAGGACATTCCACAATGGTAGTTTACTCCTGAGAGATGAAAATATACATTCCATCTATGTTGAACATTTAGGAAATGTAGGCTATTGCACCACCCACACCGAGACCATCACAATGATATTAAACATGAGTAGGTCTAGGTTTGTGTTGTCCTGAGAATCCCATCTCTGAAGCAATCTGTACATTCATGTTTGTGTTGGGTGTGTACTATTTTAAGGAGCGGGATGGGGCCTGCACCAGTGACGTCAGGTGTTGACCCTGTCCATGTGCTTGTCTTTACGCAGTCCAAGCGTTTCTCCCATGATATTCTGGGACATCCTTTGACGTCATAAAACTCAGGAACTGAAGTTCTGGCATCACAGCCTCCCAGAGACGTCACAGGCTTCCCCCCATGGTGTCATGTTCAGCTGCTCTGGGATTTCTCAATTCCAGTCTTACAAAATTTAAGGAAACATGAAGGAACACTTGTTCAATGACCTAATTAAGAGCCCATTCACCTCAGTCTTTACCTCTTTTTTGTAATTGTTTGCAATATAACACAATAAGCATAATGTGAACCTGGAAAATGTATTATTACATTACATTACATTACATGTCTAGCCATGTCTTTTATAATGTGATTTTTAGAGGGTAAATAATCCCTCTAAACATGATAAATTAACAGCTTAAAATATTGGGATTGCAATTGTGGTTGGAACAAAAACCAGCATACACAGGGGTACTCCAGGACCAGGGTTGGGAACCACTGGTCTAAGGTACGATACAGAAAAGATACAGTGAAACATGTAACAATTTGATATGCTTCAATTCAGCACTCCTTCGATATGATTCGATTAAGCTCAAATTCGATGTGATTCAGCTGTGATACGACTTTGTTAAATTTACTATATGGTGAAGTGTCAAAGTTTTTTGTCAAACAAAAAATATTAAATGTTTCTTGTGAAGGAATTTTCTGTTTTACAATGTGTGCGTGTTAACATGGAGACAATCACTCCATTAAACATAACTTTCATATATAATCCTTATTACCCAAATGCAGTATAAATGTGCTTGCATTCATACAAACCAAATATCTTTCTGTGTGTGTTCCTCTTAGAGGAAAACAGGCAGCCTAGAAGATAAACGGCTATGTTATTGTTAGTGAGAGTCTGCTTGCCTTATGGCAAGGTCAGAAGTTATCTGGAGACTCAATACTATTAAACTTAGGTTGTCAGCTTAATGTCTTTCTCTGTACTGTGATATTATACATAGAGTCCGCCCCTTGTGGCAAATCAGAAGGAAAAGTTATAAATGTCTTCTGTGCTTTCTGTTCAACAGAGAGATCTGGTAAGAACTCTCTCATTCTGGTTTATCTGCAAATAAACTAAGTCTTATACGGTTTTGTTGTGGTTCTGTTTGATCAGACTTGCTGTGTGTAAAAGGGAAAATTTTCACGACATTCTTCAAGTCACTTTTTATTTAAAGGAACTACCTTCTACCTAGGCTGTCTGCTAAATGCCTGTAATGTAATGATTTTGACGAGTAGAGTTTGATGTTCAGAGCGCTAGAGTAAGTGGAGTGTGATGTTCAGAGCACTATATTAAGTGGAGTGTGATGGTCAGAGTGCTATATTAAGTGGAGTGTGATGGTCAGAGTGCTATATTAAGTGGAGTGTGATGGTCAGAGCGCTATATTAAGTGGAGTGTGATGGTCAGAGCGCTATATTAAGTGGAGTGTGATGGTCAGAGCGCTATGTTAAGTGGAGTGTGATGGTCAGAGCGCTATATTAAGTGGAGTGTGATGTTCAGAGCGCTATGTTAACTCCTTTGTGCAGATGCATAGTGATGGCGGCGCCGGGGCCACCTTTTTGCTCAACTGAGACATTCGTTGCTCCTGCAGCCAAACTATTAGTGGAAATCACAAACTCTGTGTTTTAACTTTATTGGTAGACGATTTGTGACAACTCTGCTGAATAGAGAGTTTCTAAGTGTCACTATTTTCCCGTAGCAAGTCCATTTAACAAGCACCCCCCCACCCAGTCTATACCTACCCATGCGTGACATAGTGGACAATAGCGTGTTTGTGTGAGTTCATAAATATATTTATTCATCATATAAAATTTGAATTCCGTCATAGCAACAAGATACACCCAACAATAGCCTGATCGTATGCCAAAAACACTGAAAAGTCTTGCTCACTCAAATACAAAATAAACGTGAAATTATAGTCTCATTGTACCACGTATTCTACAATGAATATCTGCTACTAAATATGAAATAAATATACAATCCTCTATTTATAGATAGAGATGTTCCTTTCAAAATTCAGTGGTCATTTATTGTGTGGTACAATCCGTTTGAGAAATATACAACACTTTATTTCACTATCTGAAACGTCGACTCATAATACCCCCCATGCCCTGCAAGCCCGTCTCATTCATTACAGTTCATTCTGGTTAAATTGTCGGCTCTTTTATCAAATAGAGTACATTATAACCTTAGCAGCAGTATATGCAATGTCTTATTTTGTGCTTTGAAAAATGAATTGCAGCCCAGCGTAGCGGTCTCATATTGCGCAAGCTCTATAGAAAAACGCATTAGGGAGGGACGTTTCCCTTTACCGATATGTAAAAATGTTTGCGCCTAAAATGCTGTTGGTCTCGCTGGCTACATATGTACATTCGTTTTTCCACTCGAGCACTGTCTTTCCAATATGATTGATAGGCCTATTGTTATTTTCACATTTTGAGTGCATTTCACATACTGTAGTGTAATCGTTAGTGTAATCGTTATCGTTAATGTAAGCTACCAATTTTCATTGAACATTTGGCAGCATTTTGCAGATGGTGGAATACTATTTTATTTTCATGTTATCATGCATAATATAGGCTATGGCGTACATACTTGTTATTTATGGCATGGCAAATGCTCATTTCTGTGCACTGATATGTAGTAGATTAAGGTAAAGATTTTTCTTGGCGTCATTATGAATGGAACATAAGGAACATTAAAAAAACTACAGAAAAATGCAATCCCGGGGCAGAAGTATACATACTGTAGAGTACAGGGAAAAGTGATGTTTTATTGAGGTACAAGAGTGAATAATTAGGCTACATATTTAGGTGTATGTAACACTGTGATATCAATATTTTTATTTTAATCCATCAGAAGAAGCAAATGTATATTCTTTATAATGAACAAAACAAATTTTATTTATTTTTATGACATGTTTTGCATAGGGGTTTTGGACCCATAGATATCTACCCCCCTATATTGATGAAAACATTTCATTCCCACTTGAAAATGATGCAAAAGTGAATTTTATGAGCCAAAACTGTTGATTTGTAGTTAAATATATCATCATTTGTTTTTCTTGAGAGCAGTGCACAATTTAGCCATTTGGATAGATTTGGAGACACTAATGGAAAACAAGGTACACTGCCTATATTTTGCATCATAGACCTTTAGTAGTTCTGCATATCATCCTCAGATTTTGCACACTTGTTGACATGAGTTTATGATCCAGGAAATATATATATTATCCTGTTTCACTTCACTCCCGTAGCTCTCAGTGTTTTGTTGCAAACTAAAGAAAAACATTTTTTTTTGCATTTTCCTAAAGTTTCTTTACATTTGTGGCACTTTATTTTGACTTAAATTATGAAAATAAACAAATCTAAGTTCGTATTGTAAATAGTACACCTGTCTTGTTTAATTTAAGCAATTTACCAAGTTTATGTGATGCTCACACCTGGAGTTATAAAGCTTTAAACGGAGCACCCCCTAAATAGATGAGAATTGACAAAATGTGCCATCTCAGATTCAGATTCAGATTCCTTTTATTGTTACATCCAGGTACAAATACAAGGAGTAAAATTCTTTGGTCTTGGCTCCACAACATCCTCACAGCAACATACAAGAATAAAATAAAAAATATTTTGAGTATATATATAAATAAATATTATATATATATATATATATATAGACAATATTAAATATGAAATATTAAATACACGCGAACAGTGTGATAATATAATAATAATAATATAATAATAATAATATGATAATAATAATATAATAATTATAATAATAATAATAATAATGAGTGCAACAGTGAATTAGCAGCATGGTTGTGCAAAAGTGCAATTATGTAGTGCAATTATGTAGTCCAAGTACAAGTACTGGGAGCACAGCAGTCAGGCAGTGGGCTAGAGACCATTGTTCAGTAGTCTGGTAGCCTGGTGGAAAAAGTTGTCCCTGAGTCTGCTAGTTCGGGCCATCAGGCTGCGATACCGTTTGCCAGATGGTAGCAGCTGGAACAGGCCGTGGTTGGGGTGGGTGGGGTCTCTGATGATTCTGCGGGCTTTTTTGACACATCGGGTGTTGTACAGCTCCTCGATGGAGGGGAGAGGCACGCCACAGATGTATTGAGCTGACCGTACAACCCGCTGTAGCGCTCTGCGGTTAAGTGCGGAGCAACTCCCGTACCACGCAGTGAAGTTCCCGGTCAGGATGCTCTCAGTCGTCCCCCTGTAGAAAGCCCGCAGGATCTTGGGTCCCATGCCAAACTTCTTCAGTCGTCTGAGGAAGAAAAGACGTTGTTGGGACTTCTTGACCACGTGGTCGGCGTGGACGTTCCAGGTTAGATCCTCGGAGATGTGTGTGCCGAGGAACTTAAAGTCACTGACTCTCTCTACGGTGGACCCACTGATGGTGAGGGGGTCCGGCTCCTCTCTTCTCCTCCTGTAGTCCACGATGAGCTCTTTTGTTTTGGCGATGTTGAGAGAGAGATTGTTCGCCTGGCACCACTGTGTCAGGTTATCAACCTCCCTCCTATAGGCCGTCTCTTCCCCGTCGGTGATCAGTCCTATTACCGTCGTGTCGTCGGCGAACTTGATCACTCTGGTGGAGTTGTGCGTGGCTACGCAGTCGTGGGTATACAGGGAATAGAGGAGAGGGCTAAGGACGCAACCCTGGGGGGCCCCGGTGTTGAGAATCAGGGGGGCGGAGATGTTGGAGCCCATTCTCACCACCTGGCGTCGGCCTGACAGGAAGTCCAGGATCCAGCTGCACAGGTTGGGGTTGAGCCTCAGATCCCAGAGCTTGGCGTCGAGTCTGGAGGGGACTATGGTGTTGAACGCGGAGCTGTAGTCCACGAACAGCATCCTCACATAGGTGTTTCTTTTCTCCAGGTGGGTGAGGACGGTGTGGAGTGTGGTGGAGATGGCGTCGTCTGTAGATCTGTTTTGTCTGTATGCGAATTGATGAGGGTCCAAGGTGGGAGGTAGCATGCCACAGATGTAGTTTTTGACGAGCCTCTCGAAGCATTTGCTCACAATAGGAGTGAGCGCCACGGGGCGCCAGTCATTTAGGCATGTTACCTTGGGTTTCTTAGGCACTGGGACTATTATTGATGATTTGAAGCAGGAAGGGACTATACCAAATCATCAATAATAGTCCCAGTGCCTAAGAAACCCAAGGTAACTGCGCAAAGGGGTTAAGTGGCATGTGATGTTCAGAGTGCTATATTAAGTGGATTGCCCTGTTCCTCCCTCCCCAGTACCCTCCTGCTGATCCAGAACAGGCTCCGGGAAGAGCACTCTCTGCAGGATGTCCTGTTCAAGAGCGTGCTGAAGGGCTCCCCAACTGCTCTGCCTCCACGGTGAGACTCACAACACAGGGGTATGGGGCTGGACCAGTATGAGCCTCTTTCTGCCTGTCTGTCTCTCTTTCTCTCTCTCCCTCTATCCCTCTATCCCTCTCCCTCTGGCTACGTGTACATGCACACCATTACCCTGAATATTGGGAGTAATCAGTTCATGCCAATATTTATATTATAGCATACTCACATGGATATAAGAAATGCGATATGTCCAATCGGGTTTATTTGAATATGCCAAATCGCCAATTATGACCTTACACCATTAAAGATAATCAGATAAAGGCGTTTACATCATCGTTTCTATAATTGGAGTACTGCCATAATCGGGCTAAGATCGGAGCATGTAAATGCAGTGAATGTCTCTCTTTCTAGCTCTCTCTCTCTCTGTGTCTCACTGTCTCTCTCTCTCTCTTTTGAATGAATAGTTCTAACTTTAGAACAGCAGTGACTGTGTATATTCTACTAGTCAGTACGATGGAAGCACGTGTATATGTGAGATGAGGTTAGATGTGATGTACTGTTTAGTGGTTGTAAACAAACTAGCCCAAAACTGCACAGCTCCTAACCCCACCCCCTCTACATGTCTCCGCCCCTTTGCCCCCCCAGAGAGGACTCGCCCACCCAGCCCCTCTCTGCTTGTCGGATACACGGGCACCTCTACGTCAACAAAGTAGCTGGAAATTTCCACATCACAGTGGGCAAGTATGTACCACCTCTCTGAGCATGCACAGTAGTGACCCCACACTGCACTGCTTCTCGGTTCCCATGATTTTAGTACCTGGGCTGTTACCATAGATACAGAGCTAACACACAGCTCGATACTAAAATATAGCTTAATGGCTTTAAGTGTTCTGCTGACTGTGAGCCAGTTCTGCCTCAAATAAACATCCCTTTAGACACCCGTAAAATTTATTTTTCCACCGATATTCATATTCTTTTTGTACATTTTTATGTTTTGGTTATAAACATGTTTCCTTGGAAATTCTCAGGAATATGCTGTAGTTTTTTCTAATTTGACGCAATAGAATTTAAACATTTCATGTACGTAAACCAGAAAAAGGAGATTTAAGTCCACAAAAATGTATGAAGTGATGCAAAACATCTTCTTCCAGGTACGCATAACCTTTACTACAGAAACTTATTTAGACCAGGTCCCTGACAAAGCCAACAGGTAGATTGATTTGAATTGAGTGCCTCCACTGCAGGAGTGCCTGTGGCTGTTTTTTATCACCTGACATTGACATTGACATGATAATATGTGACCCGCTCTGCAATAATGAGTCGGATGTCACATAAGGTTTACACATACAGGGCGATTGAATGTTGTGGGGTGATTTTTGTTCTGAAAAATAAAAAAAGATTTATTAGCTTGTTTTGCTTTTCTTATATCCATTTTCTCAGATAAAACTGAAAGAAGTATTGATTTTGATTCCTAAAGTAGTTTTAGTAAAGAATTTTGTTGACTCTTTTGTTTCAAGGTAATTTGTTTGTTTGCTGTGATGTGTAAAATTTGCGTGTTTTCGCCCCTCTTTATATTCACCCCTGTTACATTTTTGGTATCAACCAAAAGCTGCAACCTTCCTGTGTCCAAATATGGGTCCAATATTGTGGTTTAAACAGCTTGTGGCTTTTTGACATTTGTGAAAAATATATTATTTAAAAAAATCAATGCAACACCCTAGAGCGCTCAAACATACACCAATTTGAAGCTTATTTTATTTTATTCATATGAATTACTCCTTTTTTTGTTTTGGCCACATCAGACTCATTTTTGTAGAGCGGGTCACATATAGGGTACAACTCTGATAGCTGGTATCCTGAATACTTGCTCTCTCCCGCTCTCTCTCCCTCACAGAGCAATCCCTCATCCTCGAGGCCACGCCCACCTTGCTGCTCTTGTAAGCCATGAAAGTAAGTGTCCTGCAGGTTCACCCCCTGAAAACGGCCTCATGTATGATTTAAATTCCACCTTTGAAATGCTCTTGACTCTGCTAGCCTAACATGGATTTTGTTTCTTGCATTGCAGCATACAACTTTTCCCATCGGATAGATCATCTGTCCTTTGGAGAGGAAGTCCCAGGAATCATAAACCCCTTGGATGGCACGGAGAAAATCTGCATGGATCGTAAGGGAGTGCCGCTTTCCTCCGTTTAATCACAGATTCCACCGTTAAGTCACAGATCCGCGCACTGACTCCATCAGACTCTGTTGGTTGTTCTTCTCTGCGCTTTCTCGATAACAAACTTGCCAGGGCTTCGATAAATTAACCTAAATAAGGCATGGAAGGTTCTGCTCATAGCAAGACTTGCAGTTGGATTTTTTGGGGCTGTTTTTGGGCCTGTGTTTTTAACTCTGGCTCTTCCGTTGCAGATAATCAGATGTTCCAGTACTTCATCACTGTGGTGCCCACAAAACTGCAAACCTATAAGATCTCTGCCGACACACACCAGTACTCTGTCACAGAGCGGGTAGGTCCCCACACACCAGTACTCTGTCACTGAGCGGGTAGGTCCCCACACACCAGTACTCTGTCACAGAGCGGGTAGGTCCCCACACACCAGTACTCTGTCACAGAGCGGGTAGGTCCCTACACACCAGTACTCTGTCACTGAGTGGGTAGGTCTCCACACACCAGTACTCTGTCACTGAGCGGGTAGGTCTCCCCACACACCAGTACTCTGTCACAGAATTGGGGTTAAGGTTAGGAATACGGTGTTGGGGTTGAGTCAAGTTTGAAGTAGGGAAAGAGTTAGTGTAAGTCTTTGATTTTTGGTGACTATTGGGATTTGAGACTATAGCCGGATGCGTTTTTATATTTCTCAGATTTTTGTGTGTGTGTGTGTGTGTGTGTTGATTATAGTGTAATCTGTTGCTATAGGAGCGTGTGATTAACCATGCTGCTGGTAGTCATGGTGTTTCGGGGATCTTTATGAAGTATGACATCAGCTCTCTGATGGTGACGGTAACCGAGCAACACATGCCGTTCTGGCAGTTCCTGGTACGGCTCTGCGGAATCATAGGGGGAATCTTCTCTACCACAGGTATGCTGTACACCTGAACACACCTACTGAACACATACCTTAAACCATACCTACTGCACACCTCAACACATACCTTAAATCATACCTACTGCAGACCTGAACACACACCACACCTAACACACCTAACACACCTAACACAATACCAACTGCACACCTAACACGCACACAGACCTGTGTTTTAGGGGCTCCACTGCTGTGTACCTCTGGGAGCTTTGGGGACAGTGCAACTATGTGGCTTTGGGATATAAAATGTAAGAAGTGAGCCATTTGAGCTGAATGTATTGTTTGTTACTCCTGCTCTCTTCTGTACTCAAACACGTCCTGTGGCAGAGATCACATGACTGTACCACACAGGAAACAGGAATTTCTCTTCTCTCTGCTGTTCCAGGCATGCTCCATGGCCTGATGGGGTTTTGTGTGGACGTCGTCTGCTGTCGCTTCAAACTGGGAGTTTACAGACCCAAAGAGGTATGCCTGACCGCTCTGTCTCCTGGTCTGACTGCTATGTCTTCTGGTCTGACCTCTCTGTCTCCTGGTCTGACCTCTGTTTTATGCTTCCACCTTTTTAAGTAATCGCTTTTAAGTCAGGAAAAGCACCTAGACATTTACTGGTAGAATTTTGGTTGTCAATTGTATTTTGTAGCCCCAGCCACTCTACCTCCAATAGATTCCTGTCTTAGCCCCATTCACTGTACCACTATTGGACTCCTATCTAAGCCCCGCCCACTCTACCCTCAGTGCGATCTGTGTCTGTCTCTGCTTTCTGTGACCCTGTGGTTAGCTGGGCTCCCTGCCAGAGCTCTGCAGAATATCTCAGCAGAATATCAGTGGATGGCAGTGCTCCATGTCCCTCTGAAGGAGGTGGGCGTTGTTAAATCCTGCATGAGGTGCTCTTCTGGAGTCCATATGAGGCACTGGGAGGGGCAGCATGTGATTGACAGACCCACTGTTTCTGCTGAGATTAGATAGATAATCGTTCAGCAGCAGATTTTCTGCCTCAAAAATACCCCCTTATAACTGTGTGGAACGGTGATTCTGAGGGTTTCCCTCAGTCACAAGGAATTACAGGCCTCCACCAATCTGCCTGGCTTTCACAGGGCCCTCAGCCAATCAGCTGAGTGTGCACAGGGTCCTCTGCCAATCAGCTGAGCTTGTACAGGGCCCTCAGCCAATCAAGTGAGCTTGCACAGGGCCCATTAAAAGCTCCTATGGTGTCTCTGAGGAAGCAAGGAAGCATTCACTACATCAAACGGAACGTCTCAGGTGGAAGTGCTTATGATCCATGTTTTATTTACAGAAAACAAAAGGAATTTCAGGCTATAGTTAAGTAAACATACTGGCTTATAGAAACAAAATGTACTCAGCGCTGCCAGATTTAACCCGCTATTAATTAACATGTCAGTTCCTGAACAGTTAGTTAGCTAGCTAGCTGAATGCAATTTTTAAATGAAGAATGTTCTTGGGTATTGGGTAGTTTAGCTTAGGATATAGCCAATACAAAAATAAAATGTTTAATTTCCACAACCCGTAATTGTAATAGAAAGTTTTTCAGGCAAAATAGCAACATTATTGTCTTAATCAGCAGTTTGACAACTAGTTTCATTTTTATTAGGCTACTTAGAAAACTGATGAAGTGGCCATCGTTGCTTATGCAGCAGCCCTTGTGAACTAGCTTTCTTATACTTTGCTAAATTACAAAAGCACCAAACCAGTGATAACATTATCACATCTATACCTATCTCTAAATGCAAACTAGCAGTAGAGTTGTACAAGAACTGAAACGAGTCTAAAGCATAAAAGTTTTTTTGGTTAATAAAATAATTCTGTTCTTATTATTGCGTTTTGCAGGTGAGCATCTCAGACGGCCAGGTGAATAACCACACCCCTTTGCTCTCAGAGAACAATGCACACTAGCTGGACCCTGGGGGGTGGGGTCACCAGGCCCCCCTGTCCTGAGACAGCCCCCCCCCCCCTGCACACCGGAATGTGTTTTAACCCCACCAGCTGATTCCACCCTTTTCTACACACTGAACATTTCTTACACTAACAGACGGGAGCGAACCACTGGCCACAAATGGGGAAGTTCTAAAAGAGGAGGGATCTAAAATGGCGAATGACTGCAATAGCGTCTTTGTGAAGTGACGGTGTGGCCTGAACTGTTGTGGTGATACATTTTTTCCCCTTGTATGTTTATTATTGTTATAAATTAGTGATTTTGTCACCATGGAGACCCTCAGTACTGTGCGATGTTTTCCTCAGTGTCGGAGAGAGGAGAAGAAGAAAAACTTAAACCTGTTCCGACTGTTCACCTGTCCAACACCTTTACACCTGTCGTACACCTGTACAGTCCCTGCACACCTTTCTGGATTTCCCCCTGGATAGATTCACACACGGGATTTAACATATTTTCTGAGATTAATCCGCTTCTTGTTAACGTTTTTTCTGTTTGGGGTTGGGTTAAAAAAAAAGAAAGAAAAAACTATAAATTTATGAAACTGTGCTGGTCTAATATGTTTAATGACTTTGGGTTTATATTGGCATTTTAAAGAAGTGGTTTGACTGGCATTTCAGTAAGACCACCTGTGTTGAGGAGGAATCTGTGTTTTACAGTTTGGGAGTTTGGGGGGTGGGGAGTCTGGGGTTGTACGTGTGTTGAACTCACTCCCAAGAGTTTTGGTGAGATTGTGTGAAACATTGTGTGGAAGAATGTAAAGGACACTACAGTCCCAGTTATGTGCTTCTGTTTCAGTATTGGGCTCTAATTTGAGTGAAATGGGAAGGTTTCCGATTGGTCATCAGCTGTGGGGGGGGGATTCTCTGTTTTGGTAGTCTGTCACCTGCAGACTCTCGCCGGCTGTTATAGCACCCCTCATTACTGTCTTCATTATGGACACCCCTCATTACTGTCTTCATTATGGACACCCCTCATTAGTGTCTTCATCATGGACACCCCTCATTAGTGTCTTCATCATGGACACCCCTAATTAGTGTCTTCATCATGGAGACTCTGTCCCATGTTATTATTTGTTATGATTAATGTTAATCAGGTGGTGTGGAGAACTACTCAAAATGTAATTAAGTACATGGATGGACAACAAATGCTCTTTTTTTGTTTTTGTATCATCACTAGATAATTTTGTTTTCATATGTAAGGGTAGAACTAGTCTGCGGTCTGGTAAAACATCATTTAAATGAAATGGGATTAAATGCATTGAAATGTTTGATATCTGTGATATCAGTGTTTGTGATCTGCACAATTTACTCTCAAATTAGTGGTACATGATCCATTCCAGACACAAAAAGGCCAATGCTGTGGGTGTAATGTGTATTTTATGAAATCTCACAATTGTGCACACAAACACACACACAAACAATGGGTAATATATATATATATACTCTGCTCAAAGAAATTAAGGGAACACTTAATCAACACAGTATAACACCAAGTCAATTAAACTGCTGGCATATCGATCTGTCCAGTTAGGAAGCGTAAACGATTGTGAATCAATTTCACCTGCTTTGGTGCAAATGAAAGTGACAACAGATGGACAGGAGAGGCAACAGCAAGACAACCCCCAAAAAGTAAATGGTTTTGCAGGTGGTGGCCACAGAACATTTCTCTGTCCTTATCCTTCCTGAGTTTTCTGTAGTTTTGCATTTTGCGAGTGCCCTTGTCACTACTGGTGGCATAAGGCGGTACCTGCAGCCCATTCAGGTTGCACAGGTAGTCCCGCTTCTCCAGAATGGTACATTCATACGTGCCGTCGCAAGAAGGTTTGCCGCATCTTCCAGCACAGTCTCAATAGCGTGGAGGAGATACCGGGAGACGGGCCATTACACGAGGAGAGCTGGACAGGGCCGTAGAAGGGCAACAACTCAGCGGCAGGACCGGTATCTGCTTCTTTGTGCGAGGAGGAAGAGGAGGAACAGGAGGAGCACTGCCAGAGCCCTACAAAATTACCTCCAGCGGGCAACTCGTGTGCATGTTTCTGACCAAAACAGGGCTGCCCAACCCTGGAGATCTACCCTCCTGTTGGTTTTCATTTCAACCCTAATTTGGCACACCTGATTCTACTAATTAGCAGCTGAAGGAGATCTCTAGCTGTTGAATGAGGTGTGCTTAGTTAGGGTTGGAGTGAAAACCAATGGGACGGTAGATCTCCAGGAACAGGGTTGGGCAGCCCTGGTCTAAGGTATCAATCAAGCCTCAAACCATCACTCTGCGGCCAGATATGCAGTAGATATGGATGGATGACTTTAAGGGTTGTTTCTCCTGAATCATTTTCCTATTGAACTCTGGAAAAAATTTTCAGGAGAAACAACCCTTAAAGTGACCCATCCATGGTTCTGTCATGTTGTATTGTGGCTGGTTATATATAAAAAATTAAATGAAATTAAAATGGCCAGTACCATGATCCACCCAAGCACGTAATTTTCATCGATTAGCAACCAAAATTACTGAGTGGCCCTTTACAGAGTTAAACTCCAACCTTATTATTCTGCTTACTGAAGTAACTTATATACAGGTGCAGCTCAAAAAATTAGAATATCGTGAAAAAGTTCAATATTTTTTGTCACTCATTTCAGAAAGTGAAACTCATATATTATATAGATTCATTACACATAGAGTGAAATATTTCAAGCCTTTATTTCTTGTAATTGTGATGATTATGGCTTACAGCTAATGAAACCCGAAATTCAGTGTCTCAGAAAATTAGAATATTTTGCTTTAACATATTTTTTAAAGTATCATATTTAATATTTGGTCGCATATCCTTTGCATGCTGTTACTTCCTGAAGTCTGTGACCAATCAACATCAAAAGACTCTCAATATCGTATTTTCAGGTACTGTTACAAGCGATACTATAACCTCTCTGCATTTGAACTGATCTCTATGAGAATTGGGGGGTAAGACTAGATTCAGCTGTAAATTACACTGGTACAGTATGGAACACATGACTGGTGAAATGGCTGTATGTCATCAAGGGTCTAAGGCAGGGGTAGGCAACCCTGGTCCTGGAGAGCCGCAGGGTCTGCTGGTTTTTGTTGTTACTCGCCACTTAATTGATCAATTAAAGCAGTTGATTACACAGTTAACTCACCTCACCTGGTTTCTCTGGTCTGAGTAATTGTCATATTTAAGGTGAAAACAAAAACCAGCAGACCCTGCGGCTCTCAAGGACCAGGGTTGCCTACCCCTGGTCTAAGGCATAGGTGTCAAACTCCCGGCCCGCCACGTCAATTTTTGTGGCCCGCGAGAACTTAATTATCTGACGCGGAATCCGGCCCGCCGCCCGCCACGTCATTATATGCGGCCCGCGAGAACTTAAGTATCTGACGCGTGTATCTACGTGGCTGGTTAACGGGGATTTACTTTTACGATATAACACAAACGCAGACGCGGACGCACACCCGCGGTATATACGTTAAATAAAACGTTAAATGAAGTTTGTATAAAAAAATAAATAAAAATTCTTGATTGCACCCCCCCCAGTCAACAATTACAATCGAGGTCCGCGAAAATCCCAAGTATGGTTATATTTATAGTCTTACAGTTACAACCGGCCCTTTGAGGGCAACCATAATGCTGATGTGGCCCGGGGTGAAAATGAGTTTCACACCACTGGTCTAAGGTATCAAACGAGCCCCAAACCATCACTCTGCGGCCAGATATGGAGTAGATGTGGATGGATCCCTTTAAGGGTTGTTTCTCCTGACTTTTTTCCCCATAGTTCTATTCTAAAAAAAAATGAGTCAGGAAAAATAACTTGCAGTCCATCCATCACATCTACCATATCTGGGGAACAGAGTGATGGTTTGGGGGGGTTCGTCGATAGTCAGACCCCTGATGACTTACAGCCATTTTAGCAGCCATGTGTTCCATACTGTACCAGTGTAATTTACAGCTGAATCTAGTCTCACCCCCCAATTCCCATAGAGATCAGTTCAAATGCAGAGAGGTTATAGTATCGCTTGTAACAGTACCTGAAAATAAGATATCGAGAGTCTTTTGATGTTGATTAGTCACAGACTTCAGGAAGTAACAGCATGCAAAGGATATGCTAATATGCAAATATTAAATATGATACTTTAAAAACATGTTAAAGCAAAATATTCTAATTTTCTGAGACACTGAATTTTGGGTTTCATTAGCTGTAAGCCATAATCATCAAAATTACAAGAAATAAAGGCTTGAAATATTTCACTCTATGTGTAATGAATCTATATAATATATGAGTTTCACTTTCTGAAATGAGTGACAAAAAATATTGAACTTTTTCACGATATTCTAATTTTTTGAGCTGCACCTGTATATGAGGCGGCTGTGGCTCAGGAGGTAGAGCGGGGCGTCCACTGATCGCAGGGTTGGCGGTTCGATCCCCGGCTCCTCCTGTCCACATGTCGAAGTGTCCTTGGGCAAGACACTGAACCCCAAATTGCTCCCAATGAGCAGGCTAGCACCTTGCATGGCAGCTGCCGCCATTGGTGTGTGAATGTGTGTGTGAACGGGTGAGTGAGAGGTCATTGTAAAGTGCTTTGGATAAAAGCGTTATATAAGCGCAGTCCATTTACCATATTAACTTTTTCACAAATATGGTTCATTTTCATGCTGTTCCTCTAGTGGTTATACTGTATGTGGCGTTGTGAGAAGAAGTGTTGATAAAAAGTCAGTCCTATTTTTTCTTGGCTGTGGTACATGGACATCGACTCCCCCCCCCCCCCTCTTCTGGGTCTGTATTTATGAGGCATTTAACTTTTTATTTGTATTGTCAAACTGTAGTGGTCAAACACCAGTGATACAATGCAGTTTTGTATGAATGTAAATTCCCCCCAAAATTTTTTTTTGTGAAGTGTATGCATTTCATATGAGCTGAAAGTTTGTTTGGAAATGTCTTAACTGCATGTGTGCATTAAGGCCCAGATGAGCCTGCATCCAACAGTGATGTAAAGGAGAGCGGGATTAACATAGAGCACAGCACAGCCTGATGGTAAATCACTTTATTCCCGTTTATTGTATCAGTAACAATGTTTTTTTTTTTTTTAAATGATACATGTGGACAAATTCACACAGAGGGAGATACTGAGACATCGTAGGTGATTGGTTGGTTGGGACACACATGGAGATCTGGTTGCTGTACATGATCTGTGTTTACTCATGCAGCTGCCACAGTACAGAGTGACTTTGCTTGTTTTATTAGGGGAATGACCGTACAAATACTGCTGGAGAAACATCACTTTAAAAAAAACTGCAGATTCTTCTGTTAGAATTCTAGTCCTGCAATTGTTCAGTATTTTTCGTGAGAGTCTATTTGATCTGGAGAGGACTATATCTGTGTTTGTTTTAGAGGACTGGGGTACATGGCAGGTTCATAGTGGCAGTAGAGCTGTGCTTGTGCTCTGTTGTAGGTGGCGTCTTTACAGGCTTTAAGACAACACGGTGCTTTGTCGCTGGCAGGTAAATCCTGTGGAACGCTGCTTTACTGAAGGGAGTCATGTCATATCTGCTGTCGCTCTGTGCTTTTCTCTCAGACCTCCTGCTCTCTGTGGGGAGGAATTCACACTACGTGAGGCTAAGGAACACGTGTTTGCAGAGTTATCCGCACCCATGGTACTTTAGGATTACCCTTGGGCACACGGTCTTCGCTTTGTTCGGTTAAATAGCAGTACTTGTGCGCTCATGGTACAATGGGGGAAATAAGTATTGGACACGTCAACAATTTTATTATCAAACATATTTCCAATGTAACTATTCACATGAGATTTTGACCAGACATTGGTATTAACTCAATGAAACCACACAGCTAAAGAAATTGTAACGTTCCAATTCTTTAAAAAAGTTATGTGCAATAAAGTGAAATGACACAGGAAAAAAGTATTGAACACACTAAATTAAATATGGTAGAAAAGCCATATTTTTTATATTTGGTTGCATATCCTTTGCATGCCATGACTTTATGATGTCTGTGACCCAACAACATCAAAAGGCTCTTGATATCTTATTTGCTGGTACTCTGACAAGCGATACTATAACAGCTCTGCATTTGAATGGATCTCTATGGGAATTGGGGGGTGAGACAAGATTTAGCTGTAAATTACACTGGAACAGTATAGAAAACATGGTTGGCTAAGTGGCTCTAAGTCATCAAGGGTCTGATGTATTAAACAAGCCTTTAACCATCACTCTGCTGCCAGAAATACAGTAGATATGGATGGATCACTTTAAGGGTTGTTTCTCCTGACAGATTTTCCTATTGAACTCTATGGAAAAATAAGTCAGGAGAAGAAACCCTTCAAGTTATCCATCCATATCTACTGTATTTCTGGCAGCAGAGTGATGGTTAAAGGCTTGTTTAATACATCATACCCTTGATGACTTAGAGCCACTTAGCCAACCATGTGTTCTATACTGTTCCAGTGTAATTTACAGCTAAATCTTGTCTCACCCCCCAATTCCCATAGAGATCCATTCAAATGCAGAGCTGTTATAGTATCGCTTGTAAGAGTACCAGCAAATAAGATATCAAGAGCCTTTTGATGTTGTTGGGTCACAGACATCATAAAGTCATGGCATGCAAAGGATATGCAACCAAATATAAAAAATATGGCTTTTCTACCATATTTAATTTAGCGTGTTCAATACTTTTTTCCTGTGTCATTTCACTTTATTGCACATAACTTTTTTAAAGAATTGGAACTTTACCATTTCTGTAGCTGTGTAGTTTTGAGTTAATACCAATGTCTGGTCAAAATCTCATGTGAATAGCTACATTGGAAATATGTTTGATAATAAAATTGTTGACGTGTCCAATACTTATTTCCCCCATTGTATGTACTGTATTTTTTATTTTTTATTTTTTTTTTTTTTTTTTTTTTTTTTTCCCCCAATTTTTTAAATTCATTGAACCCCTATCTACTTCAATTCCCCCCCCCCCCCCCCACCAAAGAGAACCACCACTATACAACCCCCACAACCCCGGTAGAAAAGTAGGAAGGCCGGCCGGCCGCTCTACAGGGCGCCCCCGACTCCTCAAGTCCCTCCAACTCGCCCGGGGCCGCCCGGGGCGTTATTTTTTGCTCCCCCCCCCCTCCCCCCCCCCCCCCCCCCCCGGAAGCAGCCGCCTCCCTCTGCCAGGGCAGGGCGCTGGGCATGGAAAAAAAAAGGGGCCGGACCGCGCCGAACCCCGATCCTCGGAGTACAACTGCGCTGACTGAAAGTCAGCGCTTTTACCGTTGTACTACCGCAGCGGCCCCTATGTACTGTATTTTGAGGTGACCGCTGCCTTCCAGTCGTCACTGAAGAAGAAAAGTACCTTGGGCGTTAAGAATGACATGCCTTTCTTTCTGTCGTTTGTCACGTAGTGGAGCTGTCAGGTGGAATGCGGACTGACAGGTGTGTGGGCCTCCTGTGCAGGTGTGCCGTCCTGTTTGGTCCGTTTTCTCACTGTTAAGGAATTGCTAGCTGTATTTCAATAGTTTGTTAACGTGTGTCAGCATTTGGTTTCGATGAGGTGATTTGTTTTGAATGCAGGGGGGGCAGTGTCTTATCAGAGTTTAAATCATGTTTACGTCACCCACTTTTAGAAAATCCCAGGAGGGGTGGTTTGGTGGTACAGAAATATGACTATTGCTGGCTTGGTAGAACTAAAAACTAGTTTAGCTGAAAGGGTTTTGTGTTTGGGGGGTTGAAGCTTACAGGTGGTGGGGTGGGAGTTCTGTTACTGGGGAGGCAGTGGAGGAGGAAGCTCAGATTGTGAGGAACACACTGCTGTAGTGTGGCGGGACGGGCAGCGGATATAGTGGCGGTAACGGAACGGGAAGTGTGTAGTGTTGCCGTATTGGCGGCAGCGGAAGGTTCTGTAATGCGCATGAGGTGGACAATAGGAGACGTGCTGCTCTGCTCTATGTTGGGTAAGGTGGGGGCATCTGTGTGGGGTTGCTGCGTGTTCAGTGAGTTCCAGAGCTCAGCAAAAGCTCGGAGCCGCACGCTGTGGTGAGGTGATTGGCTGAAGTACGGTCAGCTGTGTTTAGAGTCTCCCAGGTTCAGGGGTGGCTGGTGTTTTGCAGGAGGGGTATAAACGAGGCTGGCAGCTGCATGGTCCGACAGGCAGAGTGGAAGCAGTCCAGTGGACGAGGGGAATCAGACATTAGCCGTTTTCTAAGAAATGCAGCTTTTTCTATTGATAATGTCCTTGTCCGATGTCCTTTGTATTTGATGCAGCACTACGCTGCCACTCAAACCCCCTCGCTTAAATAGGACCTCCCTCACTAGCTGAGTGGCAGTTGCTGCGGCCACAGGTGGGCCCAATAGTCCTCAGCCAATCACACGCAGGTATGCATTATCTTTGACTGCTCTCACTGAGCAACTGCACCTTCTCCTTTTTACACTAATTGGTATGACTGTTTAAGCAAACACGATTTCTCCCTGACATTACGATGCCCAGGTGTTGCCATGATCAATGTGGACCACATTCCTCCACCCCTTGATGACCTCATGGTATCCCACAATGCCCTGGCCCAGCTGACTTAAAGGACAAAACACGGACTACAGCCCCCAGCAACACAGCAGAAGGGTGGGGTTACATAGCATTTCCTCCAATCAGAGGTTCCTGTAAGGATTTTGACAGCGGTAGAAACAGGAGCACGCAGGGTGCGTCCCAATATTCTTCACTCCCCACCTCCTTTTCCCCACTACCACTCCTCTCCTACCCAGAAGTATGCAAAACTGCCTGAACGTTTTGAGTACAAGTGTTTGCAATGTACAGTATACAATGTACCTGACATTGCGGTTTGTGTTGAGACATTAATTAATATGTAACCATTAATAAGTCATTAAGATGTAATCAGCAATATTAGATGAAAACACAAAGATCCGTTTCCGGGGCACGGAGGAGAGGTGGTGGTAGTGGAGGAAAGGAGGGTGCATTTTTTGAGTATTGGGACACACCCCCAGTGAATGCATGCACACCCACACACAGCCATAAGACTGCAGCAGTCCAGTCCATCCAGCAGGCCACAGGCACGCAAAAGCAACAACCTAAAACTACAACACCCATCATCCTCTCCCAACCCACCCCCTGCACCATGCTCAGCCAATCACAGAACCTCTGAACTGGAATATACTTGGAAAGGCTAAACACACACACTGAGGCCAAGAATAATGGTGACACATGAGGAGGCATCAGGGGCAGTAGGGAGCCCAGTCCACACACCGTTTACTCATTTTTGTCCACACACTACAATTGCTGGTAATTACACAATTAATTATACACTATACTCAACACTACATTTACATACAAAAAAACCCTCCCTGCCTCCCAACTGAGGAACCCAATGTCTTCAAAAGAGCACATTGCAAAGATGGAATGAACTACATGCTGGTTTGGAAGAAGAACTACAGATCCCACTCCTGTAACAAAATCCAGGCACAAAACTTCCTTTGCTTTCCCACATGTTCATTCATTTTGGTTAAACAGACACAAGATTAATACAGAACTTCAAGTATTTAGACGTCACTCAAGGAAGCCTGTATGTTCCTGCTAATTCTGAGCTGTTAGCCTGCGTTCCACACCACAGCAGTCACTGTACAAACTGCACATACAAGCAGTCCAAGTCAGTCTTCAAAACTCTGACCCAAAAGCACAAAAATACATGTAAATGAAAACACCTGACAATTAAAGGTGCCAGAGCTCCAGAGTCTGAGCATTTCTGGGTTTGTGCACATTTCCACTGATCACGGTGCACTTTGACCACCAGCCCTGCAGTGGATCAAACACCATAAACTTAAAATGTGCCAACAGGAAGGACAAAAAAGAAAATACAAATAAAAACATGACCTTGGACATCAAACTCAGGTTCAATAACTGTCATTCAGAATGAACACCATCATTATTCAAGTAAAAGGTCGATAATCATCATCATCTGCAGTTAAAGGCATTGGAAACACTACAACAAAACAGACATGTCACACAGTCAAGTCAGTCGTTACCCTTGCATAATTAATCGATTTACATAAGTCTTTTTAAAAAAAAGGAGGACTTAAGTAACATTGAATACAAACAACACATTTGCCATTTGATGACGAGCTCATGACTATGAAAGATGACATGCAGGAATATGATCAGCACTGTTCAGTAGTGAAGGGGGGGGGGTGGGTGGGGCCAGGTTGTGAGTAAGTATAGATTGGGGGGGTGGGGGTGGGGCCAGGTTGTGAGTATGGGGAGGGGGTGGAGTCAGGTTGTGAGTAAGGATTGATTGGGAGGGGCGGAGCCAGGTTGTGAGTAAAGCTGGAGTTGGGCAGAGAGGCTGGCAGTGGGTGTAGCCAGCAGTTTGGGCAGACCAATGCTGAGCCCTGGGCAGGACCAGGACCAAACGTCCTTCTCAGGCAGTGAGGGTGCTGGACGCTCTGAAGTAGGACAGGAACTTGAAGCAGAGGTTCACCACGAAGTACCAGATGTTCCGAGCCATCTGAGAGCGCGCTATGAACACGCGCCACACGAACACCAGGAGCAGCGTGTTAAACGTGTAGCGGATATTCCGCAGCCTGGGGAGAAGGAGAGAAGAGGACGACATCAGGGACGTGACCGGCGCTTCCATGTTTCAACATGAGGTGAATAAAAAATGACAAAGAATGTCTGCAATTTATTTAACTTTTTGGACATCTGAAACTGATTTTCTTCAAAAACATTTTCCTTCATATATTTCACCATGGATGGATATATTTCACATCCTAACATAAAAAGTGCATATTTACTATGACTCCTACACCTAGAAATAGACAACGCACTCCAACCACTGCACCTTTATTGGGCTCCCTCACACACACGCACACGCACACACACACACACACACACACACACACACACACACGGCACCACTACTGTGAAGGGAGTAACGAGGGAAGCGGTAGAGGAAGAGAGGCGAAGAAGAAGAGAGGAAGCATCAGTACAGGACTCACTTCCTCAGGTGCTGTCGGGCGGCCGGGATGTCGGACATGTCCTCGTTCAGGACGTACTTCTTTGTGCCAATGCAGTAGTTCTCTATGTACTCAGGCCAGTTCAGCTGCCGCACGTCAAAGTTAAACGTCTGGAAACACAAGAGACAGACAGTGAGCCTGTAGTCGACAGCCTGAGGGAGACGTACTGGCAGCAACAGAGAGAGAGAGAGAGAGAGACGGGCACCTATCCTTCTGACAGAAACAGAGAGAGAGACGGGCGCCTATCCTTCTGACAGCAACAGAGAGAGAGAGACAGGCACCTCTTATTCTGACAGAAACAAAGAGACAGGCACCTATCCTTCTGACAGCAACAGAGAGAGAGAGAGAGACGGGCACCTATCCTTCTGAGAGCAACAGAGAGAGAGAGACAGGCACCTCTTATTCTGACAGAAACAAAGAGACAGGCACCTATCCTTCTGACAGCAACAGAGAGAGAGAGAGAGAGACGGGCACCTATCCTTCTGAGAGCAACAGAGAGAGAGAGAGACGGGCACCTATCCTTCTGAGAGCAACAGAGAGAGAGAGAGACGGGCACCTCTTCTTCTGACAGAAACAGAGAGACGGGCACCTATCCTTCTGAGAGCAACAGAGAGAGCGAGAGTGAGAGAGAGACAGGCACCTATCCTTCTGAGAGCAACAGAGAGAGAGAGAGACGGGCACCTATCCTTCTGAGAGCAACAGAGAGAGAGAGAGACGGGCACCTCTTCTTCTGACAGAAACAGAGAGACAGGCACCTATCCTTCTGACAGCAACAGAGAGAAAGTGAGAGGCACTGTATGCAACAGATAACTAGCCAGGGCCAATGGAGCACACTCCACCCCACCCCTACATTGAGAAAAATTATACTTTATATTCATTTCTGAAACAAAATAAGAACTATAATTTTTTTACTCAACTTTTCACAAATAATAACCATCAAAATAATTTTCACCATATAAAACAATATTCTTCATATGGATGACTACTTGACATTTTTGTTGGTAACATTTAATTGCTAATTCTGAGGAATCTGCAGTGTTTGCTTTCAAATTTTACCCACGTAAAAAAAATAATGATTCATGAAAGTATCTCTGATACATATTTATAGATTCCCAGCCCAGTGGGACAGAATGGGGGGCAATTACCTGCACATTTAAAAACACGCCTCCAAGAATTAACACCTGACCATCACGTCTTTATAAAACAAGACCTACAACATAACAAATATGTTCTTAAACATCTTTTAGTGTAAACTGTTCCTTTTTATTTTATAAAAACTGCATGCTGAACCACAGTCCCTTTCATCTCTTGAGGATATGACATCATACGGTCATGCAGTGTGTCACCAAAAACCACAGAAATGTTTGTTTCGCAGTAAAGAAAAAAAAACAGCATGCAGGACCAACACTCTATGGTTACCAGATGGTCATCTCCATGTCTCGAACACTGAAACTCTGTCTCTACTACAGAGAAAAAATATTCCATTTGAATATTCATGAAAGCACACAACTAAGGACAATGCCAGTGGCTATAGGTGTTCTACCCTTGGGCACACCCTGTCATGAATAATCATAAACTTCCCCAACAACTAGCTCTTCCCAGTCACAGTAATGAGGTACAGAGGATGGAAGGAACACAAGTCCCTACCATCTGGTTACCATAGAGCAGGGGTGTCCAATCTTATCCAAAAAGGGCCGGTGTGGGTGCAGGTTTTTGTTTTATCTCAGTACTAATACACCTGATTCTACTTATCAAGGACTTGACTGAAGACCATGATTAGTCAATTAGTTGAATCGGGCGTCGTAGTGCTCAGCTAAAACAAAAACCAGCGCGCACACCGGGCCCTTTTCGGATAAGACTGGACTTGCTGGTTTAGCAAGCTGGACTTGCTGGTGAAAGGCATGATGGGAAGGGCGCTGGAGGTCTGTACCTTTCTGTCCTCAGGGCTCAGCTGACTCAGCAGCATGCTCATGTTTTCAGAGTTCCACTCCCAGTCCTTGCTGCTGAAATACTCCAGCAACCCGATCGCCTTGTGCAGCCTGTTAAATATCCTCATCATCCTGAGAGGAGAGAGAGAGGGGGAGAGGGAGAGGGAGAGAGACACTTAATATTTATCAATGAAAAGCAAACTTTAATAAATCAGTTAGACTGTTTTATTTGGGTTTTGCACATAGAGCGCCGGGTGCCAGGTGTGTTCCTTACTGGGGCTTCTGTCCCGTCAGGCGCAGGTAAAGGTCGTAGATCAGCGCAGGAATCTTGTGGCTGACCAAGATCCAGTACTGGTTTATCAGGTAGTTGGAGGTGATGTTGGCATTGGGCCGGCGGAAGGCCTGTTCCAGAGGGTTCCTCTTAAAGGTGGACATCACATGGTGCTCTGAGACAAGAGAGGACACAGTGTGTGAGTGTGTGTGTGTGTCTCAGGTTGGGCAAACATTTGGGCTAGAATTCCCATGCTAAATATCACGAGCAATTTCATAATTTCTCAATTTTCTTTGTGAATACTCTTGAGTCTGTATGATATTAGCAGGGCTGATTTTTATGCAAAATACAGTGTGGAAACTCCACTCTGCCAGAGGAGTGAAATCCCCTCCCCCCTTTAGAGAAATATCAGTATAGTGTCTCAAACAACAAAACATATTTGAGTAATGTATTTTAAGGATGACTGCAGTCAGCAGAAAAAAAGCACCCTCACATTAAAGCATTCATTTCTGTCCACACTGTGAGCTCAGCTCTGCAGAACTAATTGTTCTGGAGTTTTGTGATGTCACAATAGGGCCAATGATGCTGCAGTACAATAGAGGCCTGTCACATAGAACTAGAACTGTCGTTACCAATGGTTACAGGGACGCGCCGCCATGTTGGCGGACCAACCCTAACAGAGACGCTTAACGTTACCACTGAACTCATAGTGTTCGCTACTCCATGAAACGAGTTTCATGCTAACGCTACTATGATTGCTGTCCTACAATGATGAACTTCTGCACTGCGTACTGATGTGCGAATAAAACTGGGAAAAGGCGAAAATGTCCTTTTACATGATAATTTGAGGACACACCATAGTAGCTAAACTACCAGGCAGGGTGAACGAACTAAATTTTACGACCGAAAGAAGAGACTGGTGGTTGAAAGCAGTGACGAGTGAGCAGGGTTTAGACAGCAACCAGGCTCGGATCGTTACAGCATAGGCTCGGATCATTAATGGTAAATTACATTTTATGAACAAATTATAAAGTTAGCCAGTTAATATATACATAACTAGCTGGCCTAATGTACATTTATGTGCATTATCTTAATGTTAGAAAGTTAAAAGTGAATTAATCGCTTGGTTTAGCTAACGTTAGTAGCTATATAATTTGTGTGAACGACTGCTACGCCTGCAAAACATTAATGTTAACCTAATGCGATACGTCAAGCATATTGTGACCATCAAAACAGTGTTCATTTGAACTATTATTGCATTGCTAGGGGTGCTATGTTGTACGATGTCTCACAAATAGATTGGATAAACTGTAAACATTAGCTACCTGTGCTGGCCAGGCAGGGTTCGAGCAATATGAGAGAATCCAGAAGAGATTGTAATAAAATGTAACGTTACGATAGTAAGCACCAAATAACAATGTATTTGAAAGTAATAATTAAAGTAACGGTAAATGTACTTTACGTGTAGAACTGATTTGCCTTTTATGGTGTCTCCAACTGAAGTTCCCTATCGGGAAAAAAAGTTATTATATTCTATCCATCGAGCTAAAATGTTTTATTGCTGAAGTAGGCTACTGTAGCCTACCTAACATGTAACGTATCACTTTGCTCCCATATTAACTGCACAAGCACTTTACTTACCAAGGTGGTATACTACAAAGCAGGATTACTGAGTTAGTACTAGCTGGATAACTCAATAAAACCCAGAACAGCTCTTTCTACTTCAGCCCATGCATGTTCCAGATTTGGGAGGGTTCCGGGGTTTACTCTGTAATTAATCTAGTACTAATACTAATCTAGTACTAATCTAGTAATTAATACTCTTAATTAATCTTACTTCGTACGTATACCCCCGCGATACTCCTTATAATATTTGTTTATGTTGGTATTATTAGAATAGAATATAATAACTTTTATTTCCCGCCAACACACAAACAAACATATCAAACAAATATATCCAACAGAATCATTACATCAATCAAGTGAATGAAAGTGCAATACAGCCATGATTAAAAATGGCCCCCGCTGTCCCGAGATGTCCAGTGTCACCAAGCAGTCCAACGCACAAACTCCACATCCACGAATTTCCTCCATACATGCAGTGCCGCGGTCTCTGTACACCGCCAAACTGAGAAATTGTTTCGTTATGTTGTGCACTGTATATTTTGTATATTGCTGAGCTACCTGTAAGCATTGTGTAAAGCAAATTCCGATGATGGCAATAAAGGGAAATTAAGCAACCTCCTGATTAAATGTGATAGCCTATTAGTTTGGTTTGCATAACGTTATGGAACACCGGCATTTGGTCTTCCAGTATGGTGGTTGGAGTAAAAAGTGGGCGTGTCTGGCCAAATTGTGACGTAGGTGACAGGCCTCTATTGGCCCACTTTAGTGATGTCACAAAACAATTGGCCTACTTTAAAGATGATATTACTTGAGTTTATGTGTAGAGTAGATTTTCATACAATGAATTGCAGACTAAATTGCTTGATGGAAAATAAACGCATGAATATGCATAAATGATACAAAATAAAAAGCAAACAAAAAATAGCCACGTAGTAGCAAAATGATATAAAAATTGATTAAAAAGCAGACACCCCACAGCCTGAGGGAGACTGTGGGAGACAGAGGGAGACGGAGAGGGCACTGTCTTTCTGACACACTGAAAGTGCCACAGCGACCAACGAAAAAAGCTCAAATCTGTCCTGGGCCCAGTTCCTCATAGCTGGCTAACTGCACGGGGTAAAACCCGGCACAGTGTTTTGCTAGTTATCCAGCTCAGTTATCCAGCTAACTCAGTTACCCTGCTATGAGGAACAGGGCCTTGGTCTGCGAGCTCTCTGGTGGCAGATAATCCCGCTCGTTATTTTAGTGGCCATTTAGTGCGCCCAACTTTCTGAGTAAAGAAGAGTCTCAGCAAACTAAGTCATTTGAAAGGAGAAAGCATCTCTCACACCTGAAATGCAGATCAGCTGTTACCTTTCCAACCAGCAGGGGGCACATGCCCACCATTTCTACTGTTTGCCCTCTCAGCAGCTGGGCATGCTTTCACTAGTTAGACAAGCAGGTACCAGATCTCCCTGCAGAGAGCGCAGGTGTGATGGGCCGCTAACGGCTGTGGTGCTAATAACCCAACGAGTCTCACAGTGGAGGAGGGTATTAAACGGGACAGGGTAGGAGCCTGATACCACCTGTTTGTGTAAAGCTGCAAAAAGCCCAATGCAATATTGAGAAAGCGTTTATGCGTAGACGCTTACCGATCTCGCCCCAGTGGAAGGGATTGATCCCACCTGTCGTGCAGTTGTACACCATTGCTGATTTAGGTCTGAAACAGGTGAAAAAATGCAGAGGTCAAAGAGTGGTCATATAGAGGTCATGGAGCGATGCCCCTTTCAGACACACCTCCATGGTGACATCACTAACACCAGCAGCTATGTCTGCACACATTTCTCCTTGTTACACAGATTTGCACTAATGTGGCACAGATATATCCCAGAACAAGGCCCCCAGGTCTGAATTATTATTAAAAGACAGGAGAAAAGAGTAGAATATTCGATTAAAGCCAGATTTCCCTGGAGAGAGTGAGATAATGGAGGAATATTCAGATCACACACAGAATTCATTATACCCTCATTAGAATCAGGCAAAAAAGAACAAACCACACCCCACCCACTGCTGACCTGCTGCACTACCCCACACACATATTCACATGGCATCAGTCTCC
Organism: Ilyophis sp. 1 JC-2022; assembly: GCA_022702515.1. NCBI lineage: Eukaryota > Metazoa > Chordata > Actinopteri > Anguilliformes > Synaphobranchidae > Ilyophis > Ilyophis sp. 1 JC-2022. The sequence goes on along the minus strand of CM040404.1, from coordinate 121,555,239 downwards.
ATGGAGAAGTGCTAATATTCATATACGCCCATGTTGCAGGGTGACCGTCTGTCCAAACTATGGCATTGACTGGCCCTATAAACAGGCACTCTGCTCACCACCACTAACATCAGTGAAAATAAAGTGCTCCCCCTAAAGCATGGCAGCAAGGTACAGCATTTCACCTGTGCACTGTATGTGTGTGTGTAGTTCAGGTGTGTGCTGTAGGTGTGTGTAGCTCAGGTGTGTGCTGTAGGTGTGTGTAGCTCAGGTGTGTGCTGTGGGTTAGGTGTAGCTGAGGTGTGTGCTGTAGGTGTGTGTAGTTCAGGTGTGTGCTGTAGTTGTGGTGTGTGTGTAGTTCAGGTGTGTGTTGTAGTTGTGGTGTGTGTGTGTAGTTCAGGTGTGTGTGTAGTTCAGGTGTGTGTTGTAGTTGTGGTGTGTGTGTGTAGTTCAGGTGTGTGTGTAGTTCAGGTGTGTGTGTAGTTCAGGTGTGTGTTGTAGTTGTGGTGTGTGTGTAGTTCAGGTGTGTGTTGTAGTTGTGGTGTGTGTGTGTGTGTAGTTCAGGTGTGTGTGTAGTTCAGGTGTGTGTGTAGTTCAGGTGTGTGTTGTAGTTGTGGTGTGTGTGTAGTTCAGGTGTGTGCTGTAGTTGTGGTGTGTGTGTGTATCTCACCTGTGCACGGCAGTGTACCAGCCCACGGCTAGAGTGAGGTTGACGACCGTGTCGACGGGGATGAGGTCGGCCACCGCGTCGTTATTGGCCCTCATGGTGCGAAGGATCCCCTTCCCCGCCTGCAGGGTCCCAAAACAGGAAGTACAGTTAAGGAGACAGAGGAGTTTTGTGGAGTAGCCTACTACTTCTTTCTGTCTGATGTGCTCGTGTGATACCGGAATTGTGTGTAAACATGGAGATTTTAATAAAAACATTTCGTAAGTGGCCTCTTTGTGCTTGGAATAATTTGTGTTGCGGCCCCTTTGAGCCAGGGACGTAACAGCATAAACACATTACTCCAGCAGAATTTTTATATGTGAAAGAATATCAGCTATGTACCCAATGCAAGCTCCCACTCTGCCAAAGCAATCATATACTGATACTTACAGCAATGAAGACGCCACTAGGCCCGTTGAAGTTGTCGATCCAGCCCTGATAAAAGAATGAGGAAAAGTAGGTCATAAGATGCCATGGAATCTGCCAAACAGTGATGACATCACTGCCCCAAACACATGTGCATTAGCAGGACAAATTATGATTAAAACACATTTTCTTGGACAAACTAAGATAAAAGCCCTTCAAAGCCATCATTCTATCATCCCAGCATCAGCACAAATTCTAGCAACTGCATTTGTCAACAGCAATCACAGCTCTTTAAAAATACATGAAAGTGTAATGCACTGTGTGTGTGTGTGTGTGTGTGTGTACACATTAGTGCCTGTGTTAGGGCTGTGTGTTGCACGTGCATGTGTCTCCCTTCCTCTGCTGGAGCTCCTGGACATGTCTGTACAAGCCTTGACCCACTGGGGATCGGAAACATTTTTAGCTCTTAGCAGAGCTGTTCATGTGCAGAGAGAATTACATCTCTCTGTCACTCACTCACACATAGACATACACACAGAGCCCTAACAGAGGCACTAATGTACAGAGGCACTAATGTACAGGCACGCACGCACGCACGCACGCACGCACGCAGCCCTAACAGAGGCACGCACGCACAGAGCTGTTCATGTACAGAGAGAATTCACGCACTCACGCACGCACACACGGTCTAAATCAGGCTCTACTGTACTCTGTTATATGAAGCTTATCAGAGGCGAGTGAATATGGCCACTGCAGGCAGTGAACATGCAAGCCATTGCATAAGTGCCACACTCCACCCAAGCATGAAATCATTAGCGCGAGCCAGACAGGACGGTCTTACATGCCCAACACATTTTTCACGATCAAGTGGTCATAAGAATCGTCCATTAGCGTATGCATTTTCAACAATATACACTGATCACAGTGTCCATTCTCAGTTTTAAAACAAATCAACTGTCTGCATATACTCCAAAAAAATAGATTGAATGACTGATCCTTTACATAAAACCGATATGGTTCTGGAATGCAGAAAATCCCCAGAGATCTGCAGGCTAAATATGCACACGAGATAACATAAACCGCTCAGCTTATGTTTGGAATGGGCCATTTGCTGCTCTAATCGTACCGTTTTATCCATGGTAAAAATAAAGGCTGAAACCATTGAATAGCATGATTTATTTTAATGATAGCTGACTGTCTGATTCTGATACTGAATCAGCTTACAGGTTCCACAGGAGAAAAAAAGGAGTTGTATGAAAATATGGTAATGATTTTTGTTCACTGTTCACCATCAGCACAAGGCTATGATCGTTGAACGGGCGTGGCCGTGCGGGGCACAGGACTCACAGGGAAGGGCTCCTGCCAGCTGGCTCCCACGATGGAGGGCCGGATGATCCCGATGTTGAGTCGACTGCTCTCCTGCTGCACCACACACTCTGCCAGCGCTTTGGTGTAGGTGTAGGTGTTGGGCCGGTCCCCGATCAGCCGCGGCGTGATGTCACGCACAATGCTGTCATCCATCCACCTGTAACCAAGGTTACCATCGTTAAACAAAACTGAAACTAAAACTAGCCATAAAAAAATAACATTTGTGAACTGAAATATAATAAGATACACGCCTGTCCAAGAAACTAAACTCAATCTACTTTACCATACCTCTTTTTTTCAATTGAATGTTAATTTTAATCTGTGCAATTTGCCAGTCGTTTACAAAAAATGTTATTCACCATTGAGCAAATTAAAATGTTGCACACATGTATGTGTTCAGTGTCTAATTGGTCCAGTTCCTGCAGTTATTTTCACCCTATTTCTGGTGCTCGATTCTTACAGAACTTGATCTGAAACACATTCTCGCCTGAAACTAAAACTGAAGAGAAATGAAAAAAAAAAAATGAAACCATGGATTTCCAAAATAAGATAAAACTAAAGGACAAATGCAAGCGCACACACACACTAGACAGACTAGACACGAGGTAGACAGCTCAGAGGGTGTGCATTGTGGCCGTGTGCATTAGGAAGCGGGGCTGGCTGCCACTCACTCCAGCAAGTCGATGAGCTTCTTTGGTTGGACAGGCGGGGGGTAGATGACCTCGTCAATGTGGTGGCGGTTGCAGTTGGCATAGGCGGTGGAGACGTGGATGAAGGCCTCCAGGTGCTGCATCCTCTGCGCCAGGCTCAGTAGCTGTTGCGTCGCAATCACGTTCAGCTGCAGGGCGTGTCTGTGGGAGGGGCCAACACCATCACTCACAGCTAAGAACAGCCAATCAGCTTTACAGAAAGAGGACAGAGAGCGAGTGGAAGACCACACTCGTAGAGTGAAAGAGAGAGTGGCTGACAACCAAACACATATTCATCACTTTTTTTTCTTCTTTTTTTTCCGGCATTATTATTATTGTTCTTGTTGTTGCTATTAATACTTATATATGATATAGCGGTTGTTGTTAGATAGATATAGCAATTATTCTGATTTATTTACATCCATGTTTTAGTGTACTTCTGCAGCATGTACGCTTTGGCAATATTTACAAATGTATTCCATGCCAATAAAGCATTTTGAATTTGAATTTGAGAGAAAGAGCTAACATGAGAGAAAGAGGGATATGATACGAGCATATGAGAGAGAGAGACAGAGACACAGTGAAAGTGAAAAAGCCAGACGGAAAGAGTCTGTCCTTATAAACACTGTCTGAGAGCTATGGCTGAAGGTCTGGAAAAGGGAAGGGCTTTCTAATCTTCTGAACTACTCTATTTTATACTTTTTAAAAAATCAACAGTGACTCTGGGTGCCTGAGGTTGAGCACAAAGCTAAGCTAACAGTGCATTGCCCAGGATCTGAGCCTAAACAGAATCCAGCCCTATGAACAGGAGCTGGTTCCCTGCTGAATGCTAGGCTAGGCTCCAGGTCTGAGGCAACAGAAGTGCATGCTTCTCAATGCATCCGACAGGTTTTTACTTTCACCACTTTCCTAGACAGGTCAGTCTCCTGGCATCCACAGCAAACCACAGGAGAGAGGAAGGAGTGCAAGAGAATGACAGAGTGAGGAAGAGAGAGAGAGAGAGAGAAAGAAAGCAATAAAAACCAAGTGGAATGAGACAGTTGACCAACTGTGCAAGGCTAAAGACACATACACAATCATGTTAACATACGCACACACACACACACATTTAAACCCCCCACACGCACGAATGCATGCACGCACACACTCTCCCTCACATCTCTCTCAATCTCTTGGTCCCCTTTTCCCTCAACATCCCTTCTCCCTCCCTTTCTCTCCCTCGGCCCCCTTTTCTCTCTACATCCCCTCTCTCTCTCCCCCTCTCTATGAGTGTGGTCACTCTCTCACTCTCACTCATATTCTTGCTTGCAGTGTAAACCTAGTGATGACGTTCTGCAACCATTAGCTTTGTGAATCATTTATCACCTTGAGAGGAAGCAGGCAGCAGAGAGACAGTAAATCAGCCCAGACCTGAGCGATGGAACAACAGAAAAATCTCTCTTCGGAACAATAAATAAACGAGAGCAGAAACAGCAGGGAGGAGAGCGCACAACTATAGGACACCCCGCAGAATAACTTAGCAGTCTTATTCATAACAGACTGCGAGTTGTGTCACTTTTAGTTGGAGGCTGGGTCAGCGTTAAGAACCTGGACTGTAACAAAAATATGGATAAAGTGATTGTGATGTCACCCATTGACTTTCCACGGGCTTGTGAAAAGGGCTTTGGTGGTTTTTGAAGCCGCTGAAGTGCTGCCATGTTGTACAAAAATTGGAGCCATAGACTGCACAGTAGAGAGCAGAGGGAACCTAAGTCCAGGCCGGGTCTGGGTTGCCCACAAAGCGTGCGAGATACTATTGACACGCAGTGACTAGGAAGTGCTGCAAACTGTCACGGATTAGTCCACAAAATATTTAAATATTGTCCAAACACAATAACTTAACAAATTGGCACATGGGGAGACATTAGATGAAGAAAAAAAACCTATTGTGACTACTTGTGGGAAAAATTTATTGACCTCGTATTTTGACCGCATTGGTACCATTGACTTACATTGAAAAACGGGACTGAAAGACCTATACTGGAGCCAACCGCACTGGTGCCAGAAAGCAACACTCTCAACAAGACCAGGAAGTGAGCTTCAACAACGAAGCCCCTTGGTTTAGCATGGTCTTGCACCTCACAGCTGGTAAAGACATGATCTAGCCCTGGAACAGCCCAATGACCACTTTACATCTGACACTGGAGGATTGTGGGATAGTTTTTGAGTGTATGGGATACAGGGAAGAGGGCGGAGCTTACTTGAGTGGCTCATCGAATCTGATGGTGGCAGCGCAATGGAAGACTATGTTGATACAGGAGCAGAGCATCTCCACGTCCTCTGGGCTGATGGCCAGGCCTGGCTGCATCAACTCACTGCTGATCGCCACAATCTTCTTGTGGAACTCTGGATCGTCCTCCCGCACGCGGTCAAACAGCTGCAATACAAAGCACATGGCTCACACACTGCACAATAACAAATGCATGTGCGCATGTGTACACATGCACACATAGCACTCCAACACTCACACATACTGCACAATAACGAATGCACACACATTCCATACCAACACACACACACAATAATAAATGCAGACACATATCCACACCCAGCCCTGATTCTACACAGACGCACATATATCCAACAATACTATAAAACGCACCTTTCCACTGTCCATTCAAAGGCACATTTCCCTGCAGATTGTCCCCAGTGTTGAGCAGTGGTACAGTAATGCATGAACCCCTAACCTTGTTAAGAAAAGGCTCTTTTGGGACAAGACGGCTTCAGCACTAAAAGCACTTCAGTTTGAGTCAGCGCTTTAGAGCCTCATTACCTACAGAAATGCAGAACCATCTATAGGTCAGTCACATACCTGTCAACCCTCCTGTATTTCCCAGATTTCTCCCATATTTGAACCCCATCTCCCGCTGTCCTCACGTTTGGTATTTTTTCCCTTGAATTTCCCGTATTTTGCTTTTATATATATATACAATTAAATGTTAAATAATTAGAATCGGCCTGCTCAGGATGCTTCAGTAGAGCCGTGTTGCCAGTAAAGCCCTGCTATACCCACTCCAGTGCAGCAGGTGGCAGCATGCAGCATAGTACAGTAAGTAGCATACTTGTCTTCGAATACTGATCTTCCTTATTTTCAAAGCCCAATGTTGACAGGTATGGTCAGTGAGCAGGGACCGATGGGGGAGTTACACACTCAGGGTGAGTGCAGGCCAGCACATGTGGACGGGTGTACAGGTGTATGGACATACGGGCGTAAGGGTGTACAGGCATATTGGCATACAGGCTTATTGGTGTAAGAACATACAAGTATACAGGTGCACGGAGCTGTTAGTATTTCTGCCATCAGTCTCAGCATGAACATGTGGGTAACAATACAGTGATGACAATTTGTACACATTACCATGACTCACACGGTGAACAGTGCCATGACACACGCAAGGCCAGACTCTAACGCAGGGAAGATAGCCCAAATATAACAGATTTAAGTAAGAAAAAAAAACTTTTTGAATTATTATTATACATATTACACACACACAGAAATGCATTATAATAAATAACAATTAAGATTCCTAACTCGGTATCAACTAAGAGTTAAACTGAAAAGATATTCCTGTGATTTTTGGCTACTACGGTAAAAGAGAGTTGCTATGTCTAGCACAATGATCTGTGATCTCTGGGAGTGAAAAGCACATACAAGCATGCATTCATGCATACTTGAAATTCTGGGTCACATCAAGCACGGAAGTACACATCCGGGAATTTCTACTTGCTGCTTGCACACTTTTGGAACGCACTATGACAAACAACATGATGACCATACTTGCTATGTGTCGTAATGGTACATAGCCTTTGTCCTTTCCCATGATCCCCTTGGATTTATACAGTCAGTGCAATGTATTCCCAGATTTATTCCCAAACTCTATATCTGGGAATATATTGTACTGTATATATTTAGTAGAAATTCTTTTGCGCTTCCCCATGTGCGTCATTCACACCTGGGGGGCAGAATTTGAGGGACGTAATAACCTCCACCTGGGGGGCTACAGCGGCAGTGTGTGGATGAAACTGGCAGGTCAGACTCCGCCTGCACCCCTCCCACACCCTGCAGAATCACACGGGCCATCTTACTGACACTATCCTGTTATTTACACACCACTTCAGCAGCTTAGAGCCATTTACTCTCCCAGAATCCCCTGCTGTGCTGCATTTCCAGAGAACACTGTTCAGCAGCTGCTCCCTCCCTCTCCCTCTTCCTCTTCCCAAACTTTCCCCCTCTGCACCTGGCTTCACCTGCTCTCACATGCCCATTCAGCTCTGACCATTGATCTTTACCTCCATGTTAACCCACTTAGTTCCCCTAGTAACGGCCTGCTGTGTTTGTAGCAGAAAGGTCTCTGCTCCTGATTGTGTTACACTAACAGAGCAGAGATTTATGCTGCATTTGGACAAGCTGGCTCTGCATGGTCATTACTCCAGCTGTGCTGTAATGTGCCTGAGCTGAGCTGTAGCTGTGCTGTAATGTGCCTGAGCTGTGCTGTAGCTGTGCTGTTCTGTATGCTACAGGTCCAACTGCACTCACTGTGTCTGGCTTCAGCTCTGTGGGCTGGCACATGGCTGGATAAGGCACCTTGTCAGATAAATAAGCATTTGAAATAAATAAATACAAATAACTAACGTGTCAATATGTGACATAATGCAGTGAAGGCGTAGCGCAATGAAGGTGTAACACAGTGAGGGTGTAACGCAGTAACCCTCCATTATTTCAACATTTTTTAGGATTCACAAATAATGGACTGGAATAGAATCTGCGCGTGTGGCGACGATCACAGATCTCTACAGACCATTAAACAGTTTGTACATAGCCTAACTATATCTGGCGACAAGTTCAACTTCCTCTTGAATTTGCGTAACTAAGCAACAGATCAACACAGCCCACTCCTCAACACCAAACCTCAGCATGATGGAACTGTAGCACGACAGCCCAGAGCAGGAAACCGCTGGTTTTACTCTCCGGTCCAAAAAGGCAACAAGAACCAAAAACACTGTGGTCATATTTTCCCCATGAATCATTACAATCTCAAAAAAGGTTAGAGTTCTGGAAAACGGTTAGGACAGGGGGAGAGGAGCAGCTCTTATGGTAAAACAAAAAATACTACTACTACAACGATCCAGATTTTTCTGTCACACAGCACTTCAAATTAACAAATCACGGCAAATCAACTTTGAATTGCACTTTAACTAAGGAAACCAAGGCATGAACTTTAGTTTTGTCTCCTTAAATGCTGGGTACATGGGTTTCACTGCCCTTACCAATACCATGGGGCACAGCAGATGGGCAGTATCTTTTGCAGTGGACTGGTCTGTGCGCGCAGCTGGGCAGTCTCTCTGGGGCCTTGAGCTGAGGCTGGGGGGGGGGGGGTGAAGGATTCATATCTCACACACTCAAAGGTCAGCAGGACCTGGAGAGACAGGAGATACCACAGCAGTGAGTCATCTCAACACAGACCAAGAAGAGAGAGAGAGAGAGAGAGAGAGAGAGCGAGAGAGAGCGAGAGTGAGAGCGAAAGAGAGAGCGAGACGTGGGATGAGGGAGGAACAGTGAGGGAGCAACAGAGAGAGGGAGAAAGAAAATGGAGAGGAATATGAAAAGAAACAGCAAAGGAGAGAGAGAAGTGAAAGAAAGAGAGAGATAAGGGTGGGGGGATAAGGAGAGGAAGTGGGAAGGAAGCAGATGACAACACAGATTTCCAGGTGAAGAGATGGCACTACTTTCCCATTCAAACGTGACACTGCAGTAAGTGACTGACACACTACTAACAAAATAAGATAAGACTCACGCAAAAAAAAATATCTGAATTTTTCTAGGTTTTTCGAGGCACAAGGATTGAATTGTGATAAGAGCAAATGAGGTGAGTGCTGGGAGGCTGAGGGGGTGCACGGACACACAGACACGAACGGACAGACAGGCCTGTGTTTGCACAGAGAGGGCAGTGTTTTGTGAAGGGAAAGAAAGAGAGCGATGTAAGGAGTGGGCCTTGGCTCTGTCTTTGTTCGGGAGCGAGCTGAGAAGGGCATTGTGGGATATGACAGTAAGGAGGCTCACAGATGAGCTGCCGCACTGTGCCAGTCAGGCCCCGGCCTCCTGTACCCCCGGCTGTGTGTGTGTGTGTGTGTGCGTGTGCATGCGCGTCTGTGCGTGTGGGGAAGTCATGGCACAAGACCAACAGTACTGCCTCTGACCTGCCTGCCTCACAACCGAGCAGCAGATCAGGTCTGAGAGACTGAACTGAACCCACACACTGTACCAAAGCATGGCTACAATGCTCAGAGCTAAGTTAATGCTAACCCACATACTGTACCTAAACAAGGCTACAACGCTCAACGCTATGCTAATGCTAAGCCACGCACCGTACCAAAGCAAGGCTACAACGCTCTCTTGTTCAGGCCCGCTAGGGAGTATCACATATACTCAAAGCCTGGGATACATGTTGAGTGTAGGCCTACTACATGTGCAGAGCAAACATGCAGGAATGATAAAAGACAGTAGATTTTCAGCAGAAATATTATCACCACAGTTATGGTTAAGATAAAGGGAAGAGAGAGAGTGGTGATATTTCTTTACGCTTGGATCGATAAAACGGCAGGAATAAAACAATGTGGCTTGAAGCATGATGTCCACAACAAAAAGACAGAATAAGTACTCAATCTAGCTTTTCAAAAGTGTATGTGGATGCAAACACACAAATACACACGTGACACACACACACACACACACACACACACACACTGAGAACATCTCAATGACACAGTGATTTAAAACTTCACATAGTTCAGATATTTTCCCATCATCCGCTCAGTCCTCTGACATCAGAAGTGGAAGATTCTAGGAATAAAGCCTGCCAGGGTTCGGCCAGTTTAAGAGCCACACAATCTCTACACTGCATTTCAACAAAAATAAATAAATGTGCCCTTCAAATATCCAGCGGAAGCAGATAATTAAGATGGAGATATTACAGCGAACAGGTACACCTGTACCTCTACCTGCGTGCCCCGCCCACTAACAAAGTAAACTAATACAGGTGAAGGAGGCAACTTATTAAGCTTTAAAATGGCATTTATTCACAATGACTGAGGACGGTAGGCTGCTAGCACATCTCTCATACAGTCCATCTTACATGCTGGATTCAGGTGTTCCAGAAGTGGCCCCTGCCCCACCCCCCTGATTAAAATGGAGCAGACGTCTCAAGTGCTTGGTGACTACGCTAGCAGCGCTACCTTTAATCAGATTGCACCGAGAGATTATCTGTGAAAGCTACACTGCTCTGCCTGCTAATCTTGAAGAACCTGATCCTCTTTGACGTGGAAAAAGCTTTCACCTCTGTCCCGCCCCAAACCTCCACCATGGGATATCCCTGAAAGGCCTGTTCCCCAACCGGGTGGGACCTGTCAATCACACAGCTCACTCCCAGCAAAGCTACAGTTGTATCTAATAAACCAGACGCTCATTTTCCACACATTCAGCATCCTGGATACTGGTTTATGAGGTAGGCAGAAAAGAGAGGGACGTTGCATACTGTGGGGTATTCTAAACACGGCAGAACTGAGCAACCAAGTGAGGGTTGAGAAAAAATGTGTTTCACTTTCTTAAACCTTAACTCTCGTCTCACCTTTCTGGTGACTTTAACCTGTTTTTCCTTAACTCCATTTACAGACTGTTCTACTGTCCTTCCTCGGTGGCTGCTGAGGCCTTTATATCCTGGGGCTCAATTTGAGATAGTCCCCTGGTGAGGAACACTGTAGACAGGCCAGGCTGTATCATAACTGTCCCTGAACATCCACTGGTGATGAGTGTGCTCTGCATTACCATTTCAAACAGAGTAGCTTAATGAGCCACTACCAGTGAATACGTTTAATGTGTGACACAACCTGCAGTTCATTAGCAACCTATTACTCCATACATTAAACATGCTTACACTCCCTCAGTCTCTCACTTCAACAAGGCTTTATTGGCATGATTGTATACAAGTATTAAACTATTAAATAACACCCAACAAACAACAGCAATACTATAAATAAGAGTAAATAAAAAGGGAAATATTCCATCCTCTCTCTCTCCCTATCTCAGTATGTCACCAGCAGGCTTGCAGTAATGTGTCATGTAATCTCTTCTCCCCTGAGTACACACACACACACACACACACACACACACACACACACACACACACACACACACACACACACACACACACACACACACACACACACAGTAATGTTCTGCTCAGAAACAATGTTTCCTTTATTAGCACTCCAAGACAAAGGGCAATGGAATAACACCAGAAGGAAAAGAGTCTTCACAATAATACAGAGTAGCAGATCAACCAATCACACCAAGCTTCAGTACTGAGCCATAACATAACTCTACTCTCACCAAAACACCGCTCTATGCTCCTAACACAACTCCACTCTCCTCTCTCACCAAAACACAGCTCTATGCTCCTAACACAGCTCCACTCTCCTCTCTCACCAAAACACCACTCTATGCTCCTAACACAACTTGAGAGTAGTTTTTAACAGAGGTGCATTGCACTTAAATTTCATGGTCCAAGAGCTGTCCTTTTACAGGTTTTCACTCTGTTAGCATCCTTTGAAAGCTCACGAGGGCTAAATTGTCGTTACCAGGCAACAGGTGTTTGAATGGCACACATTAGAGGCCTCTGGAGAAACATGAACCCAACAAAACCCAGCAGAAAAAAATTGAGTTTTAGCCATGTAGAAATTCCCTGTCCTCTCAACCTTAGAGCCCAGCTCTGAGACACAAAGAGCTTTTTTACCCACCTGATTACCTGATTAACTCAGGCTGTGTGGTGCTTTTAAAGTGATGAGAGCATGGTTTGCTTCAACAATAACAGCAATAGGACTGTTTTTACAGCAATTTGCAGCTCACAACAGGCTGTACACAAGCAGGTTTAACTTGTGCAGAAAAGTAGGCCGTCACTATAATAAAGCAGCTGGCCAAACATCTCTGGGGCCTCATTTATAAATGGTGCGTACGCACAAAAAGATTCATATGCCACTTTCCCTGCGAATTTGGGATTTATGTCAATTAGCACAGCCAGACTGTGTATCAAACCTGTCTCTGTGCTGGACCACCGCTGACCAAGTCCTCAGGAGCTACCGAGAGCGAGCGAGAGAGAGGGAGGGAGAGAGAAAATGCTTAGCGCTTCATTTTTCAGCACATTAGTGTGCTGTTGGGGTCAGGATGCTCGTGTTTATTGTTGACTCGGATGTTTCCCCTCCAGTGGCAAGAGCTGACAAGACAGCTCTGGAATCCTCTCGCTCTCTCCCTCCATCCCTTCTCACTCTGCCTCTCAATTAAATTTAGTAACGCCTTATTGGCATGACTATGTATGACGCCATTGCAAAACATTGTCAAAAATGTAAACAAGACAGAATCTGTACGACTGCAATTAAAAAATAAATACGTGGAAAAATGATCTCTCTCTCAACACACTGTCTGCACCCAGCCAATCCTTCTCCAAACAAGACACCAAAGCAGAGGGCAGAGAGAGAAGAGGGGGAGGAAAGAGGGATAGAGAGAAGAAAGAGGGAGAAAGGGACAGAGAAGGGAAAGAGAGAGAGAGAGAGGGTCAACAGATGAGCTCCAGACAGGAACACAGCTGGCAACCCGCAGAGTCAGTCAGAGCGAGATCGATTTCACGACAGCGGCGGTCAGAAAACAAGGCTGCTACTCACTCACAGAGAAACCTTATCTCTCCTAGTGTCCTGCCCTACGCTGCCAAACCACTGTCATTTTAGCATGCTGAATCTGCATTAGCATGTGATCGATCACTGACAGCAGAGAGGAACGCAACAGCTCACAAATGAAGATGAAACGGCCCAGCACGAAGCTGCAACTACACAAAAAACCCATCATTTCACAGCCGTTAATCACTAAGCAGCACCAGAACACTATGACACTGCATAACTGTTACACCGTGCTGCTCTATAACACTACCATTGCAACTCTATTACACTGACCTCTAACACTGTTTCACTAACACTGTTCTGGGACAGAACCTACTGTGATGAGGGGCATGGCAGGGACCCCCCATGCCTAATCCAGAGTGGAGTATTGGACATGCTTGTTATTACCCATGTTGTTAGCCTTATTCTTTGGCCATCAGATCACTGTCAGTGGCTTCAACAGGAATCCAATTTAAAAAATGTTTTTTTGAAATATTACTTGTAATAAACCGTAACCCTCAAAGTCAAAATCCCCCCTGGGTAAAAATACCTTAATCTGCAGATGCAGGTAAAACTTGAACAGCCCTGCAGAGCCCTGAGAGGTTTCAACAGAACCTGGTACAAACGAAGAGCGCCCGTTCTGAACATTGGTGAAAATAGATTGACCTTCAAAACTTTTACTAAACTGGCTAAAGCAGAGGCAGCCAGGGTTGGGTTGATCTAGCCTAGCCCAGTTGGGTTTGGTTCGGCTCGGGTTGGTTTTGTCTAGCCTGGCCCAGTTGGGTTTGGTTGACCAGGGTTGGTTTGTTCTAGCCTGGCCCAGTTGGGTTTGGCCCGGGTTGGTTTTGTCTAGCCTGGCCCAGTTGGGTTTGGTTGACCAGGGTTAGTTTGTTCTAGCCTGGCGCATTTGGGTTTGGTTGACCAGGGCTGGTTTGTTCTAGCCTGGCCCGGTTCAATTGGGTTCGGCTGGGTTACCTTGCACTTCATCATGTTGTCGACGCGCTGCTCCATGGTCTGTCCAGCTTTGGGCCTAACCAGGATGTACAGGGCCCGGACCCCGGGGCAGGACCGCAGGAGCTTCTCCACCAGAACCTTCCCCATGAAGCCCGTCGCTCCGGTGATCATAACATTCTTTCCTGCGTAGTAATCAGCGATAGAGGCCATGCTGTCCGTCTGTCTGTCACTCTGTCGTCCTTGTCCCAGCCGGCCAAAAACACCTCTGCCAAACAGAGTACAGAGAGAGCAAATACTGAATAACAAGGAATATGGAGAGAATAAAACAAATTAAGTACTACCAGGATGAGAAAAAGTAACCTGTAAATAAACTGAGTAAGGAGGGAGTAACTCAGTGTGAAAACAGAAAACAGTGAGTAAGTGGCAGAATGACTGACAGGGTCTGCATATTATGGTTATTGTGTGGCTGCCTCTGTCTGCATTTTTATGAACAGTGTACACAGAAAGCCTTTGATGCCATTCACACTGGTACCCAAACACAGAGATGCACTTCTCACACATGTAAACACAGATCCCTGAGAAGTTTCAACAAAACATGGTCCCAAAAAGTCCTCACCAAAATGTGCAACGATATGAAAGGAAAATTTTTATGAAATTGAAGTTTCTTTGAAAACATTCAGCGTTCATTAGAAATTCATTAGAAATTTTACTGGTGTCTCGAGATAAAGTACTTTGAATAATTATCTGGCCCATGTTTGGTCTCCACAGCTCAATATGCAAACAGGCAGTCCTGCTCGAGCCACCGCCAGGACCAGAGATCCCTAGGAGGGAGAAAATTAGGAGCAGCGGGGCCCCGGGGCCCAGGAGACAGTGAGCGATTGGTGGACCTGCAGTTTAGCTCTAATCAGCCACCAGCATACTGCAGAAAAGCCATTAATCCCCCCCAAGGGACTGCAGATCTCCGCACATCAACTATGGGAAACCCCCGTCTGGCACGAGCAGGTAACACGAGTGTGTAAAACAGTGCTGATGAGCGCGGAGCGGGCTGGACTGAGGCTGATAGGTAATGACCTTGGGAAAAACACTGATGTGCAGGCACTCTGAATTAAGAATATCTGAATTCAAGGGAGAGAGAGAGAGAGAGAGAGAGAGAGAGAAGAAGAGAGGGAGGGAGTGTCCTTATTTTGCCTCATTAGACAGCGGGGGTGTCCCTTCAGTGGGGGACTGCTCTCTCTATTGTCCCTGCAATAATGGCTCTGGGTTCCACTCAAAGCTCATCAGCATTTGTCTGGGCAAAGATGGCGGCCATCCAGGGCTTATGGGAAATAGAGGCCAAGGACAAATGGAGTAATAGCCATTTTCTGCCCGAGATCCTGTCAATACCACACCTCCAGCACACCCCTGTAGGTAGGCCTATACTTTTAAAAGAGGGAAATCTCAGTACATTTAGCTTACAGTCGATTTTGCAATATCGGTACAGTAACCTGCTGTTTGTGCTTATCATTTCTGTGCATCTATGAGTGGCCAAAGTACTCTACTGTTTTTACCAACTTCCCCTTTTTTTCAACATTTTTTTTAATTTTTTTAAAACAGCCCCAGATTATCTTTTATCTACACAGCTCGTAATCACTCACCTTACAAACAGCACCCTGACGTACACACGCACACACGCGCAAACCACACCATGAGGAACACACACACAGGTGTGCAGACACACTCACACACAGCACCCTGAAGTCTGTACACACACTCACACTGAGCACCTGAAGTTAGACATGAGAGAATGAATGGGTTCTGTATTTTATCAGTCGGTTTAGTTTACACTGTGATGAATGTGTAACAATGTGGGTTTTGCTCCACTATACACAAGACAAGAAGATTGTACAATGCATTCTGGGTATTGTAAGGCTGCAATACAGCCTGATTCAGACTTATGAAGTTATGAAACTATGAAAGTTATTAAACTGTATGGAGGTTTAACAGCAGTGGGTGCAGTTAGTTATGAACACAAAGCTTTTGCAGCATAATACTTTCATAACAACTTTTTTTTATAGTATGCAATAATCTTGGTTGCTAAGAGACCATGACAGCTCAATCCAAATTACTAAATGATGGCCCTAATATCAACACAAGCACAAGATATAACCACACCCAAGCAATGAAAAAATACATCCAATTACTGCTTAGCATTCAGGGTCGTGGCCAATCTCTCGTGAGAATTCAGTGTCATGGCAAATGTTTGGTTATCCTTTAACAACAGGGCCAATTACTGATTAGTAGCCAGAGGCAGTTGTCCAGGAAGACTCTGGCTGTTCTAAACTCAACTGCTCAAAGAAACAAACCAGAGGCTCCTGGCACGGAAACACACACATACAAACACACGCACAAGCAAGCGCGCAAACACTGCACTCTGCATCACAGAGATAATGCACCAATCAAACTCCTTAGATGTATGGTCAGTTCCTGTGGCCTCAGCCCAAAAGAGTGATGCCATCATGCCACTCAACTGTTCAGCAAAGGAATCTGTGCTATTTTGGTGAGCCAAGTCTGTGCATTAACCTGTGCTCCAGAGTACCAGACAGGGCCAAGTCTGTGCATTAACCTGTGCTCCAGAGTACCAGACAGGGCCAAGTCTGTGCATTAACCTGTGCTCCAGAGTACCAGACAGGGCCAAGTCTCTACATTAACCTGTGCTCCAGAGTACCAGATAGGGCCAAGTCTCTACATTAACATGTGCTCCAGAGTACCAGACAGGGCCAAGTCTGTGCATTAACCTGTGCTCCAGAGTACCAGACAGGGCCAAGTCTCTACATTAACATGTGCTCCAGAGTACCAGATAGGGCCAAGTCTCTACATTAACATGTGCTCCAGAGTACCAGACAGGGCCAAGTCTCTACATTAACATGTGCTCCAGAGTACCAGACAGGGCCAAGTCTGTGCATTAACCTGTGCTCCAGAGTACCAGACAGGGCCAAGTCTCTACATTAACCTGTGCTCCAGAGTACCAGATAGGGCCAAGTCTCTACATTAACATGTGCTCCAGAGTACCAGACAGGGCCAAGTCTGTGCATTAACCTGTGCTCCAGAGTACCAGACAGGGCCAAGTCTCTACATTAACCTGTGCTCCAGAGTACCAGATAGGGCCAAGTCTCTACATTAACATGTGCTCCAGAGTACCAGACAGGGCCAAGTCTGTGCATTAACCTGTGCTCCAGAGTACCAGACAGGGCCAAGTCTCTACATTAACCTGTGCTCCAGAGTACCAGATAGGGCCAAGTCTCTACATTAACCTGTGCTCCAGAGTACCAGACAGGGCCAAGTCTCTACATTAACCTGTGCTCCAGAGTACCAGACAGGGCCAAGTCTCTACATTAACCTGTGCTCCAGAGTACCAGACAGGGCCAAGTCTGTGCATTAACCTGTGCTCCAGAGTACCAGACAGGGCAACAGGTGACTAGAGAATAACAGTGCTTAAAGCAGGTTCCCCAGATTCTTTCAGGGTTTGGCAGCTCAAATAGCAAGAAAAAAAACCTGGGCCTGTGACAAGCAACAACTAAGCAAAAATATTGAAGGGGGTATACACTTCTAAAGCATCGACGCCATCAAACACCGCAGAGCTGAAAGCCTGGCCAGGTATCACAGCTCTCAAAGTGGCAATGTGCTATTCACAGGAACCTTGTGTACAGGACAGACGCGCCACACTTCCTTACTGAATTCAAGCAATTCAATAATCAATCATTCATTTCCCCCCCCCCCCCTATAGTATCCTCTATATAGTATAAACAAATAATATCACAAGGGAATAAAACCGGAAAAACGAATCCCTGCCTCTCAAAAGGGGGTCAAGCAGAATTCCGGGAAAACTACACGATTTGTAAAACAACACCTCAATAAAGATGAAGGACATGGTGAGGATGAGGATGAGAATGGTAGTATCACGGCTGACTGGCTGAAGATGGACCTTGTGATGCAGTAGAGCAGAGACAGGCTGGTACACCTTTAGCCTGGTGTGCGTGCGTGCGTTGCGTTGCGTTGCGCGAATTGCGTTGCGTGCGTGTGTGTGTGTGAGAGAGAGAGAGAGAGAAACTGTGGCCACAAAGCTACTGAACTGCGGTTTTCTCTCTCTCCCCGTCCAGCACATTGAGGTCCTTATTTTAAATGTTCCACTGGGAGTGAAAAACTCTCTTCCATTATCACAAGCCTGGATCTGTTCTGCTGAGGAATCAGACGCACTTTCCACCGTTAAGAGATGACAAACAAGACAAACTGGAAACCTGGAACAGCTTTCAGTTCAGACTGTGTGCGTCTGTGTGTTTGTGTGCGTGTGTGTGTGTGCGTGCGAGATTGTGTGTGCATGCGAGTGTATGTGAGTTTGCGTGCGAGAAAGTGTGCAAGAGTGTGTGTGTGTGTGCGTGAGAAAGTGTGTGTGTGTGCACGTGAGTGTATGCGAGTGTGCGAGAGTGTGTGCATGAGTGTGTGCGAGAGTGTGTGCGCGAGAGTGTGTGCGCGGGTGTGTGTGTGAGTCTGTGTGTGCGTGAGAAAGTGTGTGTGTGCGCATGCGAGTGTGTGTGAGCGGGTGTGTGTGTGAGTCTGTGTGTGCGTGAGAAAGTGTGTGTGTGTGCATGTGAGTGCATGCGAGTGTGTGTGAGAGTGTGTGCAAGAGTGTGTGCCTGTGTGTGTGTACCATCGCTCTGTACAGGTAAAGGTGTGTACTCTCAGCGGTTCTCTCTCCGCTCCTCATTCTTTGCAGCTGACGCAAGTGAAGGGAACATCATTGCAGGATGCAGCTTGCTGGCTCCGCCCCCAGCCCGCATCATCACGGAAAAGTACCCAGAACAGAAACGAAGAGAGTAAACCTGGCTACATACATGCAGGGGGGTCATCCTCTATGATGTAATTTACATGCAATCATATCTGCAGGTCAGAACTCCAGGAGTAATCTCATGTCCACAGGAAATGACAGAACAGCCATGTGAAGCAGACAGGAAGTTAGCTCTCTCCCTAGGGGTGTGTAGGTGGGTGGGGAGGTCAGACAGTCCATAGATTGCAGTTGGAAGCTCTCAGGGGTCAGCCATTTACAAAATAAACTTACAGCCCCAAAACTACAAACCTGGAAAGGGCAAACGCAAGCCAATCATATCACACGTAATATAGCCTAAATATACTGCTCAAAGAAATGAAGGGAACACAATCAACACGGTATAACACCAAGTCAGTTAAACTTCTGGGATATCGATCTTTCCAGTTAGGAAGTGTAAACGATTGTGAATACATTTCACCTGCTTTGGTGCAAATGAAAGTGAAAACAGATGGACAGGAGAGGCAACAGCAAGACAACCCCCAAAAAGTAAATGGTTTTGCAGGTGGTGGCCACAGACCATTTCTCTCTCCTTATCCTTCCTGACTAATTTTTCTTTAGTTTTGCATTTTGCTAGTGCCCTCGTCACTACTGGTAGCATGAGGCGGTACCTGCAGCCCATTCAGGTTGCACAGGTAGTCCAGCTCCTACAGGACGGCACATCCATGCGTGCCGTCGCAAGGTTTGCTGTGTCTCCCAGCACAGTCTCAAGAGCGTGGAGGATATACCGAGAGACGGGCCATTACACAAGGAGAGCTGGACAGGGCCATTGAAGGGCAACAACCCAGCGGCAGGACCGGTATCTGTTCCTTTGTGCGAGGAGGAACAGGAGGAGCACTGCCAGAGCCCTACAAAATGACATCCAGCGGGCTACTCGTGTGCATGTTTCTGACCAAACTGTCAGAAACAGACTCCATGAGGGTGGCATGAGGGCCCGACGTCCTGTAGTGGGACCTGTGCTCATAGCCCAGCACCGTGCAGCTCGATTGGAATTTGCCAGAGAACACCAGAATTGGCAGGTTCGCCATTGGCACCCCGTTCTCTTCACAGATGAGAGCAGGTTTACACTGAGCACATGGGACAGACGTGAGAGTCTGGAGACGCCGTGGTGAATGTTATGCTGCCTGCAACATCATCCAGCATGACCGGTTTGGTTTAATTGACTTGGTGTTATCCTGTGATGATTACGTGTTCCCTTAATTTTTTTGAGCAGTGTATAAAAAGCACCCCGCTTTTACTGAAGTAAGCCCCTGTACTGCTTGGCTACGAACACCACTGCACAGGGTTAATTTCCATAAAATTAAACTCCCAGCCGCAAGAAACAGCCACAATGCAGCGCAAGCTTTACCATGTCTATGTATTACTGCAATTACCATGCAAAACCATTGGCGTTTTATCTTTTATTCACTTTGCATTGGCTTACTTGTTAAAGTAACGGCATCAGTCCTTCAGACAGAAAGAGTTTGCAGGCAGGTTCCTCTCTGAGAGACGGGGCAGGTTGGTGTTGTTTGCTATACCTGCCAATTTAACTGAGTGTAAACGTCCCTGTTTTGTCTGACAGGAGACGAACCACAGAGCCACAGATGCGCTATCGCATGTCCCAGCGCATTCCCACCACGGCGGCCGGCGGTGTATGGTTACCGGTGGTGACAAGATCGTACGCTGTTTCTGTAATTACAGCTCATGCCCTGGCTGGGACAGGCCCAGCCCACAAAGTTAGTTTCTCTTGGCTGATCCTAGCTCAGTGCCCTGGGTCAATACTGCCCGTCTGTGGAGGGAGGGGGGGTGATTAGAGCCCCCCCACAACCTGCCCTCTGGACCCCCTGCCAGCAGGTCACTCAGGTAATACGAAAAGAGCGGTATCACTTCCTGAAGGCTTCTTTGATAACCAGCTCTGTCATCCAAGGAAGATACAAGCATTTAATAATGGATGTCCTACACACCTTTAATTCAAATCGCCCTGATCAGCCAGACAGCCTGATGCATCACAATGACTTTAAACTGATGCTAGGCTACATGCATCACAGTAACCACAAACTGACGCTAGGCTACACACATCAGAGTGACTATAAACTGATGCTAGGCTTCCACAGCAGATACAGAGCTAAGGCTGTGACACTAGCAGCTGCAAAAGATTCTACTCCGGCAGACAGGACTGTCTCATCAGGTCCAGAATGGAGAGGGAGGAGGGGATGAGGGGGAGAGAGAGATGGGAGAGACTGCAGCCGTGGGCAGGTCTGTGCAGTTCACAGCACTGCTGTCTGGCTGTATTTTATCTGCCCGGGGGTGTAAATAAAAATCTGCCATCAGCCAGGGGAAGAGGGGGGGGCATCAGGAGGATTCTGGGAAGGATGAGGGAGTTTCACACAGGAAATGGGCATTGTGTGGGACTCACAGAGGAAGAGCTCATCGCTCAGACACTGCAAGCGGGCTCCTCTTCGCAATTTGGTACTGACCCCTATGTGTGTGGTTCTGACCAGTATGTGTGTGTGGTTCTGACCAGTATGTGTGTGTGGTTCTGACCAGTATGTGTGTGTGGTTCTGACTGGCTGTGCTACATAATGGGGGTATGAGACCGGTTTGGGCGCTTTGGGCTGGTTTGGGCAAGTCTGTCTCAGAACAGAGAGTTGTAAAACCCAATGGCGACAAGAGCCCAGTGAAACACAGCCAAACTTCTCAGCACAGAGAAACAGAACAGCAGAGGCCAATGCAGCAAACACACAGAAATCCTGAATTAAACGCTTTTAGATTTATAATCCATACTTCATAAACCCTGGTAGCACTTGGGCAAGATGCTCCAAGGTCACACAGATCACATTTATATTCATATGTGCTAAACTGTCTGGCTTATAGATTATATAGATCAGCAGCTTACCCTTTTAAACATGCCGATGATCTTCATTTCAGACAGCGGAGAGAACCTTTCGATAAAGCCAAATACGTGAGCAGATCGATAAAACACTGTCGTTCGACTGCAGATTAACGTGACATTCGGAAAACGGCATCAGAACATCGCCTGATCCACCACGTGACACTAGGACAGCGGTGGCATCTGAATAAATCCAGGACACCGTTTTATGTTTTCTGGGAAAAGAGGACACGGTGAGCTCTGCTGGGGGGTGTGTGTGTGTGTGTGGATAGAAACGGACTGTACACAGGACTCTGTCCCCAGGAGTGCGGCTCTCATCAGGGGCCGAGCAGGAGAGAGGCTGCAGTTAGCGGTTAGCATGCTCATCAGGATAGCCACCTGCATGGGTCAGCATGGATAAACTGATCCCAGCACTCACTCTTACCGGCTATAAAGAGAATTAACTAACTGGCTACTGACTGCAGCTCTTATTAACACCACAAACACTTATATTACTTACTGAAGCTCTTCTTAACACAACAAATACACTTATACACTGAAAGTCCCTCACATCCACTCACACAGGCAGAAGGTAGTGGTCACACCACAGAACAGTTCTATGGGTAACACACCCACTTTCTGCCGTTTCCACAAAAATAGCCAAAGCAGCACCCACTTCCTGTCCACTCAGATTTCACTTCCTGTGTGCACAACCACCATTCACAACAAACATGCCATCCCATCTTCTGCAGCTTCAGGCCCATAAGGGCTGGAGACGAGGCCTGGTATGCTACTGAATGAGGGTACTGAATGAGGGTACTGAATGAGGGTACTGAATGCGTCACTGTACCCTGACAGTCCACAGAAGGAACAGCAGCGAGCCACAGTTGTGATGTTATGTGCAAGTCTCTGCAGGCAGAATAATAGATTAATTTGATAAACATTATACACAGCCATGCGCTGTGTAGGCCGCCGTCCCCCAACCAGGCAGACATTAATCCTCAAAGTCACACTGTCCTCAAAGGCCCTGCTGGGATCGGTCTTCACCCAGGGGCTCATTACTAATACACAGGAGAGACTGGGAATCTTTAACAGTTACAGCATCATGCGTGTGTGTGTGTGTGTGTGTGTGAGACAGAAAGCGTATGTGTGTAAGTGAGTGTGTGTCATCTCCGCTTCACCTCCAACACTCCTCTCCCTCCCTCCCTCCCTCTCTTGGGTGTTCAGCTCAGACTGTGATATCACATTACATTACAGTCATTTAGCAGAGGCTCTGATCCAGAGTGACTTACATGGTATGAGAACATTGTGTGATCACCTGATTTATATGCACAATAGTGACAGACCTGACTGACAACATTCCCAGGCTAGCGAGTAAAGACACTAAACCACTAACGCTCTATTGCAGGTTAGCTATGCGAACCAAGAACCAACGTACAAATCCTGAATACATACAGACTATATCCAAAAACAGCCCTACAAAGACAAACCAAAAACCAGGAAAATACTGTAACCAGGTCCATACTGTGGTGGTACAGTATGTACTAGGCATGTACTGTAGGGGTACCGCTATCTTGTGATATTAGATTCACAATGTCATATCAGCCTCACAACGCAGTATTAGACTCCCGCCGTGACGTTACTCGCACTGTGATGTTAATCTCGTGCGGTGATGTTATTCGCGCTGTGATGTTTTATTCATGCTGTGCTGTTAGACTTGTGCCGTGATGTCAGACTCCAGCTGTGATGGCAGGCTCTGATCGATGCCCTGCACTGTCTGTATGACGTATACAAAAACTGTCCCTGATCTAAAACCTCATGTACCACAGCTTTGAAACCAGGTCAGACGTGAGAAGTTCTGAAGTACTGTTCTCACTGAGAACAATAGTACGCCACATATTTAAAAAAATAATAAAATGTAGGTTATTGGGGCGTCTTAAGAGCCTTTTGATGCCATTTCCTCCCATACACTGCTGAGATGTCACACTACTAGTTCACTTCAGGCGCGAACGGCCACATTTAAAAGAGGAAAATCTCAGCACATTAAGACACCCAAACTGTCCAGACATTTCAGGGTTGAACACCAGACTCGCCCCAAGGACAAAGTTGCATAAGATCAAAGGGTAGGAAGGGTTTGTGGTTCAATGAAGCAGGTGCATGGTTAAAATAACCCATCTTATCCACAGCATAACACGTGTGGCACTGTCTCCCTCTCAGAATCCTTCACTCCTGTTTTGCTCCCACCTCACTCCCAGAATCCTTTATTCCTGCCTCGCTTCCAGAATTCCTCCAGAGCGGAATCCCCAGTGACTT
Source organism: Ilyophis sp. 1 JC-2022 (assembly GCA_022702515.1). Taxonomy (NCBI): domain Eukaryota; kingdom Metazoa; phylum Chordata; class Actinopteri; order Anguilliformes; family Synaphobranchidae; genus Ilyophis; species Ilyophis sp. 1 JC-2022. The sequence continues at coordinate 121,531,417 of CM040404.1, read as the reverse complement.
GCCACACCACACTCTGCAGGCAGACCAAACGGGCTAAAGAGCTCAGGCCCATTTCACTCGCCTTTAAACATTTACAACGATCCACTTAAGAACAACCTGTTCTCCTCACACACTCCAGCTGATGCACGAGAAAAGGGAAAACCAGTGGCCAGCAGCTCTGCACCACCGTACCCAGCTATCAAACTCTACACCCAAACACAGCCTGGAGCAGCACAGCAAAGCCCCTGGGAATAATGGATTACAAGTTGGCGAGGACATACAGAGAGTGATTGGCTGGCGTGGAAGCACACAGAGAGTGATTGGCTGGTGAGGACAAAGGGTGATTGGCTGGCAAGGACATACACAGAGGGTGACTGGCTGACGAGGATATGCACAGAGGGAGTGATTGGCTGGCGAGGACATACAGAGAGAGTGCATGCATTAGCCATGTTTTAGAGCAGGGGTTTTCAAAGTGGGGGCCGCCAGGGGGCGCCAATTGGAAGGGAGAGGAAAATGGAAAATGCAAAACAAAAAAACAAAAAACAATTTTTTTTTTTACATTTTATTTTTTTAAAAAAATCAATTAAATTCAAAGATTACTGTGCCGGTTTAAAATAAGATATAAATTGTTATAAATCCTTTCATATCGAAATTAGGTATTTGCCATGCCCTTCTTTCAATCGCTAACCGTCTGCCTGTCAGTCAAAGCGTTGCGTTGAGCTGCTAACGGCCCGATTATGGAATCAAAATAGGGTCAAAAGTATTGTGTTGTGTATTAAGAAGCTGTATGTTAGATTTTTTTTAATTTGCCAGTGTAATTTAAAAGTTAAAAAAAAAAAAGCCATTTCGCAATAGGGGGGCCCCAGCCAGAGGCTACGACTATTTGGGGGTCCTTGGCATGGAAACGTTTGGGAACCCCTGTTTTAGAGTAACTGGTAAAACATGGCTAATGCAAACTAAGCCAGCAGCTGGCAATAGAATCCATGAAGAAGAAAAAAAGTATCTTATTTAAATGAATTGATGCATAGAGATAAGAGCCGCGTTGACCATATTAGGTGTGACCACACCTGAGCACAGCCCAGAAATTTGCACACGACTACCTGCCAAAGGACAGATGAAGGAGGGCAGCAGGGGGGAATGCCGTTTGTGCAATTGGCAGGAATACTGGGCAGTTTTAGAGGCGTGATAATGAACCACATTTTACAGTTTAAACCCTGAATATGAGCTAAACTGGCCACTGCAGAGGAGGGAAAGCCTGGGGGGGGAAAAAAAGTAGGCTAACTTCCTACTAAAAAAGGGGGTAAAAACAGGACTTAATTTTTTTAAAATTAGTTCATATTACACTTACGGCAAAGGGGCAGTAAATCAGCACGCATTTTCATGCACCCCCAGTAAAAAATAAATTTAAAAAACCCCCACCGAGTTCAGTGTATTTTACCAAGGAACAATCTCTGGGGCATGCAGTGAATTCTAAAACTAAATATAGATTAGCCCTTCATGATAATAATAGAAACTTTGCAAGGGCTAGATTTACAACCTTTACCACGCCTTTTCTTCGTTCATCTCAAAAGTTACATTGGCAGCCAGCGTGCACTGACAAGTCACTTTTGAATGAACTGTCTTAGAAGAACTTCTTGACCTGTATGCAATCACTTTTATTACATTTGACTTATAACTACACTTTTTTCACAAATTCAGTTTGGCAAGTTAGATTTAGTTATGCTTGAACTCACCAAACTGTTTGAAAGAAAGCATATCCTTTCTTTCGATTATTATTCTTTATTAACTAAAGAACAACGTTGATTGAATCCCAATACCTTGCATTATAACCCAGAGCTCCAAACAGCAGCACACCTTCAGCATATTTTACAACTGTGAAAGTTCCAAAAAAATATGGCAACATAATGATTCAATGAGTGTTACGCTAAATTGCTTTGAAACCGCTTCAATCCTCCAGACAATATAGGCATAATTGCTGCTAGGACAGTGTTAATGCATCAGAAAGAATCAGGAGAACAATCACGTCCTCATCGTGGCTGTTCATTCTGATATACAGGCATTTTTACCTTACTGTATGACTATAGGAATGATCATGAAAAAATATCACACCGTAGGCTATCTATCGATATCAAAATTATATCCGAGGTAGGCTAGATATGCAAAGCCTGTCACGAAGTCGCTCACTTGATGTATGCTTGCTAAGACTTACTTTCAAGACCTAATATGCCATCGCTTAAGAACAAAATTTAAAAAGATAAATAGGTAGCAGTACGCTCAAAACCTTTCGCCATCATCACTATCCCCAAAAGTACGTCCGTGATTTAACTGTTTATCTTACTCATAGTCCTATAGCTACTTATCTGCCTTGATAGAGCGTGGCGGAGCCTGGCGATTAACCACTAAGTTAACCATTCACGAAAAGTCCCACTGCGTATCAAAGGCATGTCATTGCCCTATGAACAGGTTATGCTATATTACTGTTCCAGTTATCGCGTACAGGGTTCTAATTTTTTTTCTTTCATTTAAGGGTCAAAGGAAATGTTTTGATAATTTTTGTAAGTATGTCTTTTTAAGCCAGATAGGGTTAGAATCCATTCATCATCACATCATCATTTTGGGGAGTGCATGACTTTTTTTCATCAGGGTAATAAACTAGTGTCTAATCAAAAGTTTTTTGTTTTCTGTTCTTGAGCCATCAAATAATTATTTTGTCATTAGTCGTCACCATTTTAGCTCGTTAGCTTATATTTATATGCACAGATATTTTTGACCCTTAACTTATTTTGCGTAGTATATATATATAGGCTACACATTAAACTCAACTTAATCACTTGTATGCTATGCAAACCCTCGACGCGTCAGCTATATGTAGGCTACCACATTAACGGAACATTGATAACAGGCTGCTAGTTCATAACAAACCGCCCTTAGCTAAAATAGCGTTAGCGCGTCAGCTAGATGCATGCTATTTCTCAGTGGGTTGATCATCACAAGCGGTACCAGCAAAGAAAATAAATAGCCTAAACGGCCACATACACACGCAAGACGCAAGAACACAACACGTGTCTTGGTCCCAAATTCAAATTGCCCAACAATCTGAACGTAGATTTCAGTAGTTATCTAGCCAGTTAGCTGCCAGCTTCTGCGTCCCGTTAAACGACAAAAACTGCACCTCCGCCCTCTTCATTCAATGAATTCGGCGAAGGGAACGGAACATTGGACTTGAGACGGCGCACATAGGCTACCGGCTATCTTGCTTGAGAACCTGGAACCAAAATCACACCACTTTCAGAGAAACCGAAAATAATTACCATAATTTCCTCTCATTTGAGGAAGTAATTATCCGTCAAGTTTAGGCTACAGCCCAATTAAGCAATTAGCTAAGCGTGCCAACAGTAGCCTACTGCTCAGACAGCCTACCATATCTAACGTTAGCAAGAAGGCTACATTTCATATTCGTGTACATATTCACAGGCTGAATTCCAGACTGCACACAATTATCAATGATGGTAGGCTACTCTTCGCTATTTATCCGCCTCCAGTCGAGCAAAATTATAGCCTAATCTAAACGTAGTGACGTTATCTGACAGACGTTAGGCTGAAGTAGGCTACATCACACATGATTTCATTTGACTTCACATTAGCTTCTCAAGGCAGTCAAATGACAGGCGGCCGAGATGCTCCCGTAAGCAGCGCGGCGCTCCCACATAATCTGCGAATACAACTGCGTTTTTCATCGCTGTAAATACCACCCCGGTAGGCTATCCCTGTGCGTATAGTCTAGGCTACCCATTCCAAAGAGCACATTAACCTTACCGTGAGCATGGGTAGGGATCCTCAGTCCCAGTTTGCACGTTTTGACTGTAGCCTAAATGTCTGAGCAGTGGATGGAGACGGCGAATCTCCTCCTCTCTACGTGCCCGTGTGTCCCGCAGACCTGTACGGCGGAGTGCAAGCCAACCAGCCTGTTCAGGAGTTGGACTGAAAGCAGATAATCGCAGCGCTCATGGGGTTGTCTGTACTGGGACTGGGCGTGCACGCCTTCTACGCCAATTTAAGAGGGCACACCCTTGTTAAACACGAAAATCGTGTGTCTTAAGCAATATCTAACTATTTCGATGATTCTTCCTGGAACTAATTAGGATAGTATCGTCAAAGTGGCAATCAACGCAATCTGTCGTTCTCATTTAAATTGTTTTTCCTTCTTTTTTTGTTGTTGCATAAAATCAGGAATATTGAGCTGTGTTGTCTGGGGACTGTTTTGGTAATCGGAGAGAAATGAACGGTAATTTAATAGGCCTACATTGGTGATTTCACACCAACAATAGGTTATAATCAGATGTTTCATTACACCATGCATTTCGATAGCCTATGTTTTTCAAAGGAATTCGCACTGATCACCTGGGAGATGGAGCCTACTGGTGCGTGATCGGCAGAAACACAGCATCTGTAGCTACATTAGGCGACACTCAATACATAGCCTAACAAAAGCTAGTTTTCCTTTTCTTTTGAGCATTTTAAATAAACGTTGTTCGTTTAATTTGCTAGTTTTTTTTCATGCGCACACGTGGGCTACAGCATTTGACATCTGAAGTCGATATGAAAACAGGAAAACCACATCACCAGCGATAAAACGCAGAGAGACTATTTGCATTGTGGGATCATATAGGCTAAACCAGCCTGAGATCTACACGGAGATGCAGCCTACGGTGTGCGGCGTGATCAACGTGGCATGTTCACACAGCCCACTCCCAGAGGAACACATCAGGAGGAAAACCAGTCAAGTCAATTGTGAGCAATTCACACGTGATCTGGTGACGCTCCATATTTTAGCGCCGCACGGTCGTTGTCTGCTGGGACGCCGTTGTGTCGACCTCCGTCCACGGTTCAGCATGTCCATTCCTGCAATCGCGAACGGGAATCGTGGTCACAGCTGCCTCAATATAAAGGGAATATGCAAACATATAAAATTCCAATGTCGCTTTAGGCATGGTAGCTATGTGGGACTCATAAGGGGATGCTCTAACGCGGTGTCGGGGGTTTCATCCAGAGCGACATTACCGTACATTTTATCCACTTGGGACCCATACGCATTCATTAACTGCAGTCACTGTTACAGGGATTCAGCCTCAACCATAGCAGATGAAAGAAAGTGTAATGCTGAGATACTGAATGTTGTGTCATAGAGTAGCCTATCACACTATAAAAGTGAATAACTAAATGATGGTTAAACCACAGGTGTCAGAATCCGGTCCAGAAGGGTAAAGAATCACACCTTGTTCTCGAAGCCTTAACTACAGCTGGTTGTTGAAAAAAACACAAATGCCAGCAAACACTGTGGGCTCCCAGGATTTGAGTTTGACGCCCATGTCTTAATCTGTCACCTCAAACACAGTCAGTCATATTTCAAGTGTCTATGGAGGATCTTTAGGCTGCGAAGCTGAAGAAATGAGAGATGAGACGGGAATTAAACACACGCTGACACCGAGTGCCGGGGAACTTGTGCTCTTCGAGGGGGTCGTCACGGGTGCTTTGAACAGACAGGAATGTTCTTCTAAAAACAACGTCAGTCACAACAGACCTGAAAAACAGGTAGCAGCATACCAATACTGGGGTGACTGCTCACCTGAGCCCTATTTTGCATTCCATTGTGAAATCTTTTTATGGCAGTTTCAATGAGCTGCTTTACAAAGGGCTGCCCTGTAAGATCAGATCTGACGCAAGTTTCAGTACCAAAGTTGTGACACACTGTCCCCTCATTCTACGCCTGAGGTAGAAAACAACTACAAGTGACAAAATATTATACCCTCATAGTCATTATTCAATGGATATCAACTGATCTTTTATTTTGTATAGCGCAATTTAATAACAGCCTCTCCCAATAGGTATTGTCCCAAAGAAAAAACCCAACTGAGTGGATTTGGTAAAACTGGAATATTATATACTGATCTCTGAAGGTGATCAAGCCAATTTCCCTGAAACTGGAGGGATAGAGACGCACAGCTCAGTAAACGAAAACATGCTGGAGAAAATAGTTAAGCACTCATGAGTGTGACTCTGGTCCTGCGATTGACAGTTCTATGTATTGTTTGTAAGAATGATTCTTGTGAAGATTGAATATGCTGGGATCTAATGAGACCGGGCGACTACAGTGCGACATCCTCTTTGAAGAAGGGATGAAACCCCATGCCCCCACCCTGACCCACCCCAAGCTCCTGAACCTGACTGGAGATCTCAGTACCAGATTTCTTCACAAAGCAGAAAGTAGGTGCAGCGGAATGTTCTAGCCCAACTTACTAATGACGTGAAACCTTGCGGCTGACGAGACAATGACAGAGCCTTGAGGTGTTTATTATCATTTATTATCGTTCCCTGTGTCCCGCCCGCTTTCGGAAGGGGTTGAAAGACAGGAAGGTAAGAAGTGAACCTGCTTCAGATAGGAGCCAGAGAAATGTATTCGGCACAATTTCTGTGTTCTGCTCTAGTACATTGTTTCAAAGCTGATAGGATTTCTCAGAATGCTAACGGTTTGAAGCACGTCCTCTGCACTGCTCATGTGACCAAGATTATGGACCACCAAAAGTCAATATTTCCTGTAGATTGGTTTTTATTGTACATTAGACATATTTGTTAGCGCTTTTCACAGGTTATTCAGAGGACAGCTTAGAGAGCAGAGGTGTGTCCCAATATTCTACTCGCCTCACCTCCTTTCCTCCACTTGTCTCCTCACCTCTTTTTCTCCACTCATCTCCACTCGTCTCCTACAAAAAAGTATTCAAAACAGCCGGTACGTTTCAAGTACAAGTAGTTGCATGTACAGTATACAATTTACCTGACATTGCGGTTTGCGTCAAGACATGAATTAATATGTAACCATTAATATGTAATTAATATGTAATCAGCAACATTAGATTAGGACACAAAGATTGCTTTCCGGGGCACGGAGGATAAGTGGTGGTAGTGGAGGAAAGGAGGACACATATTGAGTATTGAGACGCACCCCAGGAGTCCTGCCCAATCTGCAGCCCTGCCGCTGAAAAAAAGGCCACTGATCAAACCACAGAAACCTGCAAGAACAGACTCCGTGCTTCCTGGGACTGTAGATCAACACAAGCTGAACTCCTCAGGGGTGAAGCCAAAAAGTGTGTGGGTCTGTTTGTGTGTGTGTGTGTGTGTGTCTTTGCAAACACACACAAAGAAAATAATCATACCAGTGTCTGGGGTGTCAGGAGGAAGACCAGATGAAATAAAAAGTAGCACATAAAAAACTAAAACAAATGTAAGCATGCTTACCTCTAATGTTACTGTTAGGAAGCTAATCTGATTACCCAAAAATAAAAGAAAAAAGGCCAAGATGGCAAATCAAAGTTCTTTGTATCCTGAGTTTCCTGCTCTGATATATGCTTACTAAAAAGACAGAAATATATTTGAAACACTTCAGAACAGGTGAGCAAAACTTTAAAGGTGTGCTAGTGAAAGACACTGTCTGGAAGCAGGTTGTGCATTTTACTGTTTCTGGGCCCATTGACTCAGGTGTCATTCATCGGCACTCAGTCTCGCAGCAGAAAACAGACAAGAAGGCTGGGGGACACACAAAAGGACGCAACAACATGCGTCGAAGGCACACCCTTACTTGGCACGGCTTCTTTGGTATTTGTGGACAGACAGCTGCCACTGCATCCATCTAGAAGATGGAATTTACCTGTATAGCATACCTTCAACAGGCATGGGCTTCCACACCTTTTACCTTTCAGATCAGGAGATAAAACAAATTACAAACACACACGCACACACAAATAGTCTTCCATTTATGTTTGATTAAAATTTCCAGTGATAAAAATGAAAAAGTAAGATGTAGCCTAAAACATATGAGTGTAGAGGGGACTGTGTTATACACACAAGTGTAACATGGACAGGGGACTGTTAGACATGTTTGTGTAGCATGTAGAGAGGAGAGTATTAGATGTCTGTGGCATGCATAGGCCACTGTTAGACGCGTATCTGTATGCATGTATAAGTTAAGCCGATGAAGCAGTTCCTCATGATTAGGGCTGCAGAGGACATAAATATTCCCGCTGTTCTGAACCCTTTGCCTGATTTACTGAACAGCTCTACACTGGACTGGGAGTGTGATGTCTTCTCATCCAACACTTCCCAGCTGTGAGCAGCGAGCTTCAGACAAATGGAATCCTAGGCACCAATCTTCTGTTTGTCTGTATTCTTTAATCTGTGGATTTAATACATTTTTTAATTTGCTGTGCTGTGACATCACATATACACTGGGGCAGGCAGTCTAGCTAACGATTGCAGGCACACATTATTATTAATATCATGCAGCTCTGTGCTACACAATATTAATCCATATAAAATCAATTAATAAATCTATGAACTATGGTTAAAGTTTTTGCTTCATGTCAGCTAGTTTTAATAAACAGCTTATTAATTATGTAACATCTTGGCAAAGTACTGATTGTAAGTCATAAACTTCTACTGTGAACTAATAATGTCATTATGTGACATGGAAGGCAGGTGTGGCTACTTTTGAAAGCTTCACGTGTACTCACAGAAGCACAGGTCACCAATGGGTTTATCTTTAGCATGGGATGGAGGAACTGGTGTCCTTCTATCACTCAGCACAAGAAGAGGTTAAAACCTCCTGTTGACATGGAAGTCAACCAAAGGCATTCTTTATAACAATATGGACTTAGAAATTAGTTACATTTTATCTTTGTTGTTGTTTTTAACAATGGGAATCACAAAGCATTGACTACTCCGTTTTTAATAAGAAGCCATATAATAATATGATAATAATAAACTTTATTTATATAGCACCTTTCATAACATAAAATGTAGCTCAAAGTGCTTTGCAAGAGAAACAATGGAAATCAATAACCCAGGTATTAAGATAAGATAAAAAATAAGATAATAGTAATAAATAAATTGAAAATGATAATAGTAGAAATTAAATAATTGATCTAAAATCTATCTATTTTTTCTATAAAATGTACATTTATGTACAAGTAATAGGTTCTTAAATTTCTATTTGGGAGCTTAGAACAACACAGAACGTTCTCGTGATCATTAATAATATGGTGACGTGCGTCCCCTGTTGGTCACTGTAGAAGGTGCAGTTACCGCACCCTGATAATTTAATTGGTCTCAACCTTAGTAAAACCTACGCTGTAATGATTTCTTTCAATAACTTGCAAAAATTACAGAAGATTAAACACTTAATTACATTTAAGGTAACTGATAAAAACAAATGTTTTCAATTAATTTTATTAACTCGATGAAATACAGTGCGATTATTAACACAAAAAAAATTGTTCCACTCGTGAAAATTATGTGAGTCTTAGCTGGAATTTTCGGTGCCTTATTGCAGTAAAATTCCAGTAAAATAAAATTCCCCCGAGAAAACATTATTGTTAAAACGATATATTTTATTGTTATAATGATATAGTTTTTTTTCACTGCGATAAAGTTAGTTTTATATTCGATATTCGGACTTTAATAACTCTTCAACAGAACAAGCTACGGGGGCGGGGGGCTCAGAAATCGCGACACAGCGCTTCGTTTGATCTTTTATCGTTCTTTTGATATTACGGCAAATCTCGTCAATAATTTCGAAATTCCAGAACAAATTCCAGAACACTTGTGTTATGATGTGGGCCCTTCCAGCATCAAGGCACAATGTTTCATGCATCCACTAGGCCATGATTTATTTAAAAAATATATTCATATGTTTATAGGTTTAAAAATATAAATATACTTTACAATTATTCTTCATTCTTGATTACTCAAACCAAGTATTTACGGACCGTCTCAAAAGTGCGTTGTTGGTTCTCAAATTAAGTCAATAGCCTCTTAACCACAGCACTCAAACAACGTGTTTTAGAATCAGGGGGGTATGGAGACACGGACAGAGCTCTTGGATTCCCCCTGGAGTGTATGGTTGATTTTTGAAAAAATATTAATATTATTATATTCATATTTAAATAGCTTGTTGACAGTATCACAAAAGCCCAAAGAGAGAGAAAGCCTTGCCACCTCCACTGACTGCAATGGAATGAAAAAAAAGTGCAATGTCATTATTTGAGCATCAGGGGGCAGTGCTGAGGCACTACTAAACAGAGTAGAATCTGAAAGAACACATGGAGGTGAATGGAGCTAAATGCTATAAAATTCTTATTACAGTCGATTTCAATATTTTCACGTAACTTGGAGTAGTTAAGTGATATTATGTTGTTGTCGATGTGAAATGTGATTGACGTGCACTGCAGCCAGCCATAAATAATTTGAGAATCATAAATATGGAGTTTATTTAGTTCCATAAATAGCGCGCGCGTGGAGCTGTGAAGCGAGCGCACATAACAGTATCCGCGCGTATGGAGCTATGAAGCGAGCGAGCAGAGAACCATCTGCGCGAGCACGGAGCTGCGAGCGCGCGAACTGGGTTTGCTCTCGCTCGAAATTAGTTTCCTCTCGCTTATGGAGGTAGATTTGTGTCTTTATTATGCAATCAAACAGAATAGGTTTGCAATCAAAAAAAAAGATTTGAGAGCAAAAGTATCAATACAAATCCAAAAGTTTTGTTTGCAAATCCAAAAGTTTTGTTTGCAAATCCAAAAGTTTTGTTTGCAAATCCAAAAGTTTTATTTGCAAATCGAAATGTTTTGTTTGCAATTCTAAAACTTTTATTTGCAAATCCAAAAGTTTTGCTTGCTACTTCATCCAGTTAATTTTGTGTCTTTATTATTGAATTTTAAAAAAAATGGTTGCAATCAAAATATAGTTTTGAGAGCAAAAGTATTGGCACCGCAAACAAAAATGTTTTATTGCAAGTAAAAATAAATTTGTTTGCAATTTTTTTTTTTTCTTTTGCAAATCTTTTTTTTGTTTGTTTGCAAATCACTTTTTTGTTTGTTGAGTTGAGGTTGAGTTGTCAATAACGTTACAGTAAAAACACAAGTTAAAATCTGAATTGTAAAAACAAATAACGAACAGTGCACAGTTTCTTCTGTAAAGCAGAACACTAACGTTACAGTATTACTGGTTTGACTTTGCTTTGTTAGATCATGACTTGAATTTGAACTTGAATAACTTCTGCTTGCTGAATCAAACTAACAACTTAACGTTACCGTCACTGGTTGGCTATAAAACATAAAATAAAAACAGAGGTTATAGTTCATTTGTATAAGACCGTGTCCAAAACAGAATTGTATAGCATTTTATACACATTTTGGTAAAATAGAGTAGTTTGTGGACAGAGACGCCCGACATAAGTTTCAAAGTGTCAGAAACATGGGGGGGGGGGGGGAACAAAAAACAAATCCGGAACTTCTGATTGTATTGCTCATGTCCTTAACGTTACAAACATGAAACGATTAAACGTTAAATCCGACCTTGCCTGTTGTAAAACTAGTTAGCTAGCTAACTTGTTTAGTTGGTAACGTTACAGTAATAGGGTTTCCAATAACGCTAGCTAGCTAGTTTGCACTGGTTATTCGTGTTCATGATGTTGGTTAGCTACAACGTTAGGGGGGTGCTGACAGCTAACGTGTTACATTAGCTAGCTAGACCATAGACCACATCATATCAATCATATAAATAAAACAATTTCGTTCAGTTTTCACAATTTATTTTTATATTCCAACATTGACTTTACGTGTTCGTACCTTGGTTAAATGACACATACACACTGCCTGCTATACGACATTCCTCAACGTTAGTCGGCAGTAGAGCCGCAGACCCATTATCCACCCGGAAGTAAGTTCTTTGCTGTTGTGACGTCACGCTAATTTGTCCTATAGAGACGTGTCTTACAGATTTCAGTGTAGGTCCCGCCCACGAGGTTCCTCTTTTCAAAAAAAAGATTCGCAAGCAAAAAAAAGATTTGCAAGCAAAACATTTTTTTGCAAACAAACAAAAAATTTGCAAGCAAAAAATATTTTTGCAAACAAACAAAAAAAAGATTTGCAAACAAACAAAAAAAAGATTTGCAAAAGAAAAAAAAAAATTTGCAAATTTATTTTTACTTGCAATAAAACATTTTTGTTTGCGGTGCCAATACTTTTGCTCTCAAAACTATATTTTGATTGCAACCATTTTTTTTAAAATTCAATAATAAAGACACAAAATTAACTGGATGAAGTAGCAAGCAAAACTTTTGGATTTGCAAATAAAAGTTTTAGAATTGCAAACAAAACATTTCGATTTGCAAATAAAACTTTTGGATTTGCAAACAAAACTTTTGGATTTGTATTGATACTTTTGCTCTCAAATCTTTTTTTTGATTGCAAACCTATTCTGTTTGATTGCATAATAAAGACACAAATCTACCTCCATACTCGCTCGCTTGGCCAAGTTCATTTTTGAGACTTTGGGGGCGGGGATAGGAAACACAGTAGCTGATGTCTCCACTCCTTTGATTGGCCACTTTAAATACCGGTCTTGATTTGTGTGATTGGCCATTTGATCGCGGTATACTGCGACTAAGAACATGGCTAGCATGCAAGATACTAATTTTGTTGACTCGGTGTAGGCCTACTTTAATAATGTCATCATAGCTAAACATTTGATATTTAATAGAAGCCACCACGAGTTTTCATTAATGGCTAAACTTAACGTTACTAAAAACCTGAAACTGAATGTTACTTAGCCTATTAACCACAAAACTTGCAGTTACTCTGAATATGTCCACACTTCTTCTAAATAATGCCATGACGTGCTACAGTAGCCTATAGTTGTCGTGGAAATGTGGATTTAGCGAATATCTTTTAGTGCTCATTTCTTGGACAGAATGTATTTTAAATGCTTGTCATTTTGAAGTAGCTACCGGATGGAATTTAATAGGTCTACATCTGGGATTAGTAATGTAGCCTTTCCTTTTATGTAGGTGCATTAATAGGCTAGCTAGATATAGGCCTATGTGATCCATTATCATCAATGAATATAAAATAATTATATTCGTAAACCTATACTAAAGTTTTCAGATTTCAAAAGTAATGACGAACAGGTTGTTATGTTAGGTTACCATTTCGACACTGTTAGGGGTCAATAGGAAAATTAAATTCGAATTTAACCTTCTAAAGTTGTTATGAAATCGAATATATTCCAACATCATTTGCATAATATGCTATATTAGCTTATTGTCGGGCGCAATATGTCGGCTATAATAAGTGACGCTCCTTCTAATATGTTATAGGCGTAAACGGTATCGTCCACAAGGGTGCAGTATAACGCAATAGGACATAGACAATGTTTAAAATATGTTTTTTACTTAGCCTACTCATGAATGCAGTAGTAGAAGGTCTAGCCTACACAGTATGTATGTGTATGTGCTGTTCATACAATTATCTGAATTATACAATTCATACAAGTATCTGAATTATAGCAAAACCAATAGTTTCAACAAAAGAACACAGCAAATAAATAACGTTGTCCGCGATGTAATTCGCCATGGCTCGGCATTTAAGCGCAATACGATGGCAGGATAAGTGCAAATCAGCATTGATTGATCCGAGGTGAGAACGTCAATGCGCAGATAATGATTTAGTTCAAATAATCAGGAAGCCTGGAATTAAACGCTAATGAACAATTATGTTGTTTGTTGACAGTTAATAGACTTCCTTTAGCCTAATAATAGGTTAACTTTTGCGCATAATGCTTGGACCCATCTCATCAATTTTGAGAGAGTTAATATGGAGCCTAGCCTATGTGACTGTCATTAAACGAGTTAGCCTATTCAATTGCAGTATTTTAAATATTTTCTTTCGGTTAATTAAAAGCTGCAAATGCAGCCACACCCAGAGACTTTTTAAATTTTATTTTGAACAACATTGTCAATGTCCTATTGCGGTTATGTGCACCCTTGTGGACGATAGGCTACCGCTTACGCTCATTAAGCAGCGTCACTTAGGCTATTATAGGCTATAGCCTATATACTATCCGACAATATAGTCTACATTAGAATTCAAGAAGGTTAAATTCGAACTCAATTTCATGCCAATGCCCCTTTATGCCTAGCCAATATAAACAAGGCATAGCTACGGTTAGATTATTACAAGCACATTCAAGATACAGTAGGCCTATGTCAAGAGTAGGTAGCTATATAGGCTAGGTGATTTCACTATTTCAGATCGGGAAATTGGCAGATACCATCGCGGCTCCATCCCCAACACCTGTGTCAAAATAGTAACGACAAGCCTAGGCCTAATGAACGCTATTCGTAATTTTATTAAATCTGTAGAACAAAATTTTAATATTACGAATACCTAGGTCTATAGCCTAGCACTAGTCCTTTATATTGATTGCTCATAATGGATCAGATATCCATCTATTCATCAAAGATTAACATAGCCTACACCAAAGAATATATCACTATTCTCAGATGTAGTCTTTCGTGTTAAATTCCATCTGGAAATCCAAAAATCACAAACATATTGATTAGGCTACATTCTGTCTAAGAAATTAGCGCAGTTTAGAAGATATAATCCACATTTCCATGACAACTATACTGACGCATGTTAAGCCATTAGCCTAGCCTATATAAAGTGTGGATGACATATCCAGAGTAACTGCAAGTTTTGTTGCTAAGCAGTAGCCTAGCCTAACATTCAGTTTCAGGTTTTTAGTACTTTAAGGTGGCTTCTGTAATATATCAAATTGCATATTATTAGAGTACGCCTACACCGAGTCAACGAATATAAATATTCCATGATCAGCATGTTCTTAGTCACAGTAGTATACCTCTGTAGGCAACAATGCAGAAACAGACATTAAGAATGGTTCCTGTTGAATGGGAATCTGCGATTCCACGATCAAATCACACAAGTCAAGGCCGGTGTTGTGTCGAATTCTGTTCCCCCACGAAATCATGTTTCCCCTAGCGTTGCTGCGCAGTTATTTCAGGAAATAGCGTAACTTGCGCGCGACCTGAAGTCAGCTCGCTCCCAGGGAGGAATGCTCGTGCCACTTACGCGAATCTCAGTTTGAAAAGGCTACGTTTTAAGGCGATTTGTTCTTTTGCGACTAGGAAATCTTAAGATCAGAAGCCGCGATATGCATGTCAGCCTATACGTAAAACAGTGAAATACGTTCAGAAAAGCAGCAAGTGTTCTGGTGGCTTTGTCGTCAGTTTGTATGGTGTCAGTGACTTGGTTAGTAAAAACATTCGTTCGCTTAGTTTTGTAACGTGTACGTTACATAACCGACTGTATAAAATATATATGAAGCCCAATGAACATGATCAGACTGTTTATGAGTAAGATATACAATAAACGTCACACTACAGTTATTTTGACCTTGTCTGAGTATATTGTGGCGATCCGGGGCGATTGCGAGTAGCGGGGATCGTTGTGCATGTCAACTGTTGTGTTCAAATGTAATGACGTGTGCAGTAGCAATTGGCAGTTGACCTTTGAATGACCAGCAGGTGTTCAACCAGGTCCGCGCTAGAGACCGTTTGTTGATTGACGTATGACAGAGTGAATTACGTGTGATTGGTTGGGGTGAGCTGCAGGGCACCTATCAAGGGCCGCCTTTGTTAAGCAGGTTTATTTGCATAGAGGGGCTATAAAGCTGGCTACGATCCAGCAAGCGATGTCTATTCCAACTGTTAACTGAAGAAGAAGCAACAAGAGATTGTACTCTTACTCAATAAACTATTTCCATCAAGAGAACCTGACTCCGACTCCATGGCTCGCCACAATGATGTCAGAAGCGGGACGATCTGGGAACAGATCCGCGACCTAGAGCGTCAGGTGACCAAGCAGATGGACGTTATCGCAGGAGCGTCTGCGAAGCGGCCCACGAATAGACCCGGAGGAAAACCCGAAGGAGCCAGCGCAACAAGACCGGAGCGAGAGAGGCCGATTACAGACCAGGCGGAGGTGCCCGCGCTGGTGGCTGACCCCGCGGCCGGAAATGAAGCGCAAGTAGGTCGGCCGGAAGCCAACGAGGTCGCCCCTGCTTCCAGGCCGAGCCAGACAGCGGCGCCGGCGCGGCGACCGACTACACCGATAAAGGCGGTGATCAAGCTACCCCGTTACACGGGAAAGGGTGAGCTAGAGTCGTACCAAAGCCAGGTACGATTCGCGGCTAGCTACAATGGCTGGGACGAGAGCCAGACGGCCACCCACTTAGCGTTAGCCCTGGAGGGCGAGGCCTGCCAGGTGCTGCTAGACCTGGACAGCGCCGAACCACTGACGCTACCGGCACTGATGACAGCGCTGGAACGTCGGTTCGGACAGCGGCAATTCCTAGAGGTGAGCCGGGAGAAGCTCGCCAAGCGACGGCGGACCGGAGCAGAGAGCCTCAGCGTCCTCGCCGCCGACATCAGGCTGTTAGCCCGCCGCGGCTACCCTCAACTCGATAACGCAGGCCAGCAGGAGCTAGCCTGCCAGACCTTCACACAGGCCCTCACGCCGGAGCGCCTACAACAACAGGTCCGCATTGCCAAACCGGAGTCCCTGGACGCAGCGCTTCGCGAGGCCGAGCGACTGGAGCTCATCTTGGGCACCACGCCAAACGGGACCCCGGCTAACAAGCCCCGGGTCCGAGCTGCCGACTGCGAGGACGGCGAGGTGAGATGGGTTCAACGGAACCAAAACCGACCGCGGCAGCGACCGGAACGGGAGCGACGCTGCTTCCGGTGCAACGAACCGGGGCATTTCGCCCGCGATTGTACTGCCCCTGCGCCAAAAGCGAGAGCTCCACAGCCGACGGGAAAACGACGACGGGACGGCCCAATGAGGAGACCGCCGCCCCATGCTACACTCCTCCTCAACCAGACCCGGGCCCAGACCAGCACTCACGCGTCCAGGCTGCCCATCCTAGCGAAAGCAAAAATTCCAAGAGCAAAAGTTCCGTTTGATGTTCTTTTAAGAGCAGAGGAACAGGCCCATGAGGCCGAGCCCCGTATTGGCAGACTGGGGACGAAGACCGGGCTGTACTTGCCTTGCAGTTTGGACGGACAAGCCTGCTGGGCGCTGGTCGACACCGGAGCCACTATTTCCCTGGTAAGGCCGGGGGTACTTCGGGGTACCAGCGGGCTGCTTTCAGGTGCATGGACCCCTACCTCTACCCAGCTAACCTCCGTCACTGGGCAGAAGATGGGCACGCGTGGTAGTAAACAATTACAAGTGTGTGCAGGAGCCCAGCGAGTGAAACACGAGTTTTGGTTAGCAGATATAAAAGATGCATGCATTATCGGTTTAGACTTGTTAGCGTTGTGGGGAACTAGCATAAATGTGATAGCCGAGACGATAACTATTGGTACTGAAACGCTGGGCCTCCGATCAAAATGTGAATTACAAGCAGCCCGCCGAACTGAATGCCCTGGGGTGCCCCCCAAACACTGTCGCCCCAGTTCTGTGCTTGCAATGGCCACCGCTGATTCGCCGCTCGTTACCGTGGTACCACCTCAGGTTACAGTGCCACCGCAGACGGGCGGGCTAGCCTCAGCTACCCAGCCCTCTGCGGGGGTGCTGCAAGCCGTCCTAGCATTATGGACGCGCAGCAGCAAAGGGCTCACACCGCAGCAGAGCCAGCAGCTTAAAGCCCTGCTTGTCCGTTACACTCACCTATTCGCTGTGCGGGACGAAGAATGCACACAGACCGAGCTGGTTCAACACCAGATTGATACTGGCTCGGCTGTGCCCATTCGGCTACGTCCGCACCGGCTGTCTCTAGCCAAGCGACAGGTGGCGGAGGACAAGATAAGGGAGATGGCAGCTGCGGGCATTATCGAGCCCTCTGAAAGCCCATGGGCGGCCCCTGCTGTCCTGGTAAAAAAGAAGGACGGGGAGTGGCGTTTTTGTGTAGATTATAGGCGTCTTAATCAGATCACCAAGAAAGACGCCTATCCACTTCCCCGTATTGACGAGGCCTTAGACCATATCGCGGGGTCCAGTTGGTTTAGCTCGCTGGACCTCCGCAGTGGCTATTGGCAGGTGAGGCTGTCCCCGGAAGCGAGGGCAAAATCAGCTTTCACGATAGGGCAAGGGTTGTGGCAGTTCCGGGTCATGCCGTTCGGGCTCTGTAACGCCCCTGCCACTTTTGAGCGACTGATGGAGCGGGTGCTGTCGTCCGTCCCGCGGAGTTCCTGTGTCGTGTACCTGGACGACCTCCTAGTACACGCCAGCGACTTCGAGCAAGCCCTCGCTCACCTAACTGACGTGCTTACGGAGATTGGCCGGGCTGGGCTACGGCTCAATCCTAAAAAGTGTCAGCTGCTCCGGAGGGAGACAGCTTTCCTGGGGCACGTCGTTAGCGAGCAGGGTGTAGCCACTGACCCAGCTAAGGTGGCTTCTGTGCGGGAATGGCCGACGCCTAGCAATGTGGGTGAGCTGCGGAGCTTCTTGGGACTAGTGTCGTACTACAGACGCTTTGTCTTGAGCTTCGCCACCCTGGCTAGTCCGCTTCATCGCTTGACGAATAAAGGTCAACAGTTCGAGTGGACAGGGGACTGCCAGAATGCTTTTGACCAGTTGAGAGACGCCCTAACGGCGGCTCCCATTCTAGCATATCCGGATGTCGCGCGACCATTCATCGTCGACACGGACGCTAGCAATGTCGGAGTCGGGGCCGTGCTCTCCCAGGTGGGACCAGACGGGGAACGAGCGGTAGCCTACTACAGTAGCGCGCTGAGCAAGGCAGAGCGAAACTACTGCGTGACTCGGCGCGAGCTGTTAGCGGTGGTCAAAGCGGTTCGCCATTTTCGCCCGTACCTGCAAGGCTGCCATTTCCTTATTAGGACAGATCACGCGTCACTAACCTGGCTTTTAAATTTTAAAGATCCGGAGGGCCAGGTAGCCCGCTGGCTCGAGCTGTTGCAGGAGTACGATTTCCAGATTCAGCACAGGCCCGGAAAGCTGCATGGTAATGCAGATGCGCTTTCCCGGAGGCCCTGTGCAGAGCTGGACTGTAGGCCTTGCACTAAAGCCGAGCAGCGAGAGCAGGTGACGGAGATAGCATGCCCAGTTCGGGCTATAGAAGGTGAGGTTGGATGGTTGCCTTTTAGCCAGCAGGACCTGCGCCTAGCGCAGGAGGGCGACGGCGAGCTGCAGCAAGTGCAGCGCTGGATCGCGGCAGGTACACGGCCTGCATGGGGGGAAGTGTCGGCTAGTAGCCCAGCGGTTAAGGCTTATGTGAGTCAGTGGGGGAGCCTGACGTCGCAGGGTGGGCTACTCTATCGGCGGTGGCAGGCCCCCGGTTCCGACCAGGATCTCCTCCAGCTGCTGGTGCCCCGTGCGCTCCGCCCCCAGGTACTTGGACTGATGCATGGCTCTGTGGGGGCGGGGCACTTTGGCATCAGCAAGACTTTGCACCGACTGCGGAGGAGGTTCTACTGGCCTGCCTGCCGCCGGGACGTGGAGCTGCACGTCCACTGCTGCGACGCCTGCACGGCCAAGAAGGGGCCGACGCAGCGGTCGCAGGCCCCCCTTCAGCGGTACGTAGTGGGGGCTCCTATGGAACGGGTCGGGGTAGACATCTTAGGGCCTTTCCCCGTCACTGAGTCCGGCAACCGCTATGTGCTTGTGGCCATGGACTACTTTACCAAGTGGCCCGAGGCGTACGCGGTGCCGGACCAATCAGCGGACACGACGGCGGAAAGGCTCGTGACAGAGATGTTCGCCCGGTTCGGGGCCCCCGAGGAGCTGCACAGCGACCAGGGGCGAAATTTCGAGTCGCGGGTGCTGGCAGCTGTGTGTACGCGGCTGGGAGTGGCCAAGACCCGCACTACGGCGTTGCATCCCCAGAGCGATGGACTGGTTGAACGCTTTAATAAAACCCTGGCCACCCAGTTAGCCATTCTAGCTAGCCAGCACCAGCGAGACTGGGACTGCCATTTGCCCTTGGTCCTGTGGGCCTACCGCTCCGCCGTGCAGGAGAGCAGCCAGTGCTCCCCCGCTGCACTCATGTTCGGGCGAGAGCTAAGGACGCCCGTTGATTTGGTGTTCGGAGCCCCGCCCGGATCCACGGAGCACCACCAGTCAGAGGCCGGGTACGCACGGGCTTTGATCGAGCGCCTGGAGACCGCCCACAGCTTTACCCGCCAGGCCCAATCCACCGCGAGCTTCAAGCAAAAGCGAGCGTATGATGTGCGCTGTCGGGGACAGCCTTTCACCCACGGAGACAAGGTATGGATCTATTGTCCGATCCGTAAGAAGGGTCTGTCCCCGAAATTGCAGTCGCATTGGCGGGGCCCTGGTGAAGTGGTGGGCCGGCTGAGCGAGGTGGTCTATCGAGTGCGCATGCCCGGCCGAAGGAAACTGGTGGTGCTTCACCGGGACCGTCTAGCTCCTTACCGGCCGCTGTTGGATGGTGTTGAGGAGGGGATGGGCGTCGGCGAGGATCAGCCCGCTTTACGTGCGCCCACCCCTCCTCCACCAGAAAACCCAGTGCCAGCTGAGGGCCCTTCTCGCCCACGGAGAACTCCTGCCCGTTTCCGGGACGGTGTTGAGGAGGGGATGGGCGTCGGCGAGGATCAGCCCGCTTTACGTGCGCCCACCCCTCCTCCACCGGAAAACCCAGCGGCAGCTGAGGGCCCGAATCGCCCTTTTCGCCAACGGAGGACTCCTGCCCGTTTCCGGGACTTTGTACGTGAGTGCGGACAGTTAAAGGGGTCGCAAGGGACTGCTGACCCCTTAGGTGGGGGCAGTGTGGCGATCCGGGGCGATTGCGAGTAGCGGGGATCGTTGTGCATGTCAACTGTTGTGTTCAAATGTAATGACGTGTGCAGTAGCAATTGGCAGTTGACCTTTGAATGACCAGCAGGTGTTCAACCAGGTCCGCGCTAGAGACCGTTTGTTGATTGACGTATGACAGAGTGAATTACGTGTGATTGGTTGGGGTGAGCTGCAGGGCACCTATCAAGGGCCGCCTTTGTTAAGCAGGTTTATTTGCATAGAGGGGCTATAAAGCTGGCTACGATCCAGCAAGCGATGTCTATTCCAACTGTTAACTGAAGAAGAAGCAACAAGAGATTGTACTCTTACTCAATAAACTATTTCCATCAAGAGAACCTGACTCCGACTCCATGGCTCGCCACAATGATGTCAGAAGCGGGACGATCTGGGAACAGATCCGCGACCTAGAGCGTCAGGTGACCAAGCAGATGGACGTTATCGCAGGAGCGTCTGCGAAGCGGCCCACGAATAGACCCGGAGGAAAACCCGAAGGAGCCAGCGCAACAAGACCGGAGCGAGAGAGGCCGATTACAGACCAGGCGGAGGTGCCCGCGCTGGTGGCTGACCCCGCGGCCGGAAATGAAGCGCAAGTAGGTCGGCCGGAAGCCAACGAGGTCGCCCCTGCTTCCAGGCCGAGCCAGACAGCGGCGCCGGCGCGGCGACCGACTACACCGATAAAGGCGGTGATCAAGCTACCCCGTTACACGGGAAAGGGTGAGCTAGAGTCGTACCAAAGCCAGGTACGATTCGCGGCTAGCTACAATGGCTGGGACGAGAGCCAGACGGCCACCCACTTAGCGTTAGCCCTGGAGGGCGAGGCCTGCCAGGTGCTGCTAGACCTGGACAGCGCCGAACCACTGACGCTACCGGCACTGATGACAGCGCTGGAACGTCGGTTCGGACAGCGGCAATTCCTAGAGGTGAGCCGGGAGAAGCTCGCCAAGCGACGGCGGACCGGAGCAGAGAGCCTCAGCGTCCTCGCCGCCGACATCAGGCTGTTAGCCCGCCGCGGCTACCCTCAACTCGATAACGCAGGCCAGCAGGAGCTAGCCTGCCAGACCTTCACACAGGCCCTCACGCCGGAGCGCCTACAACAACAGGTCCGCATTGCCAAACCGGAGTCCCTGGACGCAGCGCTTCGCGAGGCCGAGCGACTGGAGCTCATCTTGGGCACCACGCCAAACGGGACCCCGGCTAACAAGCCCCGGGTCCGAGCTGCCGACTGCGAGGACGGCGAGGAGGTGAGATGGGTTCAACGGAACCAAAACCGACCGCGGCAGCGACCGGAACGGGAGCGACGCTGCTTCCGGTGCAACGAACCGGGGCATTTCGCCCGCGATTGTACTGCCCCTGCGCCAAAAGCGAGAGCTCCACAGCCGACGGGAAACGACGACGGGACGGCCCAATGAGGAGACCGCCGCCCCATGCTACACTCCTCCTCAACCAGACCCGGGCCCAGACCAGCACTCACGCGTCCAGGCTGCCCATCCTAGCGAAAGCAAAAATTCCAAGAGCAAAAGTTCCGTTTGATGTTCTTTTAAGAGCAGAGGAACAGGCCCATGAGGCCGAGCCCCGTATTGGCAGACTGGGGACGAAGACCGGGCTGTACTTGCCTTGCAGTTTGGACGGACAAGCCTGCTGGGCGCTGGTCGACACCGGAGCCACTATTTCCCTGGTAAGGCCGGGGGTACTTCGGGGTACCAGCGGGCTGCTTTCAGGTGCATGGACCCCTACCTCTACCCAGCTAACCTCCGTCACTGGGCAGAAGATGGGCATGCGTGGTAGTAAACAATTACAAGTGTGTGCAGGAGCCCAGCGAGTGAAACACGAGTTTTGGTTAGCAGATATAAAAGATGCATGCATTATCGGTTTAGACTTGTTAGCGTTGTGGGGAACTAGCATAAATGTGATAGCCGAGACGATAACTATTGGTACTGAAACGCTGGGCCTCCGATCAAAATGTGAATTACAAGCAGCCCGCCGAACTGAATGCCCTGGGGTGCCCCCCAAACACTGTCGCCCCAGTTCTGTGCTTGCAATGGCCACCGCTGATTCGCCGCTCGTTACCGTGGTACCACCTCAGGTTACAGTGCCACCGCAGACGGGCGGGCTAGCCTCAGCTACCCAGCCCTCTGCGGGGGTGCTGCAAGCCGTCCTAGCATTATGGACGCGCAGCAGCAAAGGGCTCACACCGCAGCAGAGCCAGCAGCTTAAAGCCCTGCTTGTCCGTTACACTCACCTATTCGCTGTGCGGGACGAAGAATGCACACAGACCGAGCTGGTTCAACACCAGATTGATACTGGCTCGGCTGTGCCCATTCGGCTACGTCCGCACCGGCTGTCTCTAGCCAAGCGACAGGTGGCGGAGGACAAGATAAGGGAGATGGCAGCTGCGGGCATTATCGAGCCCTCTGAAAGCCCATGGGCGGCCCCTGCTGTCCTGGTAAAAAAGAAGGACGGGGAGTGGCGTTTTTGTGTAGATTATAGGCGTCTTAATCAGATCACCAAGAAAGACGCCTATCCACTTCCCCGTATTGACGAGGCCTTAGACCATATCGCGGGGTCCAGTTGGTTTAGCTCGCTGGACCTCCGCAGTGGCTATTGGCAGGTGAGGCTGTCCCCGGAAGCGAGGGCAAAATCAGCTTTCACGATAGGGCAAGGGTTGTGGCAGTTCCGGGTCATGCCGTTCGGGCTCTGTAACGCCCCTGCCACTTTTGAGCGACTGATGGAGCGGGTGCTGTCGTCCGTCCCGCGGAGTTCCTGTGTCGTGTACCTGGACGACCTCCTAGTACACGCCAGCGACTTCGAGCAAGCCCTCGCTCACCTAACTGACGTGCTTACGGAGATTGGCCGGGCTGGGCTACGGCTCAATCCTAAAAAGTGTCAGCTGCTCCGGAGGGAGACAGCTTTCCTGGGGCACGTCGTTAGCGAGCAGGGTGTAGCCACTGACCCAGCTAAGGTGGCTTCTGTGCGGGAATGGCCGACGCCTAGCAATGTGGGTGAGCTGCGGAGCTTCTTGGGACTAGTGTCGTACTACAGACGCTTTGTCTTGAGCTTCGCCACCCTGGCTAGTCCGCTTCATCGCTTGACGAATAAAGGTCAACAGTTCGAGTGGACAGGGGACTGCCAGAATGCTTTTGACCAGTTGAGAGACGCCCTAACGGCGGCTCCCATTCTAGCATATCCGGATGTCGCGCGACCATTCATCGTCGACACGGACGCTAGCAATGTCGGAGTCGGGGCCGTGCTCTCCCAGGTGGGACCAGACGGGGAACGAGCGGTAGCCTACTACAGTAGCGCGCTGAGCAAGGCAGAGCGAAACTACTGCGTGACTCGGCGCGAGCTGTTAGCGGTGGTCAAAGCGGTTCGCCATTTTCGCCCGTACCTGCAAGGCTGCCATTTCCTTATTAGGACAGATCACGCGTCACTAACCTGGCTTTTAAATTTTAAAGATCCGGAGGGCCAGGTAGCCCGCTGGCTCGAGCTGTTGCAGGAGTACGATTTCCAGATTCAGCACAGGCCCGGAAAGCTGCATGGTAATGCAGATGCGCTTTCCCGGAGGCCCTGTGCAGAGCTGGACTGTAGGCCTTGCACTAAAGCCGAGCAGCGAGAGCAGGTGACGGAGATAGCATGCCCAGTTCGGGCTATAGAAGGTGAGGTTGGATGGTTGCCTTTTAGCCAGCAGGACCTGCGCCTAGCGCAGGAGGGCGACGGCGAGCTGCAGCAAGTGCAGCGCTGGATCGCGGCAGGTACACGGCCTGCATGGGGGGAAGTGTCGGCTAGTAGCCCAGCGGTTAAGGCTTATGTGAGTCAGTGGGGGAGCCTGACGTCGCAGGGTGGGCTACTCTATCGGCGGTGGCAGGCCCCCGGTTCCGACCAGGATCTCCTCCAGCTGCTGGTGCCCCGTGCGCTCCGCCCCCAGGTACTTGGACTGATGCATGGCTCTGTGGGGGCGGGGCACTTTGGCATCAGCAAGACTTTGCACCGACTGCGGAGGAGGTTCTACTGGCCTGCCTGCCGCCGGGACGTGGAGCTGCACGTCCACTGCTGCGACGCCTGCACGGCCAAGAAGGGGCCGACGCAGCGGTCGCAGGCCCCCCTTCAGCGGTACGTAGTGGGGGCTCCTATGGAACGGGTCGGGGTAGACATCTTAGGGCCTTTCCCCGTCACTGAGTCCGGCAACCGCTATGTGCTTGTGGCCATGGACTACTTTACCAAGTGGCCCGAGGCGTACGCGGTGCCGGACCAATCAGCGGACACGACGGCGGAAAGGCTCGTGACAGAGATGTTCGCCCGGTTCGGGGCCCCCGAGGAGCTGCACAGCGACCAGGGGCGAAATTTCGAGTCGCGGGTGCTGGCAGCTGTGTGTACGCGGCTGGGAGTGGCCAAGACCCGCACTACGGCGTTGCATCCCCAGAGCGATGGACTGGTTGAACGCTTTAATAAAACCCTGGCCACCCAGTTAGCCATTCTAGCTAGCCAGCACCAGCGAGACTGGGACTGCCATTTGCCCTTGGTCCTGTGGGCCTACCGCTCCGCCGTGCAGGAGAGCAGCCAGTGCTCCCCCGCTGCACTCATGTTCGGGCGAGAGCTAAGGACGCCCGTTGATTTGGTGTTCGGAGCCCCGCCCGGATCCACGGAGCACCACCAGTCAGAGGCCGGGTACGCACGGGCTTTGATCGAGCGCCTGGAGACCGCCCACAGCTTTACCCGCCAGGCCCAATCCACCGCGAGCTTCAAGCAAAAGCGAGCGTATGATGTGCGCTGTCGGGGACAGCCTTTCACCCACGGAGACAAGGTATGGATCTATTGTCCGATCCGTAAGAAGGGTCTGTCCCCGAAATTGCAGTCGCATTGGCGGGGCCCTGGTGAAGTGGTGGGCCGGCTGAGCGAGGTGGTCTATCGAGTGCGCATGCCCGGCCGAAGGAAACTGGTGGTGCTTCACCGGGACCGTCTAGCTCCTTACCGGCCGCTGTTGGATGGTGTTGAGGAGGGGATGGGCGTCGGCGAGGATCAGCCCGCTTTACGTGCGCCCACCCCTCCTCCACCAGAAAACCCAGTGCCAGCTGAGGGCCCTTCTCGCCCACGGAGAACTCCTGCCCGTTTCCGGGACGGTGTTGAGGAGGGGATGGGCGTCGGCGAGGATCAGCCCGCTTTACGTGCGCCCACCCCTCCTCCACCGGAAAACCCAGCGGCAGCTGAGGGCCCGAATCGCCCTTTTCGCCAACGGAGGACTCCTGCCCGTTTCCGGGACTTTGTACGTGAGTGCGGACAGTTAAAGGGGTCGCAAGGGACTGCTGACCCCTTAGGTGGGGGCAGTGTGGCGATCCGGGGCGATTGCGAGTAGCGGGGATCGTTGTGCATGTCAACTGTTGTGTTCAAATGTAATGACGTGTGCAGTAGCAATTGGCAGTTGACCTTTGAATGACCAGCAGGTGTTCAACCAGGTCCACGCTAGAGACCGTTTGTTGATTGACGTATGACAGAGTGAATTACGTGTGATTGGTTGGGGTGAGCTGCAGGGCACCTATCAAGGGCCGCCTTTGTTAAGCAGGTTTATTTGCATAGAGGGGCTATAAAGCTGGCTACGATCCAGCAAGCGATGTCTATTCCAACTGTTAACTGAAGAAGAAGCAACAAGAGATTGTACTCTTACTCAATAAACTATTTCCATCAAGAGAACCTGACTCCGACTCCATGGCTCGCCACAATATTATTATTAGTAGCCTACTGTCATTATTATTCCTACGAGTAGAAGAGGATGTGGTGGGGTATTAATGATGGTGGTATTACGAATAGTGGTAACGTTAGTGGTAGCTAAAAGATACGTGATGCTACGTTATTTTCTTTATCTGGCATAAGTATATTTTTGCATTTTATATGTGTGTGTATATATATATGTATATGGATACATGTATATATGCAGTATATATATATACATACACACACAGTATATATGAGTGTGTGTGTGTGTGTGTGTGTGTGTGTGTGTGTGTGTGTGTGTGTGAAAAACGCTATATATAAAGTGAATTAATTATTAATAGTAAACATTATTGTTATTAGTAGCAGTACATTACATTACATTACAGTTATTTGGCAGACACTTTTATCCAAAGTGATGTACAATAAAGGTTACATTCAACAAACTAATACTGGTAATGCATCACCCAAAATAGTCAATTCACCAAGTTTCACCATTTTACGACCTTATCTGTCCGTTTCCATAGGGGGAACGGGATCTGACGGCTGAATTTGAACCCATCAGATACCGTGCCCCCTATGATTCTGCATGCAGAAAGGAAGGTCTCACATACACCAAACTAATAGTGGTAACTCATCTAACCATATAGAGATAATTCACCAAGTTTCACCATCTTACCACCTTATCTGTCCGTTTCCATAGGGGGAACGGAATCTGACAGCTGAATTTAAACCCATCAGATTCCGTGCCCCCTATGATTTTGCAGAAAGGAAGGTCTCACATACACCAAACTAATACTAGTAACTCATCTAACCATATAGAGATAATTCACCAAGTTTCATTATCTTACCACCTTATCTGTCCGTTTCCATAGGGGGAACGGGATCTGACAGCTGAATTTAAACCCATCAGATTCCGTGCCCCCTATGATTTTGCAGAAAGGAAGGGCTCACATACACCAAACTAATAGTGGTAACTCATCTAACCATATAGAGATAATTCACCAAGTTTCACGTCTTACCACCTTATCTGTCCGTTTCCATAGGGGGAACGGGATCTGACAGCTGAATTTAAACCCATCAGATTCCGTGCCCCCTATGATTTTGCAGAAAGGAAGGGCTCACATACACCAAACTAATAGTGGTAACTCATCTAACCATATAGAGATAATTCACCAAGTTTCATTATCTTACCACCTTATCTGTCCGTTTCCATAGGGGGAACGGGATCTGACAGCTGAATTTAAACCCATCATATTCCGTGCCCCCTATGATTTTGCAGAAAGCAAGGGCTCACATACACCAAACTAATAGTGGTAACTCATCTAACCATATAGAGATAATTCACCAAGTTTCATTATCTTACCACCTTATCTGTCCGTTTCCATAGGGGGAACGGGATCTGACAGCTGAATTTAAACCCATCAGATACCGTGCCCCCTATGATTTTTAGAGCACTGATGAGGAAGAAAGGCATCCATGTGTCAAGGTGGAGATGTGACACAGTGCCTCATCCCCAACAGCTGGATTCCACTTCTTGTGGAGTCTTTGCATTGAAGGTGTGTGAACCATTAACATTAAATTTGAGTATGTGAATGCACATTACAATTCCTCTAATAGTAATGGTTGTACTATAATTTAAGCAGTAGAAGTTAATAAAATGATATCTTCTGTTTTATATTTTCAGTTTACAGAGAAAATCTTGGAGGAGGAAACAGTCAGATTTCCTCAGACTTTGGAAACTTAACTTGTGTGCGTTGGGAAATTGCCACCACTCTGCTCAGAGAGTCAGGTATATTGTGAAATAGCACTACTAACAGGTAGCATTACTGACAAACAAAATCTAAAGAACTTACCTATAAAACCATGACAATCAGTTAAAGCTGATGACAGAATTAAATGTGATTACTAAAAGATTTGAAAATTGATGGGCTAGAAGTTGGAACAGCTTATCTTGAGAAATGCGTTTCCCTTTTCTGAAGTGATTATGTTTATCACACAGATGATCTAACCAACCTCTGTCACTTCTGCGGAGAGAAAAATGTGGACGAGGAGTCTGAGGCAGTGCTGAATTGGGTATTTTGAATAACATAATGTATATAGCATGCAAGTGAAATCCTTAGAAAAATGTATCAAGCATTCACCTACCTCTTAGTAACAAGAAAACAGCTATGCAATGCAGTATGCAGTCAAAACCCTAACCTTAGTAGAACAATTTGCAACCGCAATTTTTATTTTTCTTGAACTTCCTAAGCCTGTCTCATACCCTGTTAAATCAGGAGAATGTGAGACCAGCATGTGCTCTTCTCTGAAACACATGCTGCTGTATGCCACCACTTCTTTTCATCTGCAGTCCACTGGCTATGCTTACGCAGTCATAGCATCAGAGGAAACATTTAATACGTTTGCATAGACAGGCCTATTACAGACATGTACATGACCAATAGGGGGTCACTAGTGCACAAAACACAGGATGTGTCCCAATATTCTTCACTCCACACCTCCTTTCTGCCACTCCTCTCCTCCATTGGTCTCCTACCCGGAAATATGCAAAACTGCCTGTACGTTTCAAGTACAAGTATTTGCATGTACAGTATACACTGTACCTGACATTTTGCGGTTTGTGTCGAGATATTAACTATTTATTACTATATGTAACCATTAATATATAATTAATATGTAATCAGTGATTAGATTAAAACACAAAGATTGGTTTCCGGGGCACGGAGGAGAAGAGGTGGTAATGGAGGAAAGGAGGGTGCATTTTTTGAGTATTGGGACGCACCCAAAGTTTTTCCCCAATCCCACCAACACAAGAGCCAATTATGCATTGCTGTCTACCAAGCACTGACACTGGATTCGAAACCAGACCATGTGGCATGTCCATGCACTGAAGGAGTGCTTTAAAAGTTGGAGCCGCCAACCAGGGAGGTATTTCATGAAGCAGGATTACAGAGTTAGCTGTATTACTGCACTGATTGAACCCTCCCAAATATGGAACACGGACTGAAGTAAAAAGAGCTGTTCTGGGTTTTATTCAGTGCAGTTATCCAACCAGCTCAGTAATCCTGCTTTGTGAAATACCCCCCTGGGGTGGAAAGTCCAGGGGTCAGAAAGTAAAAGTCCTGCCATGAGTTTCTTCTACCCATTAACTCATCCAGCTGATTTCACTAATTATTCCTACCTCCTGGCTGAAGAATTCTGCTAATTATCAAATCAAGGTGATTGGAACAAAATACTGGGGAGGTCTTTTACTTCTTGAACCTGGATTTTTGTCAACAACAGCCCCCAAACATACCATTTTTAAATGTTATTCATGAAGGCCTTTACATTTTAATAAAAAGTAATTTTCTTTGCTAGATAACAGTATTTTTTTACATTACAGATTTCATGTGATGACTGTGGAAGGTGGTTCCATCATCAATGTGTGGGGAATCCAGAGATGGAAAAGCCATTCATGTGCTCAGCATGTATGTTGTAGTAATTCTGGCTTTTGTATTTATATTTATTTCTGTTCTTCCATTCTACTGTATTATAGTTCATAATTAGCTATCACTTATTTATCATTTTCTTGTTATTACTTATTACTTATTTTTTTATAAATGTTTTTGTTGTAAATATTATTATTATTTTGTTGTTCTTATTAAAGTTATTTATGTTTTTCTTTTTATGATGGTGTCTCACAGTTCTTCTCATTCATTAATTTATTAATCTTACCATTAACAAAAAGGTAATGGGAAGTATGTAATGGGAGGTATGGTAAAAGGGCCTTTTTTAATCTTAAACTCTGCGATCTTTCTGATAATTTGATACCGATAATGTAACATTGGAGCAATGGCCATTGGTATACCTTTGCCGGAAAAAAAAACCATACCATCATAAAAAAGTTTGGGACAAAATGTCCTTGTTCAGACTGATGCACAGCAAGGGTCGATCCATTTTAGGATTTTGTGCAAGTTTCTGCTCTTAATTATTTAATTATCTCAATCATATCCTGAGCTGACATTTGTATAAGCACCAGCTACAGTCGCAGACTGCAGGAGTGAACCAGCATAGCTTATAGAGCTGTCAGAAAATTAACAATAAAGTAATTCATTTAAAAAAATAAATAGACAGGACTGGAGCTGTGCACCCCTGCTTTAAAGAGTCAATAACCCCTTATAATAGTGCTGTAGCACAAAAGGTCCCACTCTGTTAATTGACATGTGCATACATCAGACTGTATAAAGCAACATAAGAGACATTTTTTAAAAAGTTGTTTACAGGTAATTACATGATTCATTTCAATTCTTAATTAATTAATGCAAAGGCAAAGTATTACAATATGATCAAGTCTTTTTGATTAAAATGAGGCCAAGATTTGGCCTTACCATTTACGTTTGTCAAAATAAGTCTTGGAAGTAGAGCTGGGTAGGCCAAATGTGGAGTGAAAAAGGACACTTTGTCCCTGGCTTTCTTATGGTATGGGTTTTTTTCTCGAAAGTATACTAATGGTAAATGCTCCACGGTTACATTACAACGGTCCAAAATCAGAAATATGTGAGAGGTCAATATTCCAAAAGGGGATATTTTCCACCAGGAAGACATTCCAAAATCATGGAATGTCAGGGGCATTCATTCCAAAATCATGGGCATTAATATGTTTGAGTTACTCCACATTTGGTGCTAAAACAGCCTCCACTCCCCTGGGATGGCTCTCTACTAGATGTTGGAACATTGCTGTGTGCATTTGTTTCCATTCGGTCAGAAGAGCATTATTCTCGACAAACCATTTCTATCTGGACTTCTATTTGTGCATGGGGCTTTGTCATTCTGAAACTTTTGCCAAAAATGTGGAAAGCCAGAATCGTCTAGAACAGGGGGGGCAAGCCCAGCGGGCCTGGTGTTGGTATGCATGGCATTTTTTTACTGCCACAGTTACGGCTCAATCAAGCATTAATTAGTCAACACACAATCACGATTCACTCGTAAATTACCTGACGATAAAACGCTACAATACACGCATACCGGCACATGAACATTTCATCGTTCTATCGCGTTCATGTAGATGAAAATAGATTAAAATATCAGATCATGTAAACGATTGGAAATATTAAATTGGGAACTGGTGGGTAAAAAAACATGCATACCACACACGGCCGCGAGGCCTGGAGTTGCCCACCCCTGGTCTAGAATGTCATGGTATGCTGTAGTGTTGAGATTTGCCTTCACTGGAAATAAAGAGCCTAGCCTGAACCATAAAAAACAGCCCCAGACCAAGCGGTGTCCAGATACTATTGGGCATAGAGTGTATAAGTAAATCAATCAATGTAGTAATGTATTGGTGCTGAAATATATCTGTATGGTGAGATGTTTAACCAGTATTAGTTTGGTAAATCTGAGACTTTCCTTTATTAAGAATCAAGGGGTAATAGTATCCGACGGGGCTCAATTTTACATTACATTACAAGCATTTAGCAGACGCACTGATCCAGAGCGACGAACACAACTTTTTAGCTTTTTTTTTTTTACATATTATCCATTTATACAGCTGGACATATACTGAAGCGATTCAAGTTACGTACCTTGCTCAAAGGTACAACGTCAGTGTCCTACCCGGGAATTGAACCTGCAACCTTTCGGTTACAAGGCCAGTTCCTTAACCATTACATTACACTGCCACCCAAATTTGGTGGCAAGATGGTGAAACTTGATGAATTATCTATATGGTTAGATGAGTTACCACTATTAGTTTGGTGTATGTGAGACCTTCCTTTCTGCAGAATCATAGGGGGCACGGTATCTGATGGGTTTAAATTCAGCTGTCAGATCCCGTTCCCCCTATGGAAACGGACAGATAAGGTGGTAAGATAATGAAACTTGGTGAATTATCTCTATATGAGGAGATGAGTTACCACTATTAGTTTGGTGTATGTGAGACCTTCCTTTCTGCAAAATCATAGGGGGCACGGAATCTGATGGGTTTAAATTCAGCTGTCAGATCCCGTTCCCCCTATGGAAACGGACAGATAAGGTGGTAAGATGGTGAAACTTGGTGAATTATCTCTATATGGTTAGATGAGTTACCACTATTAGTTTGGTGTATGTGAGCCCTTGCTTTCTGCAGAATCATAGGGGGCACGGTATCTGATGGGTTTAAATTCAGCTGTCAGATCCCGTTCCCCCTATGGAAAAGGACAGATAAGGTGGTAAGATGGTGAAACTTGGTGAATTATCTCTATATGGTTAGATGAGTTACCACTATTAGTTTGGTGTATGTGAGACCTTCCTTTCTGCAAAATCATAGGGGGCACGGAATCTGATGGGTTTAAATTCAGCTGTCAGATCCCGTTCCCCTTATGGAAACGGACAGATAAGGTGGTAAGATAATGAAACTTGGTGAATTATCTCTATATGGGGAGATGAGTTACCACTATTAGTTTGGTGTATGTGAGCCCTTGCTTTCTGCAAAATCATAGGGGGCACGGAATATGATGGGTTTAAATTCAGCTGTCAGATCCCGTTCCCCCTATGGAAACGGACAGATAAGGTGGTAAGATAATGAAACTTGGTGAATTATCTCTATATGGGGAGATGAGTTACCACTATTAGTTTGGTGTATGTGAGCCCTTGCTTTCTGCAGAATCATAGGGGGCACGGTATCTGATGGGTTTAAATTCAGCTGTCAGATCCCGTTCCCCCTATGGAAAAGGACAGATAAGGTGGTAAGATGGTGAAACTTGGTGAATTATCTCTATATGGTTAGATGAGTTACCACTATTAGTTTGGTGTATGTGAGACCTTCCTTTCTGCAAAATCATAGGGGGCACGGAATCTGATGGGTTTAAATTCAGCTGTCAGATCCCGTTCCCCTTATGGAAACGGACAGATAAGGTGGTAAGATAATGAAACTTGGTGAATTATCTCTATATGGGGAGATGAGTTACCACTATTAGTTTGGTGTATGTGAGCCCTTGCTTTCTGCAAAATCATAGGGGGCACGGAATATGATGGGTTTAAATTCAGCTGTCAGATCCCGTTCCCCCTATGGAAACGGACAGATAAGGTGGTAAGATCGTGAAACTTGGTGAATTATCTCTATATGGTTAGATGAGTTACCACTATTAGTTTGGTGTATGTGAGCCCTTGCTTTCTGCAGAATCATAGGGGGCACGGTATCTGATGGGTTTAAATTCAGCTGTCAGATCCCGTTCCCCCTATGGAAACGGACAGATAAGGTGGTAAGATAATGAAACTTGGTGAATTATCTCTATATGGTTAGATGAGTTACCACTATTAGTTTGGTGTATGTGAGCCCTTCCTTTCTGCAAAATCATAGGGGGCACGGAATCTGATGGGTTTAAATTCAGCTGTCAGATCCCGTTCCCCCTATGGAAACGGACAGATAAGGTGGTAAGACGTGAAACTTGGTGAATTATCTCTATATGGTTAGATGAGTTACCACTATTAGTTTGGTGTATGTAAGCCCTTCCTTTCTGCAAAATCATAGGGGGCACGGAATCTGATGGGTTTAAATTCAGCTGTCAGATCCCGTTCCCCCTATGGAAACGGACAGATAAGGTGGTAAGATAATGAAACTTGGTGAATTATCTCTATATGGGGAGATGAGTTACCACTATTAGTTTGGTGTATGTGAGCCCTTGCTTTCTGCAAAATCATAGGGGGCACGGAATCTGATGGGTTTAAATTCAGCTGTCAGATCCCGTTCCCCCTATGGAAACGGACAGATAAGGTGGTAAGACGGTGAAACTTGGTGAATTATCTCTATATGGTTCGATGGGTTACTAGTATTAGTTTGGTGTATGTGAGACCTTCCTTTCTGCAAAATCATAGGGGGCACGGAATATGATGGGTTTAAATTCAGCTGTCAGATCCCGTTCCCCCTATAGAAACGGACAGATAAGGTGGTAAGATCGTGAAACTTGGTGAATTATCTCTATATGGTTAGATGAGTTACCACTATTAGTTTGGTGTATGTGAGCCCTTGCTTTCTGCAGAATCATAGGGGGCACGGTATCTGATGGGTTTAAATTCAGCTGTCAGATCCCGTTCCCCCTATGGAAACGGACAGATAAGGTGGTAAGATAATGAAACTTGGTGAATTATCTCTATATGGTTAGATGAGTTACCACTATTAGTTTGGTGTATGTGAGCCCTTGCTTTCTGCAGAATCATAGGGGGCACGGTATCTGATGGGTTTAAATTCAGCTGTCAGATCCCGTTCCCCCTATGGAAACGGACAGATAAGGTGGTAAGATAATGAAACTTGGTGAATTATCTCTATATGGTTAGATGAGTTACCACTATTAGTTTGGTGTATGTGAGCCCTTCCTTTCTGCAAATTCATAGGGGGCACGGAATCTGATGGTTTAAATTCAGCTGTCAGATCCCGTTCCCCCTATGGAAACGGACAGATAAGGTGGTAAGATGGTGAAACTTGGTGAATTATCTCTATAATATTAGACAAATTACCACTATTTAGTTGGGTGTTTGTGAGACCTTCCTTTCCTTCTGAATCATAGGGGGCACGGTATCTGGTTTGAAAATTCAGCCGTCAGATCCCGTTCCCCCTATGGAAACGGACAGATAAGTGGTAAAATGGTGAAACTGGTGAATTGACTATTTTTGTTGAATGTAACCCTTTGGATAAAAGTGTCTGCCAAATAACTGTAATGTATAGGTATGTACTGCTACTAATAACAATAATGGTTACAATTAATAAATCACTTACGTATTCATAATTAAATCACTTTATATATCGACGTTTTTCACACACACACACACAAACACAGCCACACACACACACACACACACACATATATACTGTTGGTAATGGTTATATAATATATATATATACTGCATATATACCATGTATCCATATACAGTATATATATAAACACACACATATACATTGATAAATACAAAACACACACAAACTTATGCAAGATAAAGAAAATAACCGTGCATCTACGTATCTTTTAGCTAAACCGAACATCCTCGTATCTTTTAGTCTACCACTATATCGTAATACCACCATCATTACATTAATACCCCACCCCTCTTCTACGCGTAGGATCCTCTTCTACTCGTAGAATAATCGAAGTAGCTACTAAAATATAAACTCAGACAATCAAAATAACTGTTTATGACGTTTATATGTATACTTACTATAAACAGACGTTTATTGTACATCATAACAGTCTGTATAATTTTATACAGTCGGTTATTCATATCTTACTCATAAACAGTCTGACTAAGCGAACGAATGTTTATTGGCCCTTCATATATACCAAGTCGGTGACAGGCATAACAACGTACACACAAGAGAACACTTAAGCGAACAAAATTGGTTTCACTGTTACTAACCAAGTCACTGACCGCATACAAACAGACGACAGCCAACACCAATCTTAAGATTGCCCTAGTGCTTTTTCTGAACTGTATTTCACTGGTTTACGTATATGCTGACATGCATATCGCGGCTTCTGATCTTAAGATTTCCTAGTCGCAAAAGAACAAATCGCTTAAAACGTAGCCTTTTCAAACTGAGATTCGCGTAAGTGGCACGAGCATTCCTCCCTGGGAGCGAGCTGATTTCAGGTCGCGCGCACGTTACGCTATTTCCTGAAATAACTGCGCAGCAACGCTAGGGGAAACATGATTTCGTGGGGGAACAGAATTCGACACAACACCTGTTTTAACGTGACCAATCAAAGGAGTGTAGACATCAGCCACTGTGTTTCCCATCCCTGCACCCGAAGTCTCAAAAATGAACTTGGCGAGCGAGCGAGAGGAAACTAATATCGAGCGAGAGGAAACTAATTTCGAGCGAGAGCAAACCCAGCTTCACAGCTCCGCGCTTGCGCTTCATAGCTCCACACGCGCGGATACTGTTCTGGGCGCTCGCTTCACAATTCCACGCGCGCGCTATTTATGGAACTAAATAAATGCCGTACATAAAAGCACTTTTCAGACAGTCCCTAAATACTTGCTGGGTTAAGCGGATTAGGGTTAGATCTTATTTTTTCATAAATCAATGAAAAGTTGTGCCATGATGCTGGAAGGGCCCACATCATAACACGGCTGTTATGGAGTTTGTCACCATTATAGTTATTGACGAGATTCGCAGTAAAAGAACGATAAAAGATCAAACGAAAAGCGTTGTAGGCGTATAGCGTTCTCTCAGTTCCCATGATTAAGAAAGTTATTTTCAGCACAGTGGCTTGTTCTGTTGATGTCCGAAAATCGAATATAAAGCTAACTTTACCGCAGTGAAACATATATCATTATAACGATAAAAGATATAGGCTAGTTTTAACGGGAAAAGTAACGTTGCCGTTTTAACAATAAGATATATAATTAGGCTATACGAGAAAGTATAACGTTATCGTTTTAATGAGAAAAGATATCATGATAACGATAAAGTTTTCTCGTTAATACGATACAGGCCACTGGTAGGATATTTTTTTTAGTGCGTGGCAGCAATAACAAGGCATCGTAGAAATTACACTTATGAAAACGGGTGGCCTATACCTTCACGTTTACTTTCGCTTCCATTGCCCAATCAAAACGCGTGAGCAGCGCCAGCGATGAAAAAACTCGTAGCCTATCCAGGCGCGTAGAATACGGGGGGGACAGTTTTCGTCATGAGTCATTTTGTACCCACCACTTTTTAAAAAAAAAACTCGAGCTCAATTTAGTAAAAAAAAAAAAAAAAAGTTCATAACACATATAATTCTTGAGCGACAGATTAATTAATCGAGAAATAAAGTATAAAAATAAGAAGACGATCAACCCCCCCCCTCCCCCCCCCCCCCCCGGTCAACAAATTAATGATAGCCCCCCCCGGTCAACAAATTAATGATAGCACCCCCCTCCCCCCCCCCCGATATTCGAGGTCCGCGAAAATTATTGATAGCACCCCCCCCCCCCTCCCCGACAACAATTATATTCGAGGTCCGCGAAAATTACTGATATCACCCCCCGTCAACAATGATATGAATGCGCGTCATTGTACCCAGCACTTCTGAAAATGCACTTCCGAATGCGTCTTTGTCCCCAGCACATTTCAAACCAAACCTACGCCCATGAGCCTATCCTGCAAGCAGAACAGGCGCAAGCAGCACAAGAGAAAGGACGCCAGAGCAGCAACTACAACAAGAGAATCTTGAACATGCAAGGTAAGTGGATTTCAATTCTCGTCACAATTAATATATAATATATGTGAAGCACTTTCTAACGTGGATTTCGAAAAGTGCTCTATAAATAAAGATTATTATTATTATTATTAAACCTTATTTTAAATTACCTGCGCTCTTATTGAGTTAGCCCGGTATTGGGCATTTTAAAGTAAAAAGTAAAAGTTAATTCTGCAATCTTCTAGTTCTGTTGGCCTACAAATGAAAATGTTATTCTACATGGATATGAACCCCACCTCGCAATGAGCACCTCTCCATTTCGACACTATTTGAATCCAAGGCAGCATTCTCTTTTTAGTAATTTTATCTGCACATGGAGGAGAACCAGCAGTTCCCCAACTGGAGTATAGGGGAAAGGGATGGAGGAGGCAGTATTTGGTCAAAGGGGTTTGGAAAGTAGTTGGTTGTTCCTGTAGTTATCTACACCTCAAAATGACAAAGTTAATTCACTACTACAACCGCTACGCAAATGTGATTGCAAGATGTAATTAAAGTACTAGTTTAACTATGGGTAGTTAAACTACTCCCCAATGCTGTCTGTACATTCTGCTGTAGCCTGTAGACTTTTGTCTACTCACTTTGGTTTTTGAATACGTATTTAATACAGGTTAGCTATATATAAACAAAGTTCGGCTGGCAACGTTGACTAAGCGGTCATAATGAAAGTGAAATCAATGGAGGATTAAACATTTACTGCCTGCATGATAGTGCAGTTTTTAGACCGATAACGTTTTTAGAGTGGGGAGATTTCACTGATTACCAATATGTAGGGGTGGGCATCGTTCCAAAATTCCAAAGGAATCTAATTTTAATTTCACTCGCGCTTGTTTCACTTTCCGTGCTGGCGGCCTGCACCTTTGCCCCATGCCTTTGGTTTTGGTTTGCAGTCTGTCAGAAGAACAGTATTTAGAAGCAGGGTGGAAAATTACCAGCCGTCACCTGTATCAAACCTTCCCGCCACAGTGGCGTGTAGCAAAGTGGATACCAGAAAAAAATAACTTCAGTAAAAACTTCCGATTTCTTTCTCTGATTGGCTAAATATGAGATAGAAAAAAGCACCTGTTAGAATATCCCGAGGCGAGCCCGTCTTACAGTGGAACTGATTTGCGTTCGATTAACCATAAAGCAATTCTAGCAAGACGACCATCGCACAGTAAAACTAACTGACCAATAGCCTACGCTCTGAGGTAAAAGTGTTACTCCAGACAGCTCGCTCTAACGATGCTGGCAATCGTCCGTTCAGAAAAACAGCATACGTTAGCTAACGTATCTAGTATTAGATAATAGATAATTGAATAACTATTTATCTGGCATGTGGAGACGTATAACGGGAGTTAAACAACCCGTACCACTGGCAGCAACAATGCCTAAAGTAAATAATGTGTTTTCTTAAAATTTTTAAAAACTTTACCTAGCTGTAATCCTTATACTTCTCTGACTATTAGCCTACTTACAAACCCCAATTCCAAAAAAAGTTGGGACAGTATGTAAAATGCACATAAAAGCAGAAAGCACATAAATTTTCTTTTACATATATTTAATTAAACTGTACAAAGAAAATATATTTAATGTTTACCTTTTAAATTTTATAGATTTTTTGTAAATATACGCCAATTCAGAATTTGATACCTGCAACAAGTTGGGACGGGGGCAAAAAAAGACCGGGACGTCCTCTTTGGAACATTCCACAGGTTAACAGGTGATA
The DNA here is from genome assembly GCA_022702515.1 of Ilyophis sp. 1 JC-2022. Classification (NCBI taxonomy): domain Eukaryota; kingdom Metazoa; phylum Chordata; class Actinopteri; order Anguilliformes; family Synaphobranchidae; genus Ilyophis; species Ilyophis sp. 1 JC-2022. Next base: position 121,492,145 of record CM040404.1, on the reverse strand, counting down.
CTATCATGGCTGATGGGTATAAAAGGAGTCATGCTATGCAGTAGATATGGATGGATCACTTTATGTGCATTTTACATACTGTCCCAACTTTTTTGGAATTGGGGTTTGTACTTATGTAGGCTACATATGAAATGTAGGCTATGTAATGCCTTTATACACAATGTTTGACTATTTGACCTGTAATACATGATATAATAAATTGTATTTTATTAGAGCTATAAACAGGAGTATACATTTTCGATAATGTATCTGAAGCATTATTTTAGTGTAATTTGAAATAAAAATAAAAAATACAATGTAAAAGGTGTCTGGTGTAATTTTGGGGTGGCTGGTAAAATTTAGCATCTACCAGCCACTGTGGCTGGTAGGTCAGAAAGTTAATTTCCCACCCTGGTGATTATGGAGGGGTGCAGACAGTTACGACTTCCCAAAGGCACCAGAAAGGTCAGGGGGCAGCAAAGTGCCCAGTTAGATTTTTATCCAGCAGATTGATGCAAGCATCTGCTTGATTTTCAACACAAAAAAAAGTTAGTAGTAGTTTCCACCTGTGCAATTTGAATGGGTAGAGCCATGCGCCATCGTGGACCACAGCAAGCGGCGCTCAAAAGTGTGGCTTTATTTTGTTATGAAAAATGACGGGTCAGTACAGTGCAACACCTGTGCCAAACTTAGTCAAGCCGGAAAGTCTGAATACCCCTTTCACCTTCTCCACGTTTTATTACATTACAGACATATTCTACAATAGATTGAGTTCATTTTTTGTCTCAAAATTCTACACAAAATAGCCCATAATGACAAAGTGAAACATAAAATGTGGAGAAGGTGAAAGGGGTATTCAGACTTTCCGGCTTGACTGTATATTGTGCAAGGGAGGATGCACTACTAAACACCTTCGCCTGCATGGTGTACAAATCAACGAGTGTAGCTACCGTGTTTGACGTGTTGCGCCGGTCTTCCTCTGCCTCGTCCTCCTCAGTCAACCCTGAGCTCGTCGCAATCGGGTAAGTGAAAATTAAATAACGTTGGTCTTATTCTCAACAGCGAGATGGCAAGCAAGTATTACTTGGCCGAATTGCTAAAAACTGTGTGTCAAATGCAAATACTGTAATGTATTTTTTCGTAGATGAACGTCCGCAGATTGCTAGGAACGCTAGTCGCCAGCCTAACGTTACTGTTAAGTTACTGCTCTTCAGGAGTTCTGTATATTTGTTATTTGGTTTGGTTGCAATTATGCAAGTGCACCAAGAACCACGCACAGACGTTCCTACTTCTCTCTCGTCAACACCCACATGGGCTGCAGCTCCCTAAACTGTGAATTAGTTGGTTTTGCCGTGTTGTCATTTCGGCACGTTAGTTACAGTACAGTGAATTAAACAATAATTCATTTATTATTGAATCATTAATAACAGAAACCAAATTAAACTGTATGCAATAATTTACAGGTTCAATTGTATGAAGTCAGTTGTGAATATGAATATGACTTGTGTAAAGGTTTTTAAAAATACATTGTTTTTTTATAATAAAGTTATTAAATTATTATAATATTAATATGATTAACATCATAAAGCAATTTTAGAAATCAACAGCAAATAAAGAATATAAATGAAATAAATAGCAATATAAACATCAGTACTTTAACTTACTGACCATTTCAATAAATAAAAACAGGCTATTTAAGTGCAACACATTTTATGACACAAAGAAAAACTTGCTATAGCTATTCATTGATTTGTTATTCCGTTCATTAACTGCATGATTGATAATTATAAGTACTGGAAACGGGTTGGGAGTTAGCTATACTCGTATAAAGGTAGTCTAAGGTTACAGAAGGCCTATTGTACAGCCAATCGACGCTTTATGTCTGGTCACATAACGTTGGCTAACAAGGGGGGGAAAAAGAGCCAAACTAAATGGAAAAACCCCTCAGAGCTAGGCTCGGAAAAGTTTAGAAAACCCTTAACTGCTTTTAGCCGTGAGCGTGTACAGGATCGGTTACCGAAACCTACCTAGAATCATATTACGTTGGTCAAAAATAAAGAATGGTACAAGTTTTGTGGGAATTTCAAACATCTTCGCTGTTAATTTGACAGTTGAACATTTGTGTTTATTTTATTATTATCATATGTTATCTCTCTATTATGGCGACTGATTGTGGTTTAACTTCAACGGAGGAGAAGACTCGTTACATCTCCGTAAATATTTGGAAAGCGGAAAATTATCCATGTTGTTTATTAAAAAAATTTTTTCCAACTGTAACGTTAAATGTCGATAATTACCAAGGAATGTAATAGATAAAAAGATAAAATCCACTCTCAAGGAAACTAGGTTTAGAAAACCACAGAACAGAATGCGTTTGAGTAATGTGCAGCCTACGAACAGGTCAAAGTAACGTTAGCGAAAACCTCAACTAAAACCTTTCCGAAACGTTTCAAAACCAAAACCCTAGTGTGTAGCCTATGAGACCATTAGCTAATGTTAGCTTGATGACTGGTAACATAGATTCCATACCAATAAGGTTTTTGCTCTCGTGTCATCCTAAGGTTAGCTGAGCAGGGGCTTTTTTTTTTTTTAGTGATGTGCAGTTTGCGAACGAATCGGTATTTTTGAACGACTCTTTATGCTGAGTCGTCTGAGTCGACTCGCCAGTTCGAGGGAATCGTGCTTACCCACGGCTCTTAGCTCTGGCTCTGCCTCTGCCTGCTTTCTACTACAGCCGGGAGACACTCCCCCGAGATACTCAGCAGTGGTTAATGCGCGGCGCGCAGTTTCTGATTGCTAGGTTATAACCTACGTAAGAATACATTTTTATTTGATCTAACAATATTGCACACACTTTTGTGAAGTTAATAATCGCCCCAGCTCATTCCAAAGTTATTATGACTACTAATGGTTAAAAGAAAGATACGTAGCTAAAGCAGCTATACTGATTGTGTATATAATAAATAAAATAGTTAAAATAAACACATTTAAATAACCCTATGGTGTCCAAATAAATAAACGACACAGCTCCTGTACATCATATGCACACACTGACACATACAATAAATATCTGACTTGTTTGTCAAATTTGGCTGGCTATCTCTTTTATACAGTCTTCCATCCACCTTATTTTCAGTAGACCTAGGTGTGAAATATGATGCGCGTGCAGTGTGATAACTGGTGGTACCCGAACTGGCCTAATTTGACGGTCAGAACAAATGCAGCCAACTCCAGACTTCCTTTCAAATGTTTAATAATAAAATGTGATAAGGCATGGTATCTGCAAATAAACAGATAAAGGGAATATAATAAGAATTACAATAGCATTGAAATAATACAAATATAATATTACATTTGCATTAGAATAAAGGTATTACAACATTGCTGTACTACCAATAATATTATACTGTATATAAACATCGAACAAAAAGTTCAGAAATTTGTGTTTGGTAGATTATTTCTCTGTTGTAACAATGCTTCTTGGCAATACATTTTATACCGTTGGAAAGCCTGTTTATTTCACTTTTAAATGGTGCCCGGTTTGTAAGGAACATGCATTTGTGGGATGAGCAGCACAGCGGAGTATGTGGGTTGCGCCCATGAAAAATTTGCCAAATCTTCTCTGCCAATGCCAAACAGCTTATTCTGCTGTTGCTATTGACTCTTGTTTTGAGCTTCCGGTACCCCCAGGTGCTGACAATCAGGTGCCAGATTGGCACCTGATTGGCAGCACCTGTGAGCATGGGCCCTGCTACAGTGGTCAATTGGTGTCTGCTCCAAGAATCGGCATGCCACGTTTGTCTGATCTCGATAAGGCCCGTGCGATAGGGCAACTTCAAGCTGGTGTTCCGCAAAAGCAAGTTGCGGCATTATTTGGAGTGAGCCCTAGTACCATCTCCAAACAGAAGGCCAAGTTCCATGAAACGGGGGATGTCAGAGACAGACCGCGAAGTGGGCGTCCCAAGAAGACCGGTTCCTCACCCTTTCAGCACTTAGGAACCGTAGGCTGTCTTCTACAGATTTGCAGTCAAGGTTTGCAGGACGATATGGCACACGGCTCTCAGCCCAGACAATCCGGAACAGACTGCACGCAGCCAATCTCCGGGCTCATAGGGCTACCATGACTGCCCTTCACCGTCAGGCCCGTTTGCGCTGGTGTCGGCAACACCTGCACTGGAACCTGAACATGTGGAGGAACGTTATGTTCAGCGATGAGTCCAGATTCTGCCTACGGAAGTTGGATCGTAGGGTCAAAGTGTGGAGAAGACGGGGAGAACGCTATGCTGATTGCTGCACCTCCTTTTGGTGGAGGCAGTGTGATGGTGTGGGGCGGCATCTCCATCACTGGAAAAACGAGGCTTGTCATCATTGGAGGCAATCTCAATGCAGAGAGATATCGAGGTGAGATTCTGCAACCAGTGGCAATCCCATATCTCCACAGTCTGGGACCGAACTCCATCCTCCAAGATGACAACGCTTGCCCCCAAAGAGCGGGGTTTATCAGAGACTACCTCCAGAATTTGGGAGTAGAGAGAATGGAATGGCCTGCCAACAGTCCTGACCTCAACCCAATTGAACACTTGTGGGATCAGCTTGGGCGTGCTGTTCGTGCTAGAGTGACCAACACAACCACGTTGGCTTACTTGCGACAAATCCTGGTTGAGGAGTGGAATGCCATCCCACAGCAGTGTGTGACCACGCTGGTGACCAGCATGAGGAGGAGGTGCCAGGCTGTTGTGGCTGTGTATGGTTCTTCCACACGCTACTGAGGCTCCTGACTGTTTGTTAAATTAATCAATTGTAAAATTGCCAATATGTCTTGTATCTTCCTTGTTACTGATAGACTTCAATCATCCAATCCACCAAACAACACCAAACGAGAGTCACTAGCAACAGCAGAATAAGCTGTTTGGCATTGGCAGAGAAGATTTGGCAAATTTTCCATGGGCGCAACCCACATACTCAGCTGTGCTGCTCATCCCACAAATGCATTTTCCTTACAAATGGGGCACCATTTAAAAGGGAAATAAACAGGCTTTCCAACGGTATAAAATGTATTGCCAAGAAGCATTGTTACAACAGAGAAATAATCTACCAAACACAAATTTCCGAACTTTTTGTTCGATGTTTATATACTAGCTACAACTGAGAAGTTGCAACATTACACCACAAGATGGCAGGCACGTGGAGGAAGACGTGACACGTGAAGGAAACGTGGCTTATGAAATGCGCATTAGGGTTTAATACAAATATGGGTCCGTAAATAAATATACAGAAATATCGATACACACAGCGCTATCAGCAAACTAAGCAAGTATCTCCGCTTATGATGAGAAATGTAACCCACCACGGAAAGTAAGTATAATATGCTTATACTATGAGACACACCCGGATAGAAATAGCATCACGCATCCAAAACGTGGCTGCTGGATAATAGCGCAAACAAACATTTATCTAGTTGCAACAACAACTGCAATTGTAAACTACTATTAGTGGTAATATGACAACGCATATTCACAGTAAACTTACGATTTCACCGACGCACACCATAACACAAAGAACCGTAAGGGCCAAGCTTGCAAAGAGGAGCGTCTGCTCTCGCATCTTTCCTGGCTACGAATAAACAAATTCGGTGCATGCGCAGTGAGATGGCAAATTAGCGGAGGGATACAGTACGCAGTGCGTGTGCAGCATGGAATTTCCCACACTAGGCTACTGGATTCTAGGATCTGATTTAAAAAAATAAATAAATTAATTTAAAAAAAATGAATATTAGCATAGATTAAATGGCTCTATACAAATACAACCATTCAATGTCTATTATTACCTGTAAGATCGAATGTGACAATCTATAATCGAAATAACGGAGATGGGAAAGTCGTAAATAAACGTAACCTGCGATTGCATAGCTTGAGAGAGTAGGCTACTGAGAATATTAGCAATGAGTATCATTCAGATGATTTCGGTCTGAATAAAATATCAAGGCTATTTTACAAACTTCTTTTGCCTACTTTGTTACCAGCTAGGGTCTGCTGTCTGAAACAGCTTCTAATTCCAGTTTGCGCCGCTGAAAGAAAAAGATGCGGCTCAAACGGCTCTACTGTATTAACCGGAAGTACCAAAATTGCATGTCCGACTCCGACTCTTCAAACTGAATGGTACGAATAGAGCCGACTCAGAAAAAAGAGTCGAACTGCCCATCACTACTGAGTTAGCTTGATAGCCTGCACTGAGTAAAAACCCGAAACGACTCTTTCTTCAGTCCATGTTTCAAATTTTGTAGGGTTCCGGGTTTTACTCAGTGCAGTTATTCAGCCACCTCCGTAAGCTTCGTGAAGCGACCCCAGGAGTTGTCATTCGCTAGCTACCGTTAGCTAGATATTCAAAACAAACGTCGTCGCCACCTTAAGTCCTTAAAAAAATGTTTTCACTTAACTTTATTAACTCAATGAAATACAAGTGTGATTATTAACAAAATAAATCTTTTACACGTGTGAAAATTATGCGAGGAATTTTCTGTGCTTTATTGCAGTAAAATTCTAGTAAAAGAAAATCCCCCCGCTATATCGTTATAACGAGAACTTTATTGTTAAAACAATATCTTGTTATGATAGTTTATTTTTCACTGCGATAAAGTTAGTTTTATATTCGATATTCAGAGTTCAATAACTCTTCAATAGAACAAGCCACGGAGGCGGAGGGCTCAGATCGCAACACAGCGCTTCATTTGATCTTGTATCGGTCTTTTGATATTACGGCAAACCTTGTCAATAACTTCGAAATTTATTAACAAATTCCAGAACGCTTGTGTTATGATGTGGGCCCTTCCACCATCAAGGCACAATATGTCATGCATCCGCTATGCCTCTGTAATGTAATCTAGCTAGCTAGCTACATGCAATCTGATAGGAGTTTTGTGCAATGACTGTTTAAAAAACGCCCTATCGCAAGATTAGCGTGGGGTTAACTTTACAACCTAAATAAACTCAAAACTCGGTTGTTTTAATTTAAATTGACCATTAATCCACTTCTTAAAGATAATGTGCAATTTTGGCCACTTGTTCTAAAAGTGGCGCTGATGAGCCGAACACACACACCTTCGTGTTAGGTAGCACTGAAGAAGAAGAAGTTTTGCTTGCGAATCACAAGTTTAGCGTGTGTGAATCGACACGGGGAAAAACAGCGTAACGCCCGTTACCCACCAGACGCGCAAGCGCACGCACACGCGCACTGGTGCGCTTCACTTCCGCTCCCATGTTAACGAATTGCCGTAGTTCTCACCGGCCGCGCGCGCACGGCTGGCAGACGTGGAGCGGATTTTTCCGCTCGGGGTGGAATTTTCTGGGCGTCCGCATGCGCAATCTCATAGAAATACATTGTATATGCACAATATCTGCATCATATGACCACATATTAATGTTTTTCAACCTACTAATAGTTTTACTATTGTTATTCATTATTTTAATACATATTATATTTTAATATAGGCTCTAATGAAAAAGGGAACAGAGACATTCACCATTGTGAATGAATGAAGTTATATCAAGTCATACATTTTACATATAACCATTTATTCCCGTTTTTATAATGCTTTTTATTTATTATAGGATACATATTTGTTCAATTAATTAAGACTATGCTTACTTCCCGAAAGGGAAATACACGTTATTCCATTCTATATTCTATTCTGTTTTTATTGTACTGATATCACTGTATCGATTTACGGTACTACAGAATAGCTGCTAATTCTGATATAATTAAATGTTTAGAACATGTTGATTACTGTCCCAAATAAATAAAATGAACTTTATAAAGGAGACATTGTCTTGTTTGCTACATTTAGCTTTACACTGCTAAATTGAGCTTTTAAGCAGTAAGACATATGTAATAGCAGTATTTACTTAACCATTATTTAGCGAAGCTCACAAATCCGGAATGTAGATTGTTTGTTTGTATAGCGCGTCTCTGTCGTTCACGGAATGCGCTCTGAAAAAGCAATAAGCGTCTGTGCTCTTGCGCATCCGGTGGGTTCAGTTCTGCTCAAATCTGCACGCGTAATATTTGTCTCAAAATTCTGTCCGTAAATCCAAGCAGAACAAGCGTGTCCTTCGATCGGCAAATGTAGATTCGCCAGTTCGCAAGCCAAGCTTTTGATTTGTACATGTGAACATTGGAAACATCTGTAAATGTTATTTGTATTTGTGAATATAATTTTTGCATTCATCCAAATGATGATTTACGAAACACAAGTTGAGAGGTGTTTGTGCGTGGATGGCTAAAACACATTTGTGGATTATATCTACGAACACAAATTGAGGTGTGTGTGGATGGTAAATACAATTGTGGATTATACTTTTGTGTTTGTTTATTTTTTATAGAAATCTACCTCCATATATATCTACCTTCCCGTTTACGTTCGCTTCCATTTCCCATTCAAAACGCGTCCTGACAAGTTTCTATAGTGACTGAGCAGCGTTAGCGATGAAACAACTTTCCTGTTTTTAAACCGAATCCAGGAAATCACGTGATTTGAACAAAAAATAACAATTCCACGTGAATGTAATAATTATCCCAGCCAGGAGGAGGTGGCATTGCCCATAAACTCGTAGCCTAGAACACACAGGCACAAGCAGCACAAGAGACAGGACGCCAGAGCAGCAACTACAACAAGATAATCTTAAACATGCAAAGTAAGTTGATTTTAATTCTCGTCACAATTAATATATAATATATGTGAAGCATTTTGTAACGTGGATTTTGAAAAGTGCTCTATAAATAAAGATTATTATTATTATTATTAAACCTTATTTTAAATTACCTGCGCTCTTATTGAGTTAGCCCGGTATTGGGCTTTTTAAAGTAAAAAGTAAAAGTTAATTCTGCAATCTTCAAGTGCTGTTGGCCTACACATGAAAATGTTATTCTACATGGATATGAACCCCACCTCGCAATGAGCACCTCTCCATTTCGACACTATTTGAATCCAAGGCAGCATTCTCTTTTTAGTAATTTTATCTGCACATGGAGGAGAACCAGCAGTTCCCCAACTGGAGTATAGGGGAAAGGGATGGAGGAGGCAGTATTTGGTCAAAGGGGTTTGGAAAGTAGTTGGTTGTTCCTGTAGTTATCTACACCTCAAAATGACAAAGTTAATTCACTACTACAACCGCTACGCAAATGTGATTGCAAGATGTAATTAAAGTACTAGTTTAACTATGGGTAGTTAAACTACTCCCCAATGCTGTCTGTACATTCTGCTGTAGCCTGTAGACTTTTGTCTACTCACTTTGGTTTTTGAATACGTATTTAATACAGGTTAGCTATATATAAACAAAGTTCGGCTGGCAACGTTGACTAAGCGGTCATAATGAAAGTGAAATCAATGGAGGATTAAACATTTACTGCCTGCATGATAGTGCAGTTTTTAGACCGATAACGTTTTTAGAGTGGGGAGATTTCACTGATTACCAATATGTAGGGGTGGGCATCGTTCCAAAATTCCAAAGGAATCTAATTTTAATTTCACTCGCGCTTGTTTCACTTTCCGTGCTGGCGGCCTGCACCTTTGCCCCATGCCTTTGGTTTTGGTTTGCAGTCTGTCAGAAGAACAGTATTTAGAAGCAGGGTGGAAAATTACCAGCCGTCACCTGTATCAAACCTTCCCGCCACAGTGGCGTGTAGCAAAGTGGATACCAGAAAAAAATAACTTCAGTAAAAACTTCCGATTTCTTTCTCTGATTGGCTAAATATGAGATAGAAAAAAGCACCTGTTAGAATATCCCGAGGCGAGCCCGTCTTACAGTGGAACTGATTTGCGTTCGATTAACCATAAAGCAATTCTAGCAAGACGACCATCGCACAGTAAAACTAACTGACCAATAGCCTACGCTCTGAGGTAAAAGTGTTACTCCAGACAGCTCGCTCTAACGATGCTGGCAATCGTCCGTTCAGAAAAACAGCATACGTTAGCTAACGTATCTAGTATTAGATAATAGATAATTGAATAACTATTTATCTGGCATGTGGAGACGTATAACGGGAGTTAAACAACCCGTACCACTGGCAGCAACAATGCCTAAAGTAAATAATGTGTTTTCTTAAAATGTTTAAAAACTTTACCTAGCTGTAATCCTTATACTTCTCTGACTATTAGCCTACTTACAAACCCCAATTCCAAAAAAAGTTGGGACAGTATGTAAAATGCACATAAAAGCAGAAAGCACATAAATTTTCTTTTACATATATTTAATTAAACTGTACAAAGAAAATATATTTAATGTTTACCTTTTAAATTTTATAGATTTTTTGTAAATATACGCCAATTCAGAATTTGATACCTGCAACAAGTTGGGACGGGGGCAAAAAAAGACTGGGACGTCCTCTTTGGAACATTCCACAGGTTAACAGGTGATACTATCATGGCTGATGGGTATAAAAGGAGTCATGCTATGCAGTAGATATGGATGGATCACTTTATGTGCATTTTACATACTGTCCCAACTTTTTTGGAATTGGGGTTTGTACTTATGTAGGCTACATATGAAATGTAGGCTATGTAATGCCTTTATACACAATGTTTGACTATTTGACCTGTAATACATGATATAATAAATTGTATTTTATTAGAGCTATAAACAGGAGTATACATTTTCGATAATGTATCTGAAGCATTATTTTAGTGTAATTTGAAATAAAAATAAAAAATACAATGTAAAAGGTGTCTGGTGTAATTTTGGGGTGGCTGGTAAAATTTAGCATCTACCAGCCACTGTGGCTGGTAGGTCAGAAAGTTAATTTCCCACCCTGGTGATTATGGAGGGGTGCAGACAGTTACGACTTCCCAAAGGCACCAGAAAGGTCAGGGGGCAGCAAAGTGCCCAGTTAGATTTTTATCCAGCAGATTGATGCAAGCATCTGCTTGATTTTCAACACAAAAAAAAGTTAGTAGTAGTTTCCACCTGTGCAATTTGAATGGGTAGAGCCATGCGCCATCGTGGACCACAGCAAGCGGCGCTCAAAAGTGTGGCTTTATTTTGTTATGAAAAATGACGGGTCAGTACAGTGCAACACCTGTGCCAAACTTAGTCAAGCCGGAAAGTCTGAATACCCCTTTCACCTTCTCCACGTTTTATTACATTACAGACATATTCTACAATAGATTGAGTTCATTTTTTGTCTCAAAATTCTACACAAAATAGCCCATAATGACAAAGTGAAACATAAAATGTGGAGAAGGTGAAAGGGGTATTCAGACTTTCCGGCTTGACTGTATATTGTGCAAGGGAGGATGCACTACTAACATGATTAAACACCTTCGCCTGCATGGTGTACAAATCAACGAGTGTAGCTACCGTGTTTGACGTGTTGCGCCGGTCTTCCTCTGCCTCGTCCTCCTCAGTCAACCCTGAGCTCGTCGCAATCAGGTAAGTGAAAATTAAATAACGTTTGTCTTATTCTCAACAGCGAAATGGCAAACAAGTATTACTTGGCCGAATTGCTAAAAACTGTGTGTCAAATGCAAATACTGTAATGTATTTTTTCGTAGATGATCGTCAGATTGCTAGTAACGCTAGTCGCCAGCCTAACATTACTGCTAAGTTACTGCTCTTCAGGAGTTCTGTATATTTGTTATTTGGTCCAGTTGCAATTATGCAAGTGCACCAAGAACCACGCACAGACGTTCCTACTTCTCTCTCGTCAACACCCACATGGGCTGCAGCTCCCTAAACTGTAAACGAGTTGGTTTTGCCATGTTGTCATTTCGGCACGTTACAGTTACAGTACAGTGAATGAAACAATAATTCATTTATTATTGAATCATTAATAACAGAAACCAAATTAAACTGTATGCAATAATTTACAGGTTCAATTGTATGAAGTCAGTTGTGAATATGAATGACTTGTGTAAAGGTTTTTAAAAATACATTGTTCTGTGAAATAAGCATGTGGCCTGTTTTGATCCCGCCCCTCAAAGAATCGGAATCAGAATCAGAATCGTTAAAATCCAATCGATGCCCAACCCTACCGATATGGCAGCTGATATAGTGAACATCTGAGCTTGAATGAAAATAGACTTTTTCTACGTGGATTGTGCAATTTAGCACCAATATGACTATGCAAAGGTCTTTCTTAAACAAATAATGTACATTTTTTTATAATAAAGTTATTAAATTATTATAATATTAATATGATTAACACCATAAAGCAATTTTAGAAATCAACAGCAAATAAAGAATATAAATGAAATAAATAGCAAAATAAACATCAGTACTTTAACTAACTTACTGACCATTTCAATAAATAAAAACAGGCTATTTAAGTGCAACACATTTTATGACACAAAGAAAAACTTGCTATAGCTATTCATTGATTTGTTATTCCGTTCATTAACTGCATGATTGATAATTATAAGTACTGGAAACAGGTTGGGAGTTAGCTATACTCGTATAAAGGTATTGTAGCGACCCAGCTTCCGGGTCGCGTCAATGCGGACTTGTGGGCGCAATGCGCCATGGGAATTCACAGGTGCTAGCGATTTCTATTAATTGTTAATGTTTAAATGTACAGTTTTTATCCAATGTTGTTATACATCGTTATAGTTGTTATCAGTCGTTATAATTCTGTGTTAATCTACTGTAGTTTGTTGTGAATGAATGCGAACACCGTGAGTGAATGTGTATGTGCTAAACGTGTACCCCCGCCATTAGCGGGTATTGAGTTGAGTTCCTTCGTGCTTTGTTTACGAAATAAACAAGTAACCTGGAGTCGTGCGGTGTATGGGGCACAGGTTACTAAGCAGCTGAGAACTTGTGTGGACCTTCCATTCTTGCTTGCACGCTCGCCACATTGGTTTTAGAAGTGGGATGACGCAGAGAATGGAAAGAGAGATCCGCGAACTGGAAGAAGCTCTACAGCTGATCCAGGGGCGCCAGTCACGGCTCCACTGCCCCCTAGCGACCAGGAGGACGAATGGCGACACCACTCCACAGCCCGCCGCTGATGATGAGCGGCTACCCCACGCTGCTGGAGATCGCCACCTAGGGGTCGGAGACAGTGCAGAAAGTCCAAAGGCTCTTTTGAGAGCTGGTAAGATCGCCGCTGGAGATCGCCACCTAGGGGCTGGAGACAGTGCAGAAATCCCAAAGGCTCTTTTGAGAGCTGGTAAGATCGCCACCTAGGGGCCGGAGGCAGTGCAGAAATTCCAAAGGCTCTTTTGAGAGCTGGTAAGGTAGACCTGCCGCCTACTGCTGCACAGCGCCCCCTAGCAGCCCGGAGGACCACAGATGCTGCCAACGCCGAACTACAGCAACCCATCACCACCGCCGCTGCCCACGAGCTGCCACCAGGGGCCCCGGTACTCAGTCGGCCACCCCTTGCCACAGCACCCCGAACGCCAGCCAAGCTGCCCAAATTCGGCGGACTAACGCCGCTGGAGCCATACCTGTCCCAGGTCCAGCTAGCAGCATGGCACAACGGCTGGAGCAGCGAGGAGGCTGCCACACACCTAGCCCTGGCTCTGGAGGGTAAAGCAATACAGGTGTTGCTCGACCTCGGGCCTGCGGAACAGCGCGACTACCACACCCTGACCACCGCCTTGGAGAGACGGTTCGGGCAGCACCGATTCGCCGACCAGAGCCGAGAGGAACTGGCCAGCCGCCGCCGACAAGAGGGAGAGAGCCTGGGCACCTTCGCCGCCGACGTACAGCTGCACGCTCAACGGGGCTACCCGCAGTTCCACGCGACGGCTCAAGAAGAGCTGGCCCTCCACGCCTTCCTACAAGCACTCACGCCAGAGCGACTGCGCCAGCACGTCCGCCTTACCACGCCCCGCACGCTCAGCGAGGCGCTTCAGGAAGCCGAACGAGCCGAGGCGATACTCGCCACTCGGGCCGACCCGCAGAGAACCTCCTCCCCGGGGCCACGCATCAGGCTGGCCGACCACGACGAGGAGGACGACACAGCAGAGGTCCGCCGAGCCCGATCACCACCCCCACGGTCTACAAACTGGCCCTCAGCGGCTCGGCGACGGCAACCAGGGCTGACTAACCGCTGCTACCGCTGCGACGAGCCGGGGCACATCGCTCGTGACTGCCCGGCCCCAGCACCAAAGGTGAGGGGACCGCCACTCCAGCCTTCAGCCCCTCTCTACGGCCGATGCACGCCCGTAGGCCGCCTAGGCTACACCCAAGGACTGTATCTAAACTGCCAGCTCGACGGCCACACCTGCCGGGCCCTAGTGGACACGGGGTCCACCATCTCCCTGGTACGGCCGGGGCTCCTTCCGGGTACCACCGGACCACTCCCCACAGCATGGTCACCAACCAACACCCGGCTGACAACGGTGACAGGAGAGACGTCGGCCATGAAGGGGAAGAAGTCGCTGCAGATTCGCGTTGGCGAACAAGGGCTGGTCCATGAGTTCTGGCTCGCCAGCATCCAGGAGCCCTGCATCATTGGCCTGGACCTGTTGAACCGCTGGGGCGCGCGTGTTGACGTGTCAGGGGCAGCCATCACCCTCGGCACCGAGACCATAGCACTCCAGCACCATCGTGAGGGGAAGAAGATCCGACGGGGCCCTCACCAGGCCGCAGCTGCTCAGCACGCCCCAAGACCGGGTGCCACACTGCCACCGCTGCCCCGACCTCAGCCTGAACGGGCCGCCATCGCAACCAGCCCACCGGTCGCCAGCCAGCCTGCCCCCGGTCCCGCCGCCAAGACGTCTGAGGCCACCAGTGAGCTGTGGCACCGCAGCAGCGAGGGGCTCGACCTCCAGCAACGCCGCCAGCTGAAGCGCCTGCTCGACGACTACGCCGACATCTTCGCCGCCCGTGACGGGGACTGCCGTCAGACCGGTCTGGTCCAGCACGACATAGAGACTGGATCTGCCCAGCCCATCCGTCTGCGGCCACACCGCCTGGCACTCGCAAAACGACAGGCAGCGGAGGACAAGATCAAAGAGATGGCAGCTGCAGGAGTGATTGAGCCCTCTGACAGCCCCTGGGCGGCCCCAGCCGTCTTGGTGGGGAAAAAGGACGGCGACTGGAGGTTCTGCGTTGACTACCGCCGCCTCAACGCTGTCACAAAAAAAGACTCCTACCCGCTTCCCCGCATCGACGACGCTCTCGACCACATCGCGGGGTCCAGCTGGTTCAGCTGCGGCTACTGGCAGGTGAAGTTGGCCCCCGACGCAAAGCCAAAGACTGCCTTCACGATTGGGCAGGGGCTGTGGCAGTTCCGAGTCATGCCCTTCGGGCTCTGCAACGCGCCGGCCACCTTCGAGCGCCTGATGGAGCGGGTACTGGCGGCCATTCCCCGGAGTCGCTGTATAGTTTACCTGGACGACCTGCTGGTGCATGGCAACGCCTTCGACCGAGCCCTGGCCAACCTGCAAGAAGTCTTCGCGACTATCCGTCGGGCCGAGCTGCGACTGAACCCCAAGAAGTGCCACCTGCTGCGGAGAGAGACGGCCTTCCTGGGTCACGTGGATGAACTGCATGTACACTGCTGCGACTCCTGCACCGCCCGGAAGGGGCCGACCCAACGCTCCCACGCCCCACTGCAGCAGTATCTGGTGGGGGCCCCGATGGAACGAGTGGGGGTGGACATCCTCGGGCCCTTTCCCATGACTGACTCCGGCAACCGCTACGTCCTCGTGGCCATGGACTATTTCACCAAATGGCCTGAGGCGTACGCGGTGCCAGACCAGAGTGCAGCCACCACTGCGGAAAGACTGGTAGAGGAAATGTTTGCCCGCTTCGGGGTCCCCACCGAACTACACAGCGACCAAGGGCGGAACTTTGAGGCGCAGGTGTTCGGCAAGGTCTGCCGGCGGCTGGGGGTGAGTAAGACCAGGACGACACCGCTCCATCCACAGAGCGACGGGCTGGTGGAGCGGTTCAACCGCACCCTGACCACCCAACTCGCCATACTCACCAGCCAGCACCAACGAGACTGGGACCGCCACCTGCCCCTGGTCCTGTGGTCATACCGCACTGCCGTGCAGGAGTCCAGCCAGTGCACCCCTGCTGCTCTCATGTTCGGGCGGGAGCTCCGGACACCAGTGGACTTGGTGTTCGGGGCCCCGCCCGAGCCAGAGATCGCTGGGGGAAAGGAGATGGAGTACTTCCGCCGACTGCGGGACCGCCTCCAGGTGGTCCACGAGTACACCCGCCAGGCGCAGGCCAATTCTGGGGTGCGGCAGAAACGGGCGTACGATACCCGGTGCCGTGGACAGGCCTTTTCGCCTAAGGATCAGGTCTGGATCTACTGTCCCGTCCGCAAGAAGGGGGTCTCCCCCAAACTGCGGAGTCACTGGCAGGGGCCGGGGGAAGTCCTGGAGAAACTGTCCGAGGTGGTGTACCGGGTGCGTATGCCCGGTCGGGGTCGCCTGGTGGTGCTCCACCGGGATAGGCTGGCACCCTACCGACCTCTCACACCGCCTGTTTCTCTCACCCCGCCTGTTGTGCTCGCACCGCCTGTTGAGGAGGGGGGGGCCAGCCGGGTGGTTCCCCAGCATTGACAATTCATGCGCCCTCCAGGCGGCCGTGTCGTCAACGGCGACCACCGGCACGTTACCGGGACTTTGTGTTGGGTGATGGGGTCGTTGGGGACAACTGACCCCTTAGAAGGGGGCTATGTAGCGACCCAGCTTCCGGGTCGCGTCAATGCGGACTTGTGGGCGCAATGCGCCATGGGAATTCACAGGTGCTAGCGATTTCTATTAATTGTTAATGTTTAAATGTACAGTTTTTATCCAATGTTGTTATACATCGTTATAGTTGTTATCAGTCGTTATAATTCTGTGTTAATCTACTGTAGTTTGTTGTGAATGAATGCGAACACCGTGAGTGAATGTGTATGTGCTAAACGTGTACCCCCGCCATTAGCGGGTATTGAGTTGAGTTCCTTCGTGCTTTGTTTACGAAATAAACAAGTAACCTGGAGTCGTGCGGTGTATGGGGCACAGGTTACTAAGCAGCTGAGAACTTGTGTGGACCTTCCATTCTTGCTTGCACGCTCGCCACAGTATAAAGGCCTATTGTACAGCCAATCGATGCTTTATGTCTGGTCACCAGTGGCGGCTGGTGATCTAAATATAGGTTGGGGCGCTAGCATTTCTAAAAAAAAACAAATACATCTGACTTTGACTTTAAACAGAAAAAACAAGCCACCTTGTGTCTCAGTTGCATAAGACAGTTTAATTGGCAACAGTGGAGGACAGTTTTTCAAGTAAGACATCACTGAACAGTGGAGGAGCCTCTGTTCATTCAAGTTAGGCAGGACTCATACATTCAGATTTAGACTTCAAACAGATCACACAGACCTCCTGGCAGCACCGGGTCCAAATCAAACACAACAGCACTGTCATGTTGCCTAGAGAGGTGCTAATTGCTGCCCCCCACACACAACTCCTTGCTGCACAATTCCTTTGTATTGCTAAACCGCTAAAAACCTCAGACTGAGAAGAGCCTACTTGACTGGTCATTCAAATGAGTCATCATACATTTTGAGACAAAGACATACAACACTAAAGGTGAATTGGCCCATTACAACACAACAACACACTAATGTTGCCTAAAACCACTACTTGAACATACATTTTTTGTCACCTCTTCGTTATGCTTTCTAATGCCAATTCTGTAGCCTTCATCAAGTTGTTCAGCAATGCTAAGCCTGCCAAAAAAGTTTAGCTTCATACTGTTGTCAAGATGGCTGCGGCTACTCATGCCGTTTGCACTTTTCAGCAAGATGTTTTAGGTCTCGTACCCCCGTCGTTGTCCACAATGGTTCGGTGCCAGCACTTTGAAATAGCAAACGGAAAGCAATATAACGCATTACTCACAGCACATCCAGCTAGCCAACTCCGTTTGTCATAACACGAGCGAGAGAAGCCCCGGCCCGACCGCGATCACTTGTTTGCTGTTGAATGTACAAATCTGGTCGCTCTGGTCCAAGTTCCTTTACTCTTTTCTTTTCTTCCAATGAACGCCTTGAGAAAGGTTCTTTTTGCAAAGAAATAACCGAATTTTCTTTGCTTTCTGTTCCACTTGAAGAAGCCATTTCGAATTATCTCTCTCGCTTGGTCTAGGTCTATTTGAATGAATGCGTAGCAGCCGACTGAACCTAGCCGTAGTACTTAGTGCGTAGTGATATCCTGCTAGATGCCGGCTGGGCGTGATAAACATGCCTTAAATCCAATCCAATAATATCATAAACCATGAGGACTAATCAGAAAAGGGTAGGATAGTCCGGGGCGCACAGGCCTGCGCCCCGGGGGCTACTTTTTTGACCGCGAATCAGGCAGCAGAATCAGGAGGCTCGCATGAAAATGAATGAGTGCTCTGATTCACCATAACGTTACCGGCGCCCTGCAGGCCCCTGAACATGCATATGTAATGTATTAAACTTTAGACAACGCAAGGCCAACATATAACATGTTTAAGCTACTAAAAAATTAAATAATAATAAAAAATAATAATTTTAAGCTACTAAAAAATTAAATAATAATAAAAAATAATAATAAAAAATAATAATTTTTTAAAAACTTTTTTAAAAATTTGTATGTGGGGGAGGGGGGGCGGCGCCCCAGCGCCCTCTATAGGCCGGCCGCCACTGCTGGTCACATGTCTGGTCACATAACGTTGGCTAACAAGGGGGAAAAAAAGAGCAAAACTAAATGGCAAAACCCCTCAGAGCTAGGCTCGGAAAAGTTTAGAAAACCCTTAACTGCTTTTAGCCGTGAGCGTGTACAGGATCGGTTACCGAAACCTACCTAGAATCATATTATGTTGGTCAAAAATAAAGAATGGTACTCCCAAGTTTTGTGGGAATTTCAAACATCTTCGCTGTTAATTTGACAGTTGAACATTTGTGTTTATTTTATTATTATCATATGTTATCTCTCTATTATGGCGACTGATTGTGGTTTAACTTCAACGGAGGAGAAGACTCGTTACATCTCCGTAAATATTTGGAAAGCGGCAAATTATCCATGTTGTTTATTAAAAAGAAATTTGCCAACTGTAACGTTAAATGTCGATAATTACCAAGGAATGTAATAGATAAAAAGATAAAATCCACTCTCAAGGAAACTAGGTTTAGAAAACCACAGAACAGAATGCGTTTGAGTAATGTGCAGCCTACGAACAGGCAAAGTAACGTTAGCGAAAACCTCAACTAAAACCTTTCCGAAACGTTTCAAAACTAAAACCCTAGTGTGTAGCCTATGAGACCATTAGCTAATGTTAGCTTGATGACTGGTAACATAGATTCCATACCAATAAGGTTTTTGCTCTCGTCTCATCCTAAGGTTAGCTGAGCAGGGGCTTTTTCACGAAGCAGAATTACCGAGTTATAGTGATGTGCAGTTTGCGAACGAATCTGTATTTTTGAACGACTCTTTATGCTGAGTCGTCTGAGTCGACTCCCCAGCTCGAGGGAATCGTGCTTACCCACGGCTCTTAGATCTGGCTCTGCCTCTGCCTCTGCCTGCTTTCTACTACAGCCGGGAGTCACTCCCCCGAGATACTCAGCAGTGGTTAATGCGCGGCGCGCAGTTTCTGATTGCTAAGTTATAACCTACGTAAGAATACATTTTAATTTGATCTAACAATATTGCACACACTTTTGTGAAGTTAATAATCGCCCCAGCTCATTCCAAAGTTATTATGACTACAAATGGTTAAAAGAAAGATACGTAGCTACAGCAGCTATATTGATTGTGTATATAATAAATAAAATACAGTTCAAATAAACACATTTAAATAACCCTATGGTGTCCAAATAAATAAACGACACAGCTCCTGTACATCATATGCACACACTGACACATACAATAAATATATGACTTGTTTGTCAAATTTGGCTGGCTATCTCTTTTATACAGTCTTCCATCCACCTTATTTTCAGTAGACCTAGGTGTGAAATATGACGCGCGTGCGGTGTGATAACTGGTGGTACCCGAACTGGCCTAATTTGTCGGTCAGAACAAATGCAGCCAACTCCAGACTTCCTTTCAAATGTTTAATAATAAAATGTGATAAGGCGTGGTATCTGCAAATAAACAGATAAAGGGAATATAATAAGAATTACAATAGCATTGAAATAATACAAATATAATATTACATTTGCATTAGAATAAAGGTATTACAACATTGCTGTAAGGATTACAAATAATATTATACTGTATATAAACATCAAACAAAAAGTTCGGAAATTTGTGTTTGGTTGATTATTTCTCTGTTGTAACAATGCTTCTTAGCAATACATTTTATACCGTTGGAAAGCCTGTTTATTTCCCTTTTAAATGGTGCCCCATTTGTAAAGAACATGCATTTGTGGGATGAGCAGCACAGCTGAGTATGTGGGTTGCGCCCATGAAAAATTTGCCAAATCTTCTCTGCCAATGCCAAACAGCTTATTCTGCTGTTGCTATTGACTCTTGTTTTGAGCTTCCGGTACCCCCAGGTGCTGACAATCAGGTGCCTGATTGGCACCTGATTGGCAGCACCTGTGAGCATGGGCCCTGCTACAGTGGTCAATTGGTGTCTGCTCCAAGAATCGGCATGCCACGTTTGTCTGATCTCGATAAGGCCCGTGCGATAGGGCAACTTCAAGCTGGTGTTCCGCAAAAGCAAGTTGCGACATTATTTGGAGTGAGCCCTAGTACCATCTCCAAACTGAAGGCCAAGTTCCATGAAACGGGGGATGTCACAGACAGACCGCGAAGTGGGCGTCCCAAGAAGACGACACCCCAAGAAGACCGGTTCCTCACCCTTTCAGCACTTAGGAACCGTAGGCTGTCTTCTACAGATTTGCAGTCAAGGTTTGCAGGACGATATGGCACACGGCTCTCGGCCCAGACAATCCGGAACAGACTGCACGCAGCCAATCTCCAGGCTCATAGGGCTACCAGGAGGCCTGCCATGACTGCCCTTCACCATCAGGCCCGTTTGCGCTGGTGTCGGCAACACATGCACTGGAACCTGAACATGAATGTTATGTTCAGCGATGAGTCCAGATTCTGCCTATGGAAGTTGGATCGTAGGGTCAAAGTGTGGAGAAGACGGGGAGAACACTATGCTGATTGCTGCACCGATAGAGTAACACCTTTTGGTGGAGGCAGTGTGATGGTGTGGGGCGGCATCTCCATCACTGGAAAAACGAGGCTTGTCATCATTGGAGGCAATCTCAATGCAGAGATATCGAGATGAGATTCTGCAACCAGTGGCAATCCCATATCTCCACAGTCTGGGACCGAACTCTATCCTCCAAGATGACAACGCTCGCCCCCACAGAGCGGGGTTTATTAGAGACTACCTCCAGAATTTGTGAGTAGAGAGAATGGAATGGCCTGCCAACAGTCCTGACCTCACAACCCAATTGAACACTTGTAGGATCAGCTTGGGCGTGCTGTTCGTGCTAGAGTGACCAACACAACCACGTTGGCTGACTTGCGACAAATCCTGGTTGAGGAGTGAAATACCATCCCACAGCAGTGTGTGACCACGCTGGTGACCAGCATGAGGAGGAGGTGCCAGGCTGTTGTGGCTGTGTATGGTTCTTCCACACGCTACTGAGGCTCCTGACTGTTTGTTAAATTAATAAATTGTAAAATTGCCAATATGTCTTGTTTCTTCCTTGTTACTGATAGACTTCAATCATCTAATCCACCAAACAACACCAAACAAGAGTCACTAGCAACAGCAGAATAAGCTGTTTGGCATTAGCAGAGAAGATTTGGCTAATTTTACATGGGCGGAACCCACATACTCAGCTGTGCTGCTCATCCCACAAATGCATGTTCCTTACAAATGGAGCACCATTTAAAAGGGAAATAAACAGGCTTTCCAACGGTACAGAGAAATAATCTACCAAACACAAATTTCCGAACTTTTTGTTAGATGTTTATATACTAGCTACAACTGAGAAGTTGCAACATTACACCACAAGATGGCAGGCACGTGGAGGAAGACGTGAAACGTGAAGGAAACGTGGCTTATGAAATGTGCATTAGGGTTTAATACAAATATGGGTCCGTAAATAAATATACAGAAATATCGATACACACAGCGCTATCAGCAAACTAAGCAAGTATCTCCGCTTATGATGGGAAATGTAACCCACCACGGAAAGTAAGTATAATATGCTTATACTATGAGACACACCCGGATAGAAATAGCATCACGCATCCAAAACGTGGCTGCTGGATAATAGCGCAAACAAACGTTTATCTCGTTGCAACAACAACTGCAATTGTAAACTACTATTAGTGGTAGTATGACAACGCATTTTCACAGTAAACTTACGATTTCACCGACGCACACCCTAACACAAAGAACCGTAAGGGCCAAGCTTGCAAAGAGGAGCGTCTGCTCTCGCATCTTTCCTGGCTAACAAATTCGGTGCATGCGCAGTGAGATGGTAAATTAGCGGAGGGATACAGTACGCAGTGCGTGTGCAGCATGGAATTTCTCACACTAGGCTACTGGATTCTAGGATCTGATAAAAAATAAAAAAAAATAAAAAAATTAATATTAGCATAGATTAAATGGCTCTATACAAATACAACCATTCAATGTCTATTATTACCTGTAAGATCTAATGTGACAATCTATAATCGAAATAACGGAGATGGGAAAGTCGTAAATAAACATAACCTGCGATTGCATGGCTTGAGAGAGTAGGCTACTGTAAATTGAGAATATTAGCAATGAGTATCATTCAGATGATTTCGGTCTGAATAAAATATCAAGGCTATTTTACAAACTTCTTTTGCCTACTTTGTTACCAGCTAGGGTCTGCTGTCTGAAACAGCTTCTAATTCCAGTTTGCGACGCTGAAAGAAAAAGATGCGGCTCAAACGGCTCTACTGTATTAACCGGAAGTACCAAAATTGCATGTGCGACTCCGACTCTTCAAACTGAATGGTACGAATAGAGCCGACTCAGAAAAAAGAGTCGAACTGCCCATCACAACTGAGTTAGCTTGATAGCCTGCACTGAGTAAAAACCCGAAACGGCTCTTTCTTCAGTCCATGTTTCAAATTTTGTAGGGTTCCGGGTTTTACTCAGTGCAGTTATTCAGCCACCTCCGTAAGCTTCGTGAAACGACCCCAGGAGTTGTCATTCGCTAGCTACCGTTAGCTAGATATTCAAAACAAACGTCGTCGCCACCTTAAGTCCTTAAAAAAATGTTTTCAATTAACTTTATTAACTCAATGAAATACAAGTGTGATTATTAACAAAATAAATCTTTTACACGTGTGAAAATTATGCAAGGAATTTTCTGTGCCTTATTGCAGTAAAATTCTAGTAAAAGAAAATCCCCCCGCTATATCGTTATAACGAGAACTTTATTGTTAAAACAATATCTTGTTATGATAGTTTATTTTTCACTGCGATAAAGTTAGTTTTATATTCGATATTCGGAGTTCAATAACTCTTCAATAGAACAAGCCACTGAGGCGGAGGGCTCAGATCGCGACACAGCGCTTCGTTTGATCTTGTATCGCTCTTTTGATATTACGGCAAATCTCGTCAATAATTTATTAACAAATTCCAGAACGCTTGTGTTATGATGTGGGCCCTTCCACCATCAAGGCACAATATGTCATGCATCCGCTATGCCTCTGTAATGTAATCTAGCTAGCTAGCTACATGCAATCTGATAGGAGTTTTGTGCAATGACTGTTTAAAAAATGCCCTATCGCAAGATTAGTGTGGGGTTAACTTTACAACCTAAATAAACTCAAAACTCGGTTGTTTTAATTTAAATTGACCATTAATCCACTTCTTAAAGATAATGTGCTATTTTGGCCACTTGTTCTAAAAGTGGCGCCGATGAGCCGAACACACACACCTTCGTGTTAGGTAGCACCGAAGAAGAAGTTTTGCTTGCGAATCACAAGTTTAGCGTGTGTGAATCGACACGGGGGAAAACAGCGTAACGCCCGTTGCCCACCAGACGCGCAAGCGCACGCACACGCGCACTGGTGCGCTTCACTTCCGCTCCCATGTTAACGAATTGCCGTAGTTCTCACCGGCCGTGCGCGCACGGCTGGAAGACGTGGAGCGGATTTTTCCGCTCGGGGTGGAATTTTCTGGGCGTCCGCATGCGCAATCTCATAGAAATACATTGTATATGCACAATATCTGCATCATATGACCACATATTAATTTTTTTCAACCTACTAAGAGTTTTACTATTGTTATTCATTATTTTAATACATATTATATTTTAATATAGGCTCTAATGAAAAAGGGAACAGAGAGAATCACCATTGTGAATGAATGAAGTTATATCAAGTCATACATTTTACATATAACCATTTATTCCCGTTTTTATAATGCTTTTTATTTATTATAGGATACATATTTGTTCAATTAATTAAGACTATGCTTACTTCCCGAAAGGGAAATAAACGTTATTCCATTCTATATTCTATTCTGTTTTTATTGTACTGATATCACTGTATCGGTTTAAGGTACTACAGAATAGCTGCTAATTCTGATATAATTAAATGTTTAGAACATGTTGATTACTGTCCCAAATAAATAAAAGTGAACTTTATAAAGGAGACATTGTCTTGTTTGCTACATTTAGCTTTACACTGCTAAATTGAGCTTTTAAGCAGTAATAATAATAATAATAATAATAACTTTATTTATATAGCACTTTTCATACAGAATGCAGCCCAAAGTGCTTTACATTATACAATGAGTAGTAACACAAGTAAAAACATAAAATTAGTTCCACACAATGCAAAAATCACAAGTATAATAAAAATAAGGTGAATAGTTAAAATAATTAAAATTAAAAAATTAAAAGGAGTTAGTTAAAAGCAATATTAAAAAGGTATGTTTTCAACTGTCGTTTAAAAATGTCCACTGAGCCGGCTTCTCTAATACTTTTTGGGATTGAGTTCCACAGCTGAGGTGCATAAAAGTTAAAAGCAGATGCCCCAATTTTCCCTTTGGGGACCTCAGGAACAATTAAAAGCCCAGCTGTGGAGGACCTTAGGGCTCGTGGGGGGACATAAAAAGACAGGAAATCAGCAATATAAAAGGGTGCTAAATTGTTAAGAGCTTTAAAAACGAGTAGAAGGACTTTAAAATCAATTCTAAAAGAAACGGGGAGCCAATGCAATGCAGCTAAAACTGGAGTAATGTGTTCTCTCTTCCTTGTTTTTGTTAAAAGTCTGGCAGCAGAGTTCTGAATTAGCTGCAGTTTATCTATTGACTTTTTAAGACATATGTAATAGCAGTATTTAGCAGTATTTACTTAACCATTATTTAGCGAAGCTCACAAATCCGGAATGTAGATTGTTTGTTTGTATAGCGCGTCTCTGTCGTTCACGGAATGCGCTCTGAAAAAGCAATAAGCGTCTGTGCTCTTGCGCATCCGGTGGGTTCAGTTCTGCTCAAATCTGCACGCGTAATATTTGTCTCAAAATTCTGTCCGTAAATCCAAGCAGAACAAGCGTGTCCTTCGATCGGCAAATGTAGATTCGCCAGTTCGCAAGCCAAGCTTTTGATTTGTACATGTGAACATTGGAAACATCTGTAAATGTTATTTGTATTTGTGAATATAATTTTTGCATTCATCCAAATGATGATTTACGAAACACAAGTTGAGAGGTGTTTGTGCGTGGATGGGTAAAACACATTTGTGGATTATATCTACGAACACAAATTGAGGTGTGTGTGGATGGTAAATACAATTGTGGATTATACTTTTGTGTTTGTTTATTTTTTATAGAAATCTACCTCCATATATATCTACCTTCCCGTTTACGTTCGCTTCCATTTCCCATTCAAAACGCGTCCTGACAGGTTTCTATAGTGACTGAGCAGCGCTAGCGATGAACCAACTTTCCTGTTATTAACCTTTGTGTCGTGTTCGTTTCTCCCCCCCTTACTTTGGTGCTCCCGGTCAAATTTGACCGGCCTGTTTTAACTGCTCTTATATTAAGGCGAGACAGCCTAGGTGAATAGGCAAAAAAAAAATATTTTAATAGATATCACTATGAAACTTTCCCAGTTTGTTATGTACATAACAACTAAGAAAAAATGTATTGCAAGTTTCTTGAGATTTTATGTTTATATATGCAAAATAGGCGTTACCTAATTAAATATGCACTAATTTGCATATATCGCCAGGAACAGAATCAGAACATTGGATGATGCCCAGATTCAAAATTTTTGTTTCATTATGTTGACACATAACACAATGAACTTTGTTCAGAAGGGATTGTGGCTATGTCTTTTTATCATCCCATACATCAGGAAATACTGTCTACAGTCATAAAAAATCAATTTTCGCCAGGTTTTTTGGTATAAAATGTACTATAAATCAGGCTATGAATGATATATCAACAAACCCCTCTGAACAAAGAAGCAGGGTATAGATAGGAAGAAATGTGGAAAGTATGGTGTGTTTAGGTGCTAGGGAAATGGATATTTCATCTCTTGGCGTGTAAGAAAAATGGATAAAAACTAATTTTTGGGAAAACGCCCTCAAAGTTCTGTATTGTAAAATGCCAGAACACACGTGTGTGTGCGTGTGTGTGGTGGTGGTGGTAGTTGTGGATTTGTGGTTGTGTACTATCTGATGGATGAACACAATCTAGGGTCACCCATTCATTTCCTATGGCGGTCATTTTTGACCAGGAACACCACAGGTGTTACAAAGTTGACTAAACCACTCAAAATTCAATGAAAGTGGTGATCAGCAATTGTATATGTTCAAATGCCTAGTGTGGAGGATATCATAAGGCCTTGAGACAATCAAATGTAAAACACAATATTTATGATTGATGAAAGTAGGAAATCGGTCAGATTTGACCCGAACACGACAGAAAGGTTAAACCGAATCCAGTAAATCACGTGATTTAAAAAAAAAAATAAAAAAAAAAATATTTCACGTGAATGTAATAATTATCCCAGCCAGGAGGGGGTGGCATAGCCCATAAACTCGTAGCCTATACTGCAACCAGAATAGACAAGCACAAGCAGCACAAGAGACAGGACGCCCGAGCAGCGACTAGAACTTGGGTGTAGAGCGAATCTTAAGCATGTGGGGTAAGTGGGTTTTAATTTGTCACAATGACACCTTATTTTAAATTACCTGCGCTTACCTTACTCTTATTGATTTAGCCCGGTATTGGGCTTTAAAAAAAATGCAATCTTCTAGTGCTGTTGGCCTACTAATTAAAATATTAGACCTATATGGATATTAACTCCACCTCGCAATGAGCACCTCCATTTGGATCCAATGCAGCATTCTCTTTTTACTACTTGTATCTTGCACTTTTACATGCCAATTATTTGGCAGACGCTTTTATCCAAAGCGACGCACAATAAGTGCATATTGAAGGCCATTGACGCGACTACAAAGCAGATCCGACAAAGTATATTTTTCTCACAACGTATAGGAGCTAATCCCTAGTAACATAGAACACAGTCGGCTATACATTCTTAACTCTAAAATGGCAAAAAAAAACTGAAGTTAAATGGAAAACAACAACAAAAAAAAGAGGAAGCAAGTATTATATAATTGGCCCTATAGTGTTTAGTCGAGGTGGAGTTTGAAAGTGCGTGTTTCAGCTGAGCGCAGCGGAGTGTGGAGTTCGTTCCACCACAAACAAGGGCATAACAATGGTACAAACTAATGGACGTCTTAGATTACATCCCTGACCAGAATTTAATGTTTAATTTTTTTAATGTTAATACTTACCTTTTATATGTGTGCTTGGATTAGTGGTGTCTTGCTGTGGAGATGGGAAGCATTTTTGGCTCTCATAGCTCACACATGAAAAGATTGTTCTTTTTTTTCTGTTGAGTTATTACAAAGTATTTTCTTAACTCGGGCCATGGTTGTTCCCCAGACATGACACTTGTGTGAGCAGAGCCTTCTTTTTGTACATTGGGGAGAACCAGCTGAGACAGCTCAGTGGGGAGAACCAGCAATATGTGGTAATTGGCAGTTGACCGTTGGCAACTATAGTGGAGTGGAGTGCTTCTCACCAATCTGGAGTATAGGGGAAAGAGATCGAGGAGGCAGTATTTGGTCAAAGGGGTTTGGAAAGTAGTTGGTTGTTCCTGTAGTTATCTACACCTCAAAATAACAGTCAATTCACTACTACAACCACTACACAAATTTGATTGTAGTTGAACTACCAGCAAACTGCTGCAAGATGTAATTAAAGTACTAGTTTAACTATGGGTAGTTAAACTACTCCCCAACACTGTCTGTACATTCTGCTGTAGCCTGTAGATCAGAGAGAAAATCACTTTTGTTTTTGAATACGTATTTAATACTGGTCTCATATAAACAAAGATCTGCTGACAACACTGACTAGACGGTCATAATGAAAGTGAAATCAATGGAGGTTTAAACATTTACTGCCTGCATGATAGTGCAGTTCTTAAGAGTTTAATTCCACATTACCTTTTATGGGTGTATTTCAGATATAACTTTCAAGAGCTGGACAAAGCTGTACTGAAAGTGTGTGGAGCCAACAATGTATTTAAAAACCATGAGTGCTAAATGTACTATACAGAAAAAGATCAGCTGTTGCTTTTAAACTTTACTGATGCAAAATGGCAAAAAGGTGCAATAACGGCATGCTCAGATCAGCTTTTGTATTTCTGTTTTTTGTATCCTGATCGCCCCGGCCCTCAGATACCCATTTTGTTTTTTTGCAGACATTTTAAAAAGCAGACGTGACCACAAGGCCCCAGACAATTGGGGAGGCGTGAAAATGGAGGGGTGGGACCGCTGCAACTGTGTGCTGGTGGTGCTGCTGCAGGTGGCCGTTTCTGCCCAGCTGTTCGTGGCGCTCATCCTGAAACGTGGGGAGTTTGTGCGGGACGAGGTCGTGGTGATCAACCCGTACCAGCTGTGCGTGCTGGGGCCGGATGGCCAGGAGGAGTGCACCCGTTTGTTCCACGGCAGCATGATCTGTGTCGCGCTGGTGCTCTGCGTTTACGCCCCACTGGCACTTACTCTCTTCGCTGCGCT
Source organism: Ilyophis sp. 1 JC-2022 (assembly GCA_022702515.1). Taxonomy (NCBI): domain Eukaryota; kingdom Metazoa; phylum Chordata; class Actinopteri; order Anguilliformes; family Synaphobranchidae; genus Ilyophis; species Ilyophis sp. 1 JC-2022. The sequence goes on along the minus strand of CM040404.1, from coordinate 121,463,144 downwards.
GAGTTACCTGTTCGGCGTGTGCCTGCAGGACGGCCACACCCTGCGTTTGAGCCTGGTCATCCAAGCCCTCGCCGCCATGGCGATGTTCGCCGGCATGGTGGCCTTCCTCATCATGAGACACTGGCGCTTTGCCCAGCTTCCAGGGCTCACGGGCGCATTCTACCTCAGTGTGTTCGCATGCGCGGAGATGGGTGTGGCAGCCGCGCTCTGCTGGTTGAGCGTGATCAGACTGGCCAGAAGAAAGGACCCCATCGTAGTCTCTGTGTGAGGGGGTGTGTCACTAGATAAGAGTACATTAATATGTTTCATATAGTCTTTGGCTGTCATAAGAATTTAAGGGTCAAAGGAAATTTTATGATGATTTTTGATTTTTGTAAGTATGTCTTAAGCCAGTTAGTTATAATATCCCCCTTTGGGTTGTCATTTGGACTATAGACATCATGCTATTATGGGACATGCATTCATTGCACTTATCTTTAGAAACTTTTAAAGTTAACCCAGATTTCCTTTTCATGGATTTGAAGCACAAACTTGGTCATTTTGGGGGGTGCATGACTTTTTTCATCAGGGTAATAAACTAGTGTCTAATCAAGTTTTTTGTTTTGTGTTTTCTGTTCTTGAGCCATCAAATTATTGTCATTAGTCGTCACCATTTTAGCTCGTTAGCTTATATTTATATGCACAAATATTTTTGACCCTTAACTTCTTTTGCGTAGTGTACAGGTGCAGCTCAAAAAATTATAATATCGTGAAAAAGTTCTATATTTTGTCACTCATTTCAGAAAGTGAAACTCATATATTATAGATTCATTACACATAGAGTGAAATATTTCAAGCCTTTATTTCTTGTAGTTTTGATGATTATGGCTTACAGCTAATGAAACCCAAAATTCAGTGTCTCAGAAAATTTGAATATTTTGCTTTAACATATTTTTAAAGTATCATATTTAATATTTGGTCGCATATCCTTTGCATGCTGTTACTTCCTGAAGTCTGTGACCAATCAACATCAAAAGACTCTCGATATCTTATTTTCAGGTACTGTTACAAGCGATACTATAACCTCTCTGCATTTGAACTGATCTCTATGGGAATTTGGGGGTGAGACTAGATTCAGCTGTAAATTACACTGGTACAGTATGGAACACATGGCTGGCTAAATGGCTGTAAGTCATCAAGGGTCTGAGCTATCGAACGAGCCCCAAACCATCACTCTGTTGCCAGATATGGAGTAGATGTGGATGGATCACTGCAAGGGTTATTTCTCATGACTCATTTTCCTATAGAACTCTATGGGGAAAAAAGTCAGGAGAAACAACCCGTAAAGGGATCCATCCACATCTACTCCATATCTGGCCGCAGAGTGATGGTTTGGGGCTCGTTTCATACCTTAGACCAGGGGTAGGCAACCCTGGTCCTGGAGAGCCACAGGGTATGCTGGTTTTTGTTTTCACCTTAAATACAGCAACTACTTTGACCAAAGAAACCAGGTGAGGTGAGTTAACTGTGTAATCAACTGCTTTAATTGATCAATTAAATGGCGAGTAACAACAAAAACCAGCAGACCTGCGGCTCTCCAGGACGAGGGTTGCCTACCCCTGCCTTAGACCCTTGATGACGTACAGCCATTTCGCCAGTCATGTGTTCCATACTGTACCAGCGTAATTTACAGCTGAATCTAGTCTTACCCCCCAATTCTCATAGAGATCAGTTCAAATGCAGAGAGGTTATAGTATCGCTTGTAACAGTACCTGAAAATAAGATATTGATGTTGATTGGTCACAGACTTCAGGAAGTAACAGCATGCAAAGGATATGCGACCAAATATTAAATATGATACTTTAAAAATATGTTAAAGCAAAATATTAAAATTTTCTGAGACACTGAATTTTGGGTTTCATTAGCTGTAAGCCATAATCATCAAAATTACAAGAAATAAAGTCTTGAAATATTTCACTATGTGTAATGAATCTATATAATGAGTTTCACTTCTGAAATGAGTGACAAAAAATATTGAACTTTTTCACGATATTATAATTTTTTGAGCTGCACCTGTATATATATAGATGCATTTGAAATGTCCCAAATATGTAATTTAATTCTCCGAGCAGCCATGTTTAAGGACCTAAATGAGATACTTGTACTTAATATAGCCCCCCAATTTTTTTTACTCAAAGCTGGTCTGACTGGCTGTGTAATTCCTGCATATTAGAACTCTTATATTCATTAGCTATCGCATGACACCCTCCTAAAGTCAGAAAAAAAACATTTTGTAGCATTTTCAACAGAACAAAACCTCATGTGGGCATATTACAAAACTTCAATATAGTTCTATTTTGCAGGTATTCTCATGTGTTATCCTCACTGTTTTGGTAACGAGTGTTAGTTTACATGTCAGTATGAACATGATAAGCAATGATTCACATTTCATGCTACTTTTGATAGGGTTTTCACATCTTCCTTCTCCAAATAGTCTTGTCTCCCATTGGGAGTGTTGTCAGCCAACGTGTACATCCCCCAACAACTGGTACGTTCATTGCAGAACTTCTAGTTTCCTGCTTACAGAGGAATTCCAGAACTTTCACTTTCTGTTAACAAGCTGTACTAGTATGGCCAAGTAATTCCTGGATTTCTGTTCAACAAGCCTGGTCCATACATAATAGCATGTGAGACCTATTTGCAAGTGTTAAAAGTAGTATATAATTGAGCTAGTTCTCTAAGGAGTTTCATAAAGCAAATTAAACTTGGCACACTAACACATGAGGATACCTGCAAAATAGAACTATATTGAAGTTTTTTGTAATATGCCCACATAAGATTTTGGTCTGTTAAATGTGCTACAAAATGTTTTTTCCTGACTTTAGGAGGGTGTCATGCGATAGCTAATGAACATAAGAGTTCTAATATGCAGGAATTACACAGCCAGTCGGACCAGCTTTGAGTAAAATAAATTGGGGGGCTATATTAAGTACAAGCATCTCATTTAGGTCCTTAAACATGGCTGCTCGGAGAATTAAATTACATATTTGGGGCCTTTCAAATGCATCTGGGCAATTTCTATTAACATTTATTCTTCGCATTAACATTGCATTTTGAGTGCATTTCACATACTGTAGTGTAAGCGTTCATAGGTGGTGTGCAGTGCACAATTTAGCCATTCTGGAGGGACTTGGAGACACTAAGGGACAACAGGGTACACTGCCTACATTTTGCATCATAGATCTTGACATTAGTAGTTCTGCATACCACCTTCAGATTTTTCACACTTGTGGACAAGGAGTCTATGATCCAGGAAATGTATATGGTTTTACATATGGAACTCAGTATTTCATTGCAAACTAAAAAAAAACGGTACTTGTGGGTTATCTGTTAATTTACCTTTGTTTTTTAGTTAGGGTTACGGTTAGGGTTACTTGTTTTACTTATGGGTCATTTTGGTATTTAAAATGTTTTTTCGTACTTGTGGGTTATCTGGCGCCTAACTAAAAAACAAAGGTAAATTAAAAAGTGGCGACAGATAACCCACAAGTACCAACAAATCTTTTAGTATTGTAAATGGTACAACAGTCTTGTTTTATTCGTTTCATTTGACAAGTTTCTGTGATGCTCACACCTTTAATTATAGTTATAAAGCCTTTAATCAGAACAGACTGAACTTTACAACCCAACCTTTGGCACAATCATTCATCCACACAAACTAAGGATGGGGTCAAAATTAAATTCATTTTAAAATCCCATGCAGACGTTGACTTCAACCCTGGACACCACTCAGACCAAAACAATGTGGCCCTTTTATTCATTAGCGTCACAGTGTTCAGGCACTGGGGTGTTTGACATCATTCCGGCTCTCCATCCATTAGTGTTAGTGATGTACTACTCACATTTGTAGGCACTTGTTCTTGCTCCACATAGGTCTCTCTCACACACTCTCTGTCACTCACTCTTTCTCTCACACACACCTTCTGTTTGTACACGCAAGACCAGGTGTATCGTCGTGCTGTGTTGGTCAGCAATTTCCATGACACCCGTTTACGAGAAGAAGATTTCCCGCACGAGGCGAAGAGCTTCATCGTCGGAGGGCCCCCGTGACTCATTCCCTTGGTCCAGCTCCGCTGCAGCGCTGCGGCCGGGGAGGACCGAATCCTCAGCACCCTGCTCCGACACGCCTCGGTCGCCGGGCTCCTGCGCCGCGTAAGGCAGCGTCGCTTTCTCCGCCACGTCCTCCGGGTCCGTCTCGGAGATGTGCGTTTTCCTTCTCAGTTCACAGTCCGACGATTCCCCCTCAGTGTCCGATTCAAACATCAGTTTATTTTTTCTCTTTACAACGTCGCGATTTGTCTTCATCAGCCGTTCTCCCATATTATTTTCAGCCTCGGTCTTATGATAAATGCAGAGTTCAATGTGAATAACACTTTTCGTTGAAACAAGCTAAATATCATGGTTATATTGTCTAAGTGTCAGGAAAAACTAAGTAGGCTATCACTATGCAATGTGTAGCTTAAACGAAATTAGTGCAAGCTACAATCAAAAACCGAGGCACCATTAAATTTAATTCCACCACCATTTCTACAAATTGGTAATCAAGTGTGGGGACTAACCTGCAGCACGCGGGCTCCAGTTCCAGGGTTCCCCCCACCTCCTTCAGTTAAAACCCTGAACGCCGAGTCCACTAACTCAGCCTCATTCATGAAATACAGCGTCTCCCTGGACTCAGACAAACATACTTGCGGCTTACAAACTGCTTCACGGAGGCAAATAATTCAATAGTTACTGATAACAGGCCGCACAATTGTTTATCTACTTAGAAACCATCTACATAAACAAACTGCAAACCAACCTTTGGACTCTTGTCCTTTTCTTTTTTCCCCGTGATTGTACGCTCCTTCCAAACTCTCCTTGCTCGCATTGCTTAGCGTCTCCCCCTAGCATCCAGGACGGACGATCTCGGCGCTTGTCGTCCATATCCGCGCAGGGAAGTCCACAAATACAAAAAAATGCAGAAAGTTTGGAGTTATTCTTATTATGACTAACTACAATAACCAGAAGCGTTACCCCTTCTTGTGTTTCCGGTTGATAAAAAAACAACAACGTGTGCGGATAATCTATGTTAAATCTGCCGTAGTGCGCCTTCTCCTGGACAGGAGGCTATTCGTACACATGTGGATTTGATTCATACCTCCAACAAACGGATTCGGGCTGGAGTGTGAATGAGAAAAAGAGAAAAGTTTGTCACCCCTCCAAATCCAAGACAGTGCTGGTTTTGAAACCAGTACAGGTGCACTTTTTTAATGGAAAGTTATTTTTATTTAATGACTGCTGTCTATTGATCAGAAACTATTTATAGAGGTTAATCTTTATGTTGCAAAATTACGGCTGTGTCCAGCAGTAATTGAAATAAGCCTGATTGCTTCAGAGACCGTATATAAGTGCAGACTGTAAATCTACTGAATATTGAATAATGTTTTTATATCCAATTAAAACTTTAGAATAAGCTGTCCATCAGTTTAGTCTCGCAAAAATGACTTCATGTTAAATACAAACACGGCTTACATGAGAATGTACATGCACAGCACAGAGTAACCTTATTTATGCAGCACTTGGTACAGTGATGGCTTGATTTTGGCATTCCGTTTTGGATTTTCAGTCATGTTTTATTAAATTTTTTTGTAGGTGGGGTTCAGCGAGTTTGTGGGGTATAGTTGGTTTAGCGTTTCAGTGTTGGCTTTGAGGTCCAGTGATGTCTGTTTTTGGGGTGCAGTGCTCTGCTGTTGTCTGTGCAGTAGTGTGTAATCAGGAGAGAAAAAGCAAACTATACCAAAGCTCTGGAGCCTCTAATCACAGCGGGGAGGAGGGCCCAGAACTACCATCATATTGCGAGCAGTCATCCCGGACGAGCACCCAGTGAGAGGCTTTGTGGTGTCTAAGGGGCTGATTCACTCTCTAAACTCCCAGCTGCCCCCATAGACTGGGCACACTGTGGTCCCGCTCTAGGGTGGTGCAGGGCTTCAGAGGGAATGTGTGTTTATTCTGTTGGGTCTATGACGGTTTCAAAAACCCCAATAATAAATCCACAAACTTTCCACTGAATTTTTTTTTAAGATGGCGTCAAGATTTTATTTGACATTATTTTTGAGTATCATACAGTAAACAAGATTTCTGCAAAAGTTAATATATCCATTGTGTTGCATTTCATAAAAATAGTTGCTCACTTACAGTCTTTGACTATTCATAATACATGTAATTATATTTATAGAGATACAGCTGTACAGGGTAAATACACAGCTAACACAGTCATGTTGTTCTGAGTGGGGGTTAATGAAGGTGCCATCTTTCACAGGGGTTTATTCCTACTTCATATAAAATTACTTACAGCTGGCAGAAATCCGCTCTGGTCGCCAATGCCGACGGTACCCTCTAACCCTAACCCTCTGCCTCTTGTACACAAAAATGAGGAGGCGGAAAAAAGTCATTGCCACGCCCAATAACCTCTCCCATACAGCAGAGTTCTCAGGTAACTGTGCTTAAAATCAGGTGTATCCACTTGTCCAATTACTCAGTTTTTTTTAAATATAATGATGCCTGTACGCATATTATGCTAGAAATTGATCTAGTAATTTTGTATAAGCTCAAAGCAGAAATGCTTGTTCAAACGTCCTTCTCTGTTTCCCGGTTAGTGCAATATGCAGAAAATTAATTGTTCCGTTTGACGTGATGCTACTTTAAGTCACAGTCAAAACTACATCTACATTCTCAACTTTACTGGTCTTGGTGTGCAATGAGCTGGCATGAAACTACAGCTGAAATTATATTTACTCATCAAATGACAATGAGGTTTACCAATTATAGACAGAGTAATTTACTAATTTTTTCCAAGGGATCTCCAGATTTTACGTTATTTGGGCGCATCAATAGATTTCAAAGAAAGCTGACCTGAAATGAAAAGAAAGATTAATTGTTGGTAATAATCTCAAAACAAGACGCATGTGCCTTTGGAATGTCGAACTATTTCATGTCCACAACTCAAAATAGTGAATGCACTGGGTAAAGTGGCTTACCATGACGCAAGTTGAGAACTGCATTCACCGGTTGCAGTACATGTTCCCTAGAATACTGACTAGAATGTAATAATAATCATTTGAACAAATCGTTTATTTGCTTCTCCTTCCCACCCCAAAATGTGTGACTGAGCAGCTGACTGAGAACACTTGGGAAAATGCTTCCAGATAATCTTAAGTCTGTCAACTGCTGTTTGGCAAAGAACGCTCTCCTCCTCAGCGCATATGAAGGCACCTGACGGCCCCGCTAACAGAGACGGCGTAATGTTGTGGGAGGAGCTCTAAAATGGCGGTCACACTGCTGGTGTGCAGGGCATCAATGCGCCGGAGGCTTTCCCTCCTCCTGTTTCTGCTCCGCACGAACGTGACGCCGTGACGCGCCTCGAAGTGGGGGCCAGAGCGACGCAGTTCAACTAAACGCACACCGCGCTCACTGGCTCTCGCTGCGCCACAGTGTCATGTGGTCAGCTCTGTGGCGTCCCCTGATAGCACAGCACCTGCACGACACTTACCTGTGCTTCCATTTGGACAGACAGCTGTAAGGAGCTACCGCGTCCTCGCTAAGACGCTACGCTGCAATTCCACATTCATGCATGAGATCTACATTTCCTTCACCCAGAGAGGCGAAGGAAGTAACAAACAAAACTACCGCCTAAATATAAACATACTTAAACAATGTTTGTCAAAAACAATGACCTTCAAATGATATATTTTTTTTTTGGTGCAACTTGATCTCATGATAGAGAGATATATCTTAAAAGTACTGGACAAGATACAGACGGAGCTGAGTGGTTAAAAAAACACTTAAACTGACATTAGCGTCCACCGCAGTATCACTGACTGTGCCTGGCCTAATAGCAGCCTGGGTATAGCTTTCAGCTCTACAGACATAACAGACCTCAAACTGCAAACCCGGAGAACCGTGACATTTTATCCGACTGTCACGTGAGACTACATTGTAAGGCACTCAGCCCCGCCCACTCCCACAATCCTCCTCTCCAGTCCAGCCAATGAGACAGCACCCTTCCACAGTGGCTTGGTGCATGAAGTATGACGGGGAGAACACGAGAGAGAGAACATTCAGAAACCTTGCACGAATCCAGTTTGTGTCTTTTTTGTTGTTGCTGTTTTTTTTGAGTTTGAGTAAGATAAAGCCACACTGACCTGAAGCTGAATCACAGGATGGACAGATTATGGAGAGATGTTTTTTTTCAGCTCTCTGTGTCCTGATATATCTGCAGCAGATCTAACTCATAGGACTACCGCTAGCCCACCTAGATATATTTAGAGATGATCATATTTACATACTTTTCCCACATATTTATATAATATATGTATATAGCTATAATATCAGCTGAATGATTAGAGATATCTTCCATGTCAGTGCTAGTTCAGTACAGGTTTAAGGCAGTTTGTTGATGAATTATCCTCTTTTGTTCAGTTTCTCTCTTCCTTCTCGAACCCGTCCAGAAACTCCCACGCCTCATAGAACTCATTCCATCACGTGAGAAAAAGGAAACGGAGGAGGTGAGCGATCTGGGCCACGACACCGTCGGTGCGCTAGGCTCAGGCTGCTGGGCGCTATGTCAGCCGCTGTCAAATGAGACCAGGAGCAATAAAGAACATCCCAGAAACATCGCCTCCTCCCCATCACGCTACATGTCCTGTTAGTTCTCTTCCTCATCTGTTTCTCAGTGGATGCATCCAGCTTTTTATTTAAGGTGGTGGGTGTAATCTCATTAAAATCAAATAATTTAAAATAGAATATAAATAAAAAACAATGATTAAAAAAGAAGAACAATGAGAAAAGAAGGGGAATGGAGAGTATGTGTTTGCAGGGGGCAGGGAGGGGTGTCTGGGCGGGGCAGAGGGGCGCAGCGCTGCCCCCCGTTGCCGGGTTTAGGCTGTTATCTGCTCACAGTGGAGGGTCCAGGCCGCAGTGAGCCGGGCAGCTTGTCAGACCCCGGGATCTTCCAGGGGCCGGGGGACACGGTGACCTTCCTGCTGCTCACGCCTCTAATCCCGCCTCCGCTGGTGTTCCTGGTGGCCTGGGGTGGGCGGGGCCTCTCCAGGACCGGCTCCGCAGGGGGTCCCCGACTGCTCTCGGTGCCGTGCCGACCATTGCCGTAGGTGCTGCCGTTCAGGCTGGGGTTTGCGCCTTTTGGGGACCGTGGCAAGTCCTTCCTCTCCCTGCCCTCCTGCGCGGCGTTGCTCTCTCCAGCACCTGCTCTCTCCTGGGACCTCCCCCTGGTGGTTTTTGGGGGTTTGGGGTCCCCTGGCTGGTCACTCACTGCCCCACCCCCTCTCCGGGTGGACCTGCCACCCTCCCGGTGCCGGCCCCGCCCACTCCCGCCCTGCCTCCCCAAAGTGGGCGGGTCCTGGGTGGGGCTCTGGGCACACTCCCCTCTGCCCTCCTGCGCTGCGTCCAGGGGCGCTGGTTGGGCAGGGTCAGGGGGCAGGGCCAGAGGATGAGATGAAGGTGAAGATGTGGTCAGAAGATGGTCGGGGGGCGAGCCTACTTCCGACAGGCTTGGGGAGGCTGCAGGGATAGAGTCTCGGGGGGCGGAGCTGTCTACTGAGAAACAGGAAATAGAATATTGAGCGCGTCACCTGTTACCTGTCCACACCTGGGCCAATACAATTACTTAGACACTGAGACACAATTCCTGCAGATTACTTCCAACTTTAAAAGAAGCATGCATCTACCAATAAAAAGCACAAGAATCTCATGATACACACACACACACAGTGCCCTCTTCCTGAAACACCAACCCATGTCACATGAATCAGACATTTCCTGAAACATTAAAACAAACAGAAAGCTGTGTATCCCCCTATGGCATCTTAAGAGTATCAATGTGAGGGTTTCTGCTTTTCTGTGAACTGAGACTCGATTCATGATTTGAAATTCATAATTTATTTATTTAATTTTCCTGGATTAAAATGGTACTGACACCCAGCCCTGCTCTGTAATATTATTGTTTTTAGTTTTGGCTGAGACCTTGGTGAAGTGACAGCTGGATTGAGACAGGAGTGATGTGGTTCTCAGAGTGAGCTAACAGACTGATATCTGTTTGGAGCAATATGGGTTTTGAGACAACACAGGCTGAGATCGCTGGGTAAAGCCCTCACCTTCATCTTCTCATCCACTGTAAGGCCACTCAAATTATACCACCATTTTTCTGATAGCTTTCTACTGCTACCTGTCATGGTTACAGACCCTTTTCGTGTAATAAATCTACCAGAATAGTCTATTTAGAGCTGAGGACCAGAGGGCTACTGCACAAGTCCTGTGTGCAGGATGACAATGTTAACCATTGAATATCAACACTGTCTAGTATGTCTATTAAAACAAGTGCACAGTAAACCTGTCGTCCCCCACCCATGTGCATGTTGTTGTCATGTAGCCTACAGTTGTTGACATCTGATCTATGTTGTGAATGATAACGATTATAACTACTCCCATTCATTTGGGAGCGCATCCACTCTATTCGGCACTCAAATAACGGCAATCAAACAAGCTTAACGTTTAGTTGGGAACACGAGCTGGCTAGCATAACCAGTATGTTTGTATTTTTAGTTTTTACAACTAACTTAGTCATTACCATTTCTCTTGAACGTTTGTATCACAATATACCTGATGGCTACCTCCATTTAATCATTAGCATATTGATGGTGGACAATTCAAGAGAAACCAGGAAATCTTTGTCTTATATAACCATCACATTAACATGTGTGTGAGAATAGATGTAGCTAGCATTACAGATTAGCCTCTGTTAACTAACTTACAACATTTACTCATTTAATGTTAGGTCGAATCTTTTAGACTGCAAATATTTCACTATCCATGACAATGAAATTTGACTTACCAAATGAACATGTAATAAACATCAAATTCGATGGGAATATAAGGAGAAGACAATGAAAAACAATATGTTTGACCACCAAAAATTGAAAAAAAATGGCTGCATATGTTGATGCCATCAAGCTCTTAAACGAACTCCAGCACAGAAAAGAGAGAACAAGGATCAGAGAAACTTGGTTAAGTTATAACGTTAGCTAGTTAATATAAAAAAGCAGCTACCTTAGCTAGCTAGCTAACATAGCCTAACGTTACTGTAAATGAGTCGGTGTCCTGACGTATAACGTTAACGGGGTAGGAAACACTAAAACACATTTTTTGAGATGTTAACTAATATCTAAGCATTGCCTCAGATGGATGAGAACAATAGTATGCATTATATCTACAATTTTTGGCAAAACGTTTAATTTCAGTATTTTAGCCGTTACATCGCCTATTCTTCTTCTTCCGGGGTTGAAAATGAAAAATGGGCTACGTCATTGAAAATGACGTTGAAGTGTACTTTTTGTACACTTGCGCGTAATCAGTTTCGCACTTTGTTACCGCCCCCAATATGGCTATATCCATTTGACAAGCAATATCGTTGTAGCCTACAGTTAGTCTCTTTCAATGTATTAGCTTTTTTCCAATTATGCTAGTTATTAAAATTGTAAATTCGTTTTTTCAATTCCAATAGTTTCAATTTACAAGCAATGACTGATGGGTCGCAAGTGTGCTTTCTCTGGGTGCAAGAGCATCAGCGGATTAACGTTAACAGTTACACTATGCCCAGGTTGAATTGGGGTATGCCAGCCAAAGGAATGCGGAAACGTTACCAAGCCAGACTGATATTTCTGTCCCTCCAAATGCGGTAAGTTAAATTAAGTGCAGCCTACGGCGTCTTGTTGGCTTGCTAACGTGATGGTTATCTTGTAGCCTCAAAGATATTTACTTGAGTTGTTTTTGTATCGTTAACCATAGTTAACTGGCCGGTGATATTTCACTGCCTTTTGGGTATAAGCTATAACGTTATGTTTGATACTGCATTGTCAATCTTACTGGCCTGGGGTCTGCTTCAGGATTGAAGCAGGAGTTACGGAGTTACGTTTGATGGATAACCGTTAACTGCACTATCTGGAACTCCCCACGGCTGGAACATGTATTTACTGAAATAAAAATGGTACTAGGTACAAAGTGATACAAGCCCCATGCTGTGCTTATGTTAACTTATGTCTTAGTTAAGTTATTTGGATAGCTAGATAGCTAGTAAACGTGCATTTGTAGATGGCTAGGATAACGTAGGTAAAAAAAAGCCAAAAGCCGTTCAGTTTCACTTGACACTCATTAGCCTACGTGTTGTATTTTTTCATGTTTGTATAGTCTGCAGGTAATGTTTGGTCAGAATGAATATTAGCTGACAAACGTTAATTTACTGGGCAGAACATCGATTTGAGTCTCCCATAGCGTAGCCTATAGCCTTCAGCAAACAGCCGTTTAGTTTCACTTGGCATTCGTTTACATATTTTATTGTCATGTTCGTGCAGCATAGCTACGTTAGATGAAACGTTATAGATGGCTAAAAAAACGAGTTAGTTTGAGAATGGAGTGATGGTGTGACGTGATGATTCGTATTTACAGAGTAACATAAGGTATTAATTGCGTATTTTAGTTATTCATTGTTCATTTATTTATTTTATTCGTTAAGTAGTTTGTGTACGGGCAGGTTAGACTTATTATGTGCTAACAATACTGGGCATAACATCGATTGACGCAGAATGAGATAGTCGAGTTCACAAGTGGGATAAAAGATAATTAGCTAGACTACCACTCAAACTTCTCTCTACGGCTGAAACTGATAGGGCTTCGGACTATTTCCTTCTTCATACTCCTGGTCGGTGGAAAGCCCAGAGCATTCCGGAGGAGAGATGTCCTCCACCTCGAAGAAGCCATTGACTGATATCACAGAATTAGTCAGCGATTAATACAGACTCCGTTTCACTCCATCTTTTCCCTTGTGGGCGTGTCTTCAGGGGGCGATAGCCTCTCTCCTCGCTCTCGCCCCTCCCTCTCTGCTGCTGCTTTCCACGCCCATTTAATTGCATTTTTCGAATTTGTGGTGTGGGCGGAGAGAGAATGTAACCGAGGGTTTCATAACCCTTTAATGGCACACCCGGTCGTGCCTTATTAGCCAGCGACTGTATTAAATGTCACAGAATTAACAAAATAGCTATTTTATGTAAATTTACTTCAAGTGACAGCTTACCTGAAAACCAGTAATGTTACGACAACTCCTTCTGAATACGAAGAGGACGTGACAGTTTGAAGAGTGAGCGCCTCTCCAACACTGGTCCAAAACCTACACATGGCTGGCTAAATGGCTGTAAGTCATCAAGGGTCTGAGCTATCGAACGAGCCCCAAACAATCACTCTGTTGCCAGATATGGAGTAGATGTGGATGGATCACTGCAAGAGTTATTTCTCCTGACTCATTTTCCTATAGAACTCTATGGGGAAAAAAGTCAGGAGAAACAACCCTTAAAGGGATCCGTCCACATCTACTCCATATCTGGCCGCAGAGTGATGGTTTGGGGCTTGTTAGACCCTTGATGACGTATAGCCATTTCGCCAGTCATGTGTTCCATACTGTACCAGTGTAATTTACAGCTGAATCTAGTCTCACCCCCCAATTCTCATAGAGATCAGTTCAAATGCAGAGAGGTTATAGTATCGCTTGTAACAGTACCTGAAAATAAGATATCGAGAGTCTTTTGATGTTGATTGGTCAGACTTCAGGAAGTAACAGCATGCAAAGGATATGCGACCAAATATTAAATATGATACTTTAAAAATATGTTAAAGCAAAGGGTATGAATACTTATGTAAATGAGAGATTTCCGTTTTCGATTTTTAATACATTTGCAAAAATTTCTAAAAACATGTTTTCACTTTGTCATTATGGGCTATTTTGTGTATAATTTTTAGACAAAAAATGAACTCAATCTTTTGTAGAATATGTCTGTAATGTAATAAAACGTGGAGAAGGTGAAAGGGGTATTCAGACTTTCCGGCTTGACTGTATATCTATGGGGGGAGTGACCGTGATCTCCTACGTGCTCTATATCGCCATCTGGTGTTTTGAAACTACATAGTATACCTTTAATGGGAAAATGCATGTACATTGTACATTTTCCACAACGAGCTAATAAACACCTTAAGCTCTGAACTCTGTGTATTTAGAAAGTCAACGGTCTGCTGAGTATAAATGCCAGAGACTATGCGGAGACTTCAAGCATTTTTATGTACAAAGCAAAATGTACTTGGCTATGAGGAAATGCATTGTAATAGCGCCCCTCTGGTGGTGGGCTCTGGTACATACATGTGTGACACACAGACAGACACAGACGCACATACGGGATCAAATCTCCCGATTTTTTGTAAAAACCAATCAAATAAAAATGCTGCTTAATGATTATATTGAATAGAGCTAAAATATCATGTTCAGGCTGCTGGAGATTGTGTGAAACACAACACTGCCCCCCTTTGGAAGCTCGGAAAATAACCCCCATAATTGTGTCACAGTGATGTCATAATGAGTAGAAGGAAGAGAAGCTGGTTCTGATCAGGAAGAGTTAAACCAGACTGTGAAAACCAATCAAACTCCTCCTGATAAGAGAGCTGGAGAGACTGCTCTAACACCAGTTTGGGACTGAGAAGTACAAACTTTCGTCTGGCTTCAATCATTGCACTTTAACAAAACTAAGACACTGGTCAGAGACAAATCAATTGTACAGCTCACACACCCCAAATGCCAAACCCCTCTCACCTCCACATCCTCACTAAACACAGCACACATCCCCAAAACACCACCCACCACCCCACAATCCCTACACACACCTCACCCACCACCCCGCAATCCCTACACACAGCTCATGCACCACCCCACACCCCCCACACACACACCTCACACACCCCAGTTGACCAGAACTGCAACACACAGCAGAAACGGCATTAGGATGGTAAGAATGCATGCCTGTGTTTACAAACCGTGTCTTTAGAGTGGCCCATTAGGAAGAAAAAGGGAGAGCCATGCTTGTCACTTTTCATGCACATGGAGAGGCTGGAAGGAACCATTCCTAAAGGAAGCGGAGGGACAGCCTAGACAAATCATTAGAGTTAACTCACAGCCAACCAGAAGCAGTCATACTGTTAGACAAATTGTTAGAATTAACCCACAGCCAATCAGATGTACACACACTGTTAGACTAATCATTAGAGTTAACCCACAGCAAATCAGAAGCATACATACTGTTAGACTAATCGTTAAGAGTTAACCCACAGCCAATCAGACGCACACATTCTCTACTGTTAGTCAAGAAGTATAGCTGCTGCTGCTTACAGAAATGACTACTGACAGAGACAAATAGTAGAAGCAGTGGGAGGTACTATATTAATGTAAAAGATGTATGTAATATTAATATAAACAGAGTAGACGATGTTCTGTGTATTGATTACAGGGGACAGAAAAGACGTTAGGAAGCAGGTCCCTAAAGAATAGCTGATATTTGGGGGGGGGCGACCCACCATATTCGGGGACCTGGCCTGTCCCTCTTTTCAGCAGCAGTCGAACCCGGCGCCCGCCGGCCTTGATGAGCTCGATGGCGTGGGCGTGAGTCATGTCACGTGTGGTCTCGCCATTGATCTCAATGATCTGGTCCCCCACCTGCGGCAGAGAACACGGCTGTCATGGAGACAGACCAGTCGTTATGGAGACCATGCTACGGCCAACCAGAAGCCACCCTGCATCAGCACTGGCACGGTCTGACTTAGTTACCGCACCGCTGGACACACCTACACACTTGAAAAGCAGCTTAACAGGATGAGCCACCCAGCAGCCCTGAAAAGCTCATAACTTTCAATGTGTCCCTCGGGCCAGAGAACACTAACCTTGTGTGCAGAAGGCTGTTCATGTGCCACTGCACCAAACTAAGAAACCAATTACTAGGATAAATGTAACTGGGCCCAGTTAATGGGAGGTAATTTGGGAGAGTGCAAGGTTCACAATGGAAGACAAAGGACTGGCCATTAAGTGTTATTACAGTAATCTGAGTGGGGGTTAGGGATGGAACATATTGGCCTTTGATCATCAGACACCCACTGGGGTCATCCCACAAGTTCTTAGTGTTCATTTCACACATCGCTGACCGTATTCATGAATTAACACTTACAACAATTACGTCAATCGTCGCAACTGTGCAGATCTCTCACTCCAATATGAAAATATTATGAAAATATGTCTGGTTCAGGGACGAGTGTTGCGGTATTTCTGGAACACGGCAGTCAGCTAAATCTTTTGTAGGAAACATTGACTTGCAAAATACATTCCTGGCAAAAGTAAATAATACATTTTGCCTGATGTGAACCTGAATTAAATACACATGACTGCTTTGGCCCTTAATTAATGGTGTTACAGACAGAACTAAGACCAGTTCAGGATGAGGTGCTAGTTTTCCTTCAGAAAGAGAGCTGCCTCTCATTTCCACCAGCTTTACAACTGCTGGTGGAAATGGGCAGTTTACCAGTGCTGGTGGAAATGGGCAGTTTACCAGTGCTAGTGGAAATAGGAAGTTTACCAGTGCTGGTGGAAATGGGAAGTTTACCAGTGCTGGTGGAAATGGGAAGTTTACCAGTGCTGGTGGAAATGGGAAGTTTACCAGTGCTAGTGGAAATGGGAAGTTTACCAGTGCTAGTGGAAATGGGAAGTTTACCAGTGCTAGTGGAAATGACCAGGGTACCAGTGCTGGTGGAAATGACCAGGTTACCAGTGCTGGTGGAAATGACCAGGTTACCAGTGCTGGTCGCTGATGAAGTGAGGCTTCTGAGCGTCACATGCACAGTGGAGAGAGCTCAGTACTTCACCAGCAGGGTGGAGGTATAGGGATATGAAGCAGGGTGGAGGTACAGACATATGGCGCAGGGTGGAGATACAGTGATATGGAGCAGAGTGGAGATACAGTGATATGGAGCAGAGTGGAGATACAGTGATATGGAGCAGGGTGGAGGTACAGTGATATGGAGTAGGATGGAGATACAGAGATATGGAGCAGGGTGGAGGTACAGTGATATGGAGTAGGATGGAGACACAGTGATATGGAGCAGGGTGGAGGTACAGACATATGGCGCAGGGTGGAGATACAGTGATATGGAGCAGAGTGGAGATACAGTGATATGGAGCAGAGTGGAGATACAGTGATATGGAGCAGGGTGGAGATACAGTGATATGGAGCAGGGTGGAGGTACAGTGATATGGAGTAGGATGGAGACACAGAGATATGGAGCAGGGTGGAGGTACAGTGATATGGAGCAGAGTGGAGATACAGTGATATGGAGCAGGGTGGAGATACAGTGATATGGAGCAGGGTGGAGGTACAGTGATATGGAGTAGGATGGAGACACAGAGATATGGAGCAGGGTGGAGGTACAGTGATATGGAGCAGAGTGGAGATACAGTGATATGGAGCAGGGTGGAGATACAGTGATATGGAGCAGGGTGGAGGTACAGACATATGGCGCAGGGTGGAGATACAGTGATATGGAGCAGAGTGGAGATACAGTGATATGGAGCAGAGTGGAGATACAGTGATATGGAGCAGGGTGGAGATACAGTGATATGGAGCAGGGTGGAGGTACAGTGATATGGAGTAGGATGGAGACACAGTGATATGGAGCAGAGTGGAGATACAGTGATATGGAGCAGAGTGGAGATACAGTGATATGGAGCAGGGTGGAGATACAGTGATATGGAGCAGGGTGGAGATACAGTGATATGGAGTAGGATGGAGACACAGAGATATGGAGCAGGGTGGAGGTACAGTGATATGGAGCAGAGTGGAGATACAGTGATATGGAGCAGGGTGGAGATACAGTGATATGGAGTAGGATGGAGACACAGAGATATGGAGCAGGGTGGAGATACAGTGATATGGAGCAGGGTGGAGGTACAGTGATATGGAGTAGGATGGAGACACAGAGATATGGAGCAGGGAGGAGGTACAGACATATGGAGCAGGGTGGAGATACAGTGATATGGAGAACAGACACACTTCTGTTCACCTCATAAACAGCCAGTTTCCCAACTCATACCATTTAACAGGACTGAGGAAAATCCACATTCAGTATTTGTGGACAAAAGGGATATTTGTGGACAAGACGGAAACAGGAGCTTGTAGAGCTTAATTTAAATCCACAGAACATCCCCAGAACTTATGTCACAAACCGGGATGTATTCTGCCTCTGCCTGAAGACTACACTGAAGAAACAGTGAGGTAATCAAGAGTTCAGAAGTAACACAATACAAAGATGTAACCCTTCCACAAACCTATTGATTGTTTATGAAGGAAATTAGCTTTTTAAACATTTCTCTAGTATATTAGTATTTAAAACTTTTCTCTGAACATCAGGAAAGTGAGAAAAGTTACTCAAAAAGCAAAAGCAGGAATGGGAGCCAGGCTTTAACTCCACAGAGTGCTAAGAGTGTTGAGAGTGCTGAGAGTGTTGAGAGTGCTGAGAGTGCTGAGAGTGTTGAGTGCTGAGAGTGTTGAGAGTGTTGAGAGTGCTGAGAGTGTTGAGAGTTCTGAGAGTTCTGAGAGTGTTGAGAGTGCTGAGAGTGCTGAGAGTTCTGAGAGTGTTGAGAGTTCTGATAGTGTTGAGAGTTCTGAGAGTGTTGAGTGTTGAGAGTGCTGAGAGTTCTGAGAGTGTTGAGAGTGCTGAGAGTGTTGAGAGTGCTGAGAGTGTTGAGAGTGTTGAGAGTTCTGAGAGTGCTGAGAGTGTTGAGAGTTCTGATAGTGTTGAGAGTGTTGAGAGTTCTGAGAGTGTTGAGAGTGCTGAGAGTGTTGAGAGTTCTGATAGTGTTGAGAGTGCTGAGAGTGTTGAGAGTGCTGAGAGTGCTGAGAGTGTTGAGAGTGCTGAGAGTGTTGAGAGTGCTGAGAGTGCTGAGTGCTGAGAGTGTTGAGAGTGTTGTGAGTTCTGAGAGTGTTGAGAGTTCTGAGAGTGTTGAGAGTGCTGAGAGTGTTGAGAGTGTTGAGAGTGTTGAGAGGGATATTTCTCACAGCAGAAGAGAGAGGACCATGCAGAGAGTTTTTGGAGTCAGTAAACCCACCACAAATCAAAACAGTGGAGAGGCTTCACTTTAGATTTACAGGGGAAACACCTTTCATTCCTTATTCACAAGACTGCTTTATTAGCACCATCCGAAGTAACAGACCTGTGAAAAATATCACCTAATAAAATTGATCAATATCTCAATCTCCATCAGGTCTGCAGTCAAATCCTTCTCAATTCAGTAAAAGTAGGAAATGAATTACAACTCAAATCCACAAATTGATAAAATGCCCTCAATGTACTATGATCATTTTTCCAGTCATTTTATTAATTTCCTGAATTTTCCGAACTGAAATAAGTCCAAACTCCAGAGGTAGTGCAGCGTGCTGGGAGAACACAACTTCCTGTAGTGACAAGAAATTACATCAGCGTACCCTCATTCTGCCGTTGCGGATGGCGGGCCCATCTTCAGCCAGGCGCAGGATGAACAGGTCCATCTTGTACTCCCTGCCCCCACGAATACTGAACCCAAATCCCTTTGCACTCTTCTCCAAATCCACTGTGAAGTAGTCAAAGTCCTGGGGAGACACACAGGTATACAGGTATGTACACTGCTATATGATACTCACACACAGGTATACAGGTATGTACACTGCTATATGATACTCACACACACACAGGTACTAGTATGTACACAGCTATACAAGGCTCTCTCTCACACACACACACAGGTTTACTAGTATACAGCTATACAAGGCTCACTCACACACAGGTATACAGGTATGTACACTGCTATATGATACTCACACACAGGTATGTAGACTGCTATATGATACTCACACACACACAGGTACTAGTATGTACACAGCTATACAAGGCTCTCTCTCTCACACACACACACACACAGGTTTACTAGTATACAGCTATACAAGGCTCACTCACACACAGTTATACAGGTATGTACACAGCTATATGAGGCTCACAAACACACACACATAAACACACACACCCAGGTACTAGTATGTACACAGCTATACAAGGCTCACACACAGGTATACAGGTATGTACACTGCTATATAATACACACACACACACAGCATGTCAGGACTGGGTTCACTTCTGTTTGAGTACAGTCTGTTCAGAAAATTAACTGAAATGAATTAAATGTATTTTAAAATGGCCATAAAGATGAGCCCCAGCCCTGGATGTTGTGCACATATTTATTGCTTGTTACCTTATGTGATCTGTAGTCTGTGATTATAATTGGGTTGGTTACCTGTAGTAGCTTATATTGTCTGTATAATGTAGTAGGCTTTTTACCTGTAGCTGTCTGTAGTCTGGGATTGGGAACTGGCGTGCATCGGGGGAGTGCTGTCTGTAGTCCATCATGGGGGGGTGTCGGTAATCCAGGGTAGGGGGTTGACGGTAATCCGCCACAGGAGGATGTCTGTAGTCCACCGGGGGCTGTCGGTAATCTGTGAATGGCGGCTGTCGGATGTCGGGTTTCACGTCCTGCCTGGCCTTCACCTCGGACCTGTAGCAAACAAACAAGCCAATTACAGGAATCCAACACTGCCGTCAACACTGTGCCCAACACCGCGCAATGCACTCTCCATAATAACACCCCTTTCCTTATGGGTTATGGAACTCTGATACAGTAATATAATGCAACAGTCATCAAGTTCAGAGCAGAAGATGAGATAGATCATCACAACACGATGACAAGGAATCCATCTTAAGACCTACCACTCAACACTGCATGAAAACAGAAGTATCTGGAAGATATCCGACCTGTTAAATTTCAGTGATTTAACAGGCCGCGTGTCAGTAGTTTCCTGTGTCGACACATACACTGTATATTTACAGAAACTTCTGCACACTCCCGGGCCACATCTGTGATTGGGGATTTCTGGACTTGGATATTTTCGATTAAGAGAGGTGGACGACCATGTCTGGTCATTAATGCCAAGTTTCTGGACAAGAACACCTTGGTGCATGGGATTATGTCCCCAGACATGCATCCACAAAAGACCAGACGCAATCCGTTTTTTGTATTTGTATTTGTGCATTGTAGTGTATGTCCTGTAAATGCATCTTTTAATGCAGT
Organism: Ilyophis sp. 1 JC-2022; assembly: GCA_022702515.1. Lineage (NCBI taxonomy): Eukaryota > Metazoa > Chordata > Actinopteri > Anguilliformes > Synaphobranchidae > Ilyophis > Ilyophis sp. 1 JC-2022. The sequence goes on along the minus strand of CM040404.1, from coordinate 121,442,044 downwards.
GCAAAACACAAGAACAGCTGACTGTGCTGCACTCCATTACATTACATTACATTACATTATAGACGCTCTTATCCAGAGCGACGTACATAGTGCATTTCCGAACTAGTAACAAGTGCGTTAAAACAATCCTAAAAAGGTAAACACGAATCTAAGTACTAGGCGCAGTCAGTATGATTGGGGATTTTTAAAAAATGTATTTTATAAAAAAAAAATTGGGGGGGGGGGTCCAATATGTGGTCTGGCAGTAAGGCAGCAAATATGTGTATAACTCAGCGGTCCGTCAGAGCTGTGATGTCAGAGGGTAGCCTGAAAGGGTAGGGCCCTTTTGCTGTCTCACAGACCTGAGGGCCGTACTCTACCCTGAAATACCTTCGCTTTAGAAGCCAGCGAAGCTTCTGCACATTACCGACAAGTTAAAAAAAAACATATTTATTTAAACAATATTCAGAAAATGATTGTACGATTTCAATAACACAACTGACTGAAAATTCTCAGGAATCAACAGGAGTGTTTTCACATCTTACCCGTACTGAAAGAGTTATGCTTTTTCACCGATGCATTTACCCCAGGTGTGCTAACAACCCGCTGAAAAGGTCTACATGAAAGCAGCATATAACAGAAATGTGTCCAGTGATATCACAAGATGCATTGGGAGGTCTTATGGCTGGGTTACTCTACCTGCTGTCGTGGGCATAAATCTGGGGTGGCGGGGCAGAACCAGGGGCAGGACCTGGGGCGGAGCCTGTTGGGACCTGGGTAACAGGGCTCTGCTGGGTAACTGTGCTGGGTTGGGTGACTGTGCTGGGTTGGGTCACCATGCTGGGTTGCGTGACCATGCTAGGTTGGGTGACCACGCTGGGTTGGGTGACTGTGCTGGGTTGGGTGACCACGCTGGGTTGGGTGACCACGCTGGGCTGGGTCACCATGCTGGGTTGGGTCACTGTGTTGGGTTGGGTTACTGTACTGGGCTGTGCTACAGGACTCGGCTGGGTTACAGGACTGTGCTGCTGGGCCATAGGGCTCTGCTTCTCAGAGCTGGGTGCTGAGGGAGGACTGTGCAGCTCTGCAATTCACACACACACACACACACACACACACACACCCACACACACACACACACACACAGTGTAAGAGAGAGAAGAACTCATAACTACATCACACTTCAGTCGCACAGCTGGAGACAAACATTCCCAAGGGCTTTATCTGCATTTAAAAAGAGCCCAACAAGGATGCACATGGATTCTCCTCACTTACAAAACAATGACACAGATACTCCTTAGTAAAAAAATCTCACACAGGTTCCCCTTTCAGGAGAGGTCAGAGAGATTCCCCTATAGGGGGAGGGGTCAGAGAGATTCCCCTATAGGGGGAGGGGTCAGAGAGATTCCCCTATAGGGGGAGGGGTCAGATAGATTCCCCTTTAGGGAGGGGTCAGATAGATTCCCCTTTAGGGAGAGGTCAGAGAGATTCCCCTATAGGGGGAGGGGTCAGATAGATTCCCCTTTAGGGAGAGGTCAGAGAGATTCCCCTTTAGGGAGGGGTCAGAGAGATTCCCCTTTAGGGAGGGGTCAGATAGATTCCCCTTTAGGGAGAGGTCAGAGAGATTCCCCTATAGGGGGAGGGGTCAGAGAGATTCCCCTTTAGGGAGAGGTCAGAGAGATGTCAGAGAGATTCCCCTTTAGGGAGAGGTCAGAGAGAGGAGAGATTCCTAGGGGGGGGGGGGGTCAGAGAGATTCCCCTTTAGGGGGAGGGGGTCAGATAGATTCCCCCCTAGGGGGGGGGGGATCAGATCCCCCCTATAGGGGGAGGGGTCAGAGAGATTCCCCTTTAGGGAGAGGTCAGAGAGATGTCAGAGAGATTCCCCTTTAGGGAGAGGTCAGAGAGATTCCCCTATAGGGGGAGGGGTCACAGAGATTCCCATTTAGGGAGGGATCAGAGAGATTCCCCTTTAGAGAGGGGTCACAGAGATTCCCCTTTAGGGAGGGGTCCGGCAGATCCGCACCTTCCTGCTGTACAATGTGCAGAGTGACACTGAGCCCAGCATCCTTGATGAGTTTGACGATGTCGGCGTGCGGCATGCTGATGATAGACTGGCTGTTCACTGCCAGGATGCGATCCCCCACCTTCAGCTTCCCACAACGATCAGCCGGGCTGCCCTCAATGATGCGGCCGATCTTATGGGGTACAGCTGGAGAGGGAAAAAACACACATACAGAAACACACACACACACACACACAGAATGTCCGGTGAGTAAATGATCAGTCCTGAAGAATGCACTATGTTGTACACATGAGTATATTACTCTAAAATATACTCCAGTCTGCCCCAGACCTGAAGGCTGCTGCATGCGTAAGTTTATCATTGAGAAGAGCAGGAAAATGCACCACATATTTTACTGAGCTTTTCAAAGCATTCCACAGCTGCAGTACTAACAGAGAATCACCCAGAACGAGCTCATTGCTCACTAATCTGCTTCTGTACACTCCAGTCTCAAATATAGCAGCTCAATCATTATTCAAAAAATAATGTGTATTGGTACAATGTACCACTGCATACGTTTCTCTGGAAGTGAACACTTACTGATAGTGGAGCTCTCTGGTAAGGAGTAGTGAACATTCACTGATAGTGGGGCTCTCTGGTAGGGATTAATGAACACTTACTGATAGTGGAGCTCTCTGGTAGGGATTAGTGAACACTCACTGATAGTGGAGCTCTCTGGTAGGGAGTAGTGAACACTTACTGATAGTGAAGCTCTCTGGCAGGGATTAGTGAACACTCCCTGATAGTGGAGCTCTCTGGTAGGGATTAGTGAACACTTACTGATAGTGGAGCTCTCTGGTAGGGAGTAGTGAGCACTTACTGATAGTGGAGCTCTGAGAAAAATTTGTGAACACTCACTGATCGTGGAGCTCTCTGGTAGGGAGTAGTGAACACTCACTGATAGTGGAGCTCTCTGGTAGGGAGTAGTGAACACTCACTGATAGTGGAGCTCTCTGGTAGGGAGCAGTGAACACTCACTGATAGTGGAACTCTCTGGTAGGGAGTAGTGAACACTCACTGATAGTGGAGCTCTCTGGTAGGGAGTAGTGAACACTCACTGATAGTGGAGCTCTCTTGTAGGGAGTAGTGAACACTCACTGATAGTGGTGCTGGTCTCTGGTCGGTTCAATGAGCTGATGATGACGAATCCAAAACCTTCATTCTCTTTCCGGTGGATGATGACATCACTAGTCTGCAAGCGGTGGGAAGCAAACCGCTCTGGGGGGGAGGAGCCGGGGGCTGGGGGCGGGGCACCACTGTGGTTGCTGGGAAATGTGGCTGTCGCGAAGTCGCTCCTCGGAGAGCTGTGTTGCGTTGACACCGAGCCAGGGCTCCGCCCATTCTCTGGACATGCTTCACCTGCAGGGGGCGACATAGAGGGTGTGTCACAGGCAGCACAGTGGAGGAGGGGCTAGAGCAGGGCTTCCCAAGACCCACTTTATGAGTGAACATTTTCTGTGACTGCATTTTATCAAAATGTAACCTAAAGTGTTCAAAATGTAGAATTAAAATGTTTAAACATCTGTGAAAAGGACTGTATGAACACACCACCTCCTGCAGTCAGGGAAACAGGAGCAGACTTGAATTTACATTACATTACATTACAGGCATTTAGCAGACGCTCTTATCCAGAGCAACTTACACAACTTCTTATTGCATTTATCCATTCATACAGCTGGATATATACTGAAGCAATTCAGGTTAAGTACCTTGCTCAAGGGTACAACAGCAGTGTCCTACCTGGGAATCAAACCTGCAACCTTTCAGTTACAAGTCCAGCCCCTTAACCATTATACTACACTGCCGCCCAATTTGACTGGTGTGTGTGTGTGTGTGTGTGTGTGTGTGTGTGTGTGTGTGTGTGTGTGTGTGTGTGTGTGTGTGTGTGTGTGTGTGTGTGTGTGTGTGTGTGTGTGTGTGTGTGTGTGTTTGTTATAGTGTGCAAGTGCGTGCACACTATGTGTGTGCGTCTGTGTGTAATAGTGTGTGCGTGTTTTTGTGTGTTGTAGCGTGTGTTGTAAGAGCAAAAGGATGACTGTCGTCACATAGCGGAGTTTATCTTATTGCTTCACCTGGAAGGCCCTGAGTGAGTCACACCCGCTCAGCACGTCTCTTTCAATCTTTATTTCAAGCCTTCACCTCCCGTGACCCTGGCCAGCATCAGATATAGCTCATTTGTATGCAGGTAAAACATGAGCAGAAAAAATCCCCTTGGATAAAATGCTCCGGCTCAGGAATAAGGGAAAGATCTCTGACAAAGGGAAGTAGAGACATCATCAACCCAATCAGCCCTGTTTAAACCTCATTACACCGCAGAGATTAAGGAGCTTTTAGCAGCCGATAAAACGCGGGCCGAGGGCTCAGAGAACAGAGCTGAGGAACGGAAGGCACGCCGCCAACAGGAGATAGACAGCCCAATCGCAGTCAGGCTAATAGCAGACCAACCATTCACAGACAGGCTAATCACAAAGATAGACCAATTGCAGAGAGGGAGTCAGACGTAACCATGGGGGGGGTGAGCTGCACGCCACCAACAGGAGATAGACAGGCTAACCGCAGATCAGCCAATAGCATACATGGTAATTACATATGAGTCAATTGCAGATGAAAAAATCACAGACAAGCTAATCGCAGACCAACCAATCCCAAACAGGCTAATCACAGAAAGAGCAAGTCAAACATGAGCATGGGGGGGGGTCACAAACCTCAGAACCTCTGGCTTATTAATGAGTGTGATGAACCCACAGTGACCCCTACTGGCTGATCAAAACACAGGCGAACCACAGAGCACCATAGCGTGCAGTCTCAGAAGAGCACTCACACCAGCAGTGCCTCGTTGGGACAGGTACAGATAATCCCACACAATGATAATTAGCAACCTGATTGTTCACACGCACAACATGAGCACAGGTATACCTATGTTAGTCAGCACAGGTAAGATCTACTGTTTCAGACAGCACAGGTAAGGTCTCCTACACTGCCTGGCCAAGGTCTAGGCTCAGCAACATTATGCAGCAATAAAATTAAGTCAGCTGAGTACCTGAATGTACTGAATGACCAGGTTATCTCATCAATGGGCATATTCCAGGACGACAATGCCAAGATTGATCGGGCTCAAATAGTGAAAGAGTGGTTCAGGAAGCATGAGAAATCATTTTCACACATGAATTAGGCACCTGACCCCATTGAAAGTCTTTGGGATGTGCTGGAGAAGACTTTATAGAGTGGTTCAACTCTCCCGTCGTCAATACAAGATTTCGGCCAAAAATGTATGCAACTCTTGATGGAAATAAATGTTGTGACGTTGCATAAGGTTGTCGAAACAATGCCACGACGAATGTGCGCCATAATCAAAGCTAAAGGCGGTCCAACACAATATTAGAGCGTGCAACTTTTTTTTTGGCCAGGCAGTGTATGTTAGTCAGCACAGGTAAAGTCTACTGTGTTAGTCAGCACAAGTAAGGTCTCCTGTGTTAGACAGCACAGGTAAGTTATCCTATGTCAGTCAGCACATGCAAGTTATCCTGTGTCAGTCGGCACAGGTAAAGTCTACTGTGTTAGTCAGCACAGGTAAGGTCTCCTGTGTCAGTCAGCACAGGTAAGGTCTCCTGTGTCAGTCAGCACAGGTAAAGTCACATGTGTTAGTCAACACAGGTAAAGTCGACTGTGGTAGCACAGGTAAGTGTATTGCAGGTGCTGGGCTGGCTCACCTGTAAGCTGGATCCTCCTTCTCACGGTCATGGTCACCTGGCCATTACGGGCGGCAGCGTGCATCAAGTCGATAACATATCTGTGCGTCTGTCCCGCTACAGGTATTCTGTCCACAGACACCAGCTCATCTCCTGGCCTCAAACGCCCGTCCCGATCTGCAGGACTGTTCTCAATGATCGCTCCAATCAGGATCTGTTCAGGTAAACTGCCGTTAGTACACCCTGCAGGGTCAGGGGTCATAGGTCATATGTCCAGGACGTTGGAATCGAATACTCAGAATGTGTACAAACCCATAAAATTTATCAGAGGGTAATATACGTATAATAATAGTTTACACACACATGCAAATATATACTTAATATACATTAATCAGCTTTATTTTACATTTCACAGATCACAAAGAGGTTGCAACATTAACCCTGTGTAACATTAACTATTACTGTAACAATAACTAAATGTGTAATATTAATGAAAAATGGAACATAAAACAAAAAAATTAAATGTGTAATATTAATTAGCAAAGTAACATCAATTTAAAGTGTAACATTAAATAACTGTAAGGTTAAATTACAGTGTAAACAGTATGTAACTAGCAGCACAACATTACCTAGTAGTGTAACATAGCCTAGCAGTGTAACATTAGCTTACAGTGTAACATCAGCTTACAGTTTATCAGCACAGTGCAACATTAGCTGACAGTGTAACAGTGTTAGTTTACACTGAGTGTACAATGGTCACACCCTCTCTCACAGTATGTGAGATGGGGGATTAGAACCCATCTGAAATGAGCGGTATGTGGGAGATTAGCAAATACAATGGCAGAATTCCTTGTGTGAGTAATTAATGAGTTAGATGGTGAGATTCAAACCCGTGTCATATGAGCAGTGTGCGGGGGATTAGTGAGTAAAAGGGCGGGATTTGAACCCGTCCCATACGAGCCTTGTCACAAGTCTCCAGACTCACAGGCTGGCCGGCCTCATCACCCCCAAGAATCCGAAACCCAAACCCGGACTTCTGCCGCCTCAGGTGTACCTCCAGCTCCTGGAACTCCAGCCCTGAAGCTGGGTCAGAACAGATCCCAGTGAGAACAGAACCGGGGTCCAAACACAGCTCACCCCACCTTCCTTCAGTTACACACACCCTGTCCCTCATTCTCTCCACATAGGGCAGAAACAGCGAAACACCTGTGTACTGCAGTAAGCCAACCAGAACGCTGCATCAGCCTCTGTGCAGGCGTTTAGCACTCAGGCAGTGTTACAATACTGTGCATCGCAGAGTTAAATCACACGGGACACTGGCTAACAGGTCAGATGCACGCAGGGAAAGCCCAGTGTCAAAAGCAAATGCAAAAAAAGACGGAAAAAGAAACCAGGATGGCATCAGCAAACATGCCTGTGAGCGAACTAATTTTAAACAATCCACAAACATTACGCAAACGTTACACAAAGGCAGAGTTATGCGTGGAGCATGCAGGTGTACTTGCCAGCAGAGGCATTTCTAGCGGCAGTGTTTGGTAGGCCAGGTTCTAAACAGAGAGACCGAGGAAGCACTGTGAACACACCCTGAATATTAACACTGTGAACATTACCCCCTGAATATTAACACTGTGAACATTAACACCCTGAATATTAACACTGTGGATATTAACACCCTGAATATGAACACTGTGAACATTAACACCCTGACTATTAAGACCGTAAACATTAACACCGTGAATATGAACACTGTGAACATTAACACCCTGACTATTAAGACCGTAAACATTAACACCGTGAATATTAACACCCTGCATATTAACACTGTGGATATTAACACACCCTGGATATTAACACTGAACATTAACACCCTGAATATTAACACTGTGGATATTAACACCCTGAATATTAACACTGTGAACATTAACACCCTACATATTAACACTGTGGATATTAACACCCTGAATATTAACACTGTGAACATTAACACCCTACATATTAACACTGTGGATATTAACACCCTGAAAATTAACACCGTGAATATTAACACCCTGCAAATTAACACTGTGAACATTGACACCTTGAATATTAACACCGTGAACATTAACACCCTGAATATTAACAACGTGAACATTAACACCCTGAATATTAACACCCTGCATATTAACACTGTGGATATAAACACAGTGAGCATTAACACCTTAAATATTAACACTATGAAAATCAACACCCTGACCATTAACACCATGTGCTTTAACACCCTAATATTAACACTATGAACATTAACACCATGACCATTAACACCATGAGCATTAACACCCTGAACATTAACACTCAAAAGGAATGTCTCCCTGACATGCAGGAGACACTTTTCCTCTCCTGTTCTTAAGTCATCTCATGACTGCAGACTCAGGGCTTCTGCAAAATGAGAACCTATATGTGGTAAATAGAATAAGCTCATCTATCACATGAAGCCTGCAGAAGGGGTAGCACCTAAATGTAAAGGAATAACTCCACATCGGAGAGGTGATGACTATTCTGTGCACGGGCATGTTCACCGTCTGGCCGGCCAGCTCCGCTGAGTGCTAATTAGGTTGATGTGCACCCCCTAGAGGAGCAAACTCTCAGTGCATCACTAAAACCCTTCCCGGGGTATGGGGTTAGATTACATCATTCGCTTTAAAGACTTCCATTTGCACACAGAGGACTTGCTCTCTGTCATGGCCCCTCTGTGCCTGGGATCAGATCAAACAGTATCTATCTCTGGGAGGGAAGGCTTGTCTGGAATTTTGGGTTTTGCCGTTTTTTCAGGAAATTGCTCTATTGTCAAGAGTGACGGTTTATGACAGAACAGAAGACACACAGGACACAGTCAGTAACACAGAGTACAGTCAGTACCACAGGACACAGTCAGTAACACAGAGTACAGTCCATACCACAGAACACAGTCCTTACGACAGAACACAGTCCGTACTTTAAAGCACACACCCCTTACCTCCTTGGCTTGCAGGTAATACACAGGTATCTACAGCACACAGCCTGTAGTAACTGCCCTTCTCTGTACTGCTGAAGAGTCATAATTGCTGGCAGGACGTTTCCATTTCAAAATGAGGTCATATGCCCACATCCATCTTTATTATTATGGACTGAATTCATCATGCAGTTCGGCACACTTCATTGAAAAATTTCCCAGAAACAGTGGGCAAACAGACCCCAGGTTGAGCACAGCACACATTCCTGGTGCTGTTTAATAGCTGTAATATTGGCACTGGAGAGGCCGAGAGTGAGGGATGTAAACGGGGTCTCTGCTCTCTGGTAAAACCTTTATGAGTAATCCCCATAAGAGTGACAGCAGGGAGAAACCAGAGTAACACACATCACACACTAGCAGAGTGTGTGCACAGTCTGCCCTCAAATCCACACACGCCACATCTCAGCTAAAACACAGCTAAACACAAGTACCCCCTGCAGCACCTCAACACTGCTTACCTCGAGATCTGCACTGATTTTAACATTCAATTGGAAAACACAAACATAAAAAGATGACAATAAAGGACATTGTATATTTCCATATTTCTGGGACACAGGATGTTATCCATGAATAGTAAGCAGAGCTGAGCTGTGCACATTGGAGTTTGTCCAGCACAGCACAGCTGTCCTGTGTTGGGTAGGACTGGGTTGCGTATTTAAGGTTCCCCATCGGCAACTCAAGACTCTCCCAATATTGGCCACCAGCAACAGCATAGTAAAAGTCTCCAAGTTGGCCTTCAGTGCTTTTCTCTTTGACAAACATGCAATTTGTTTTTGGGCTACGCTAATGTACCAATCTCTGGCTGAAATAGCAGCCCGACAGATCATGTTTGGTTGCATTGCAGTCCAACTGGGTGCTAATGCTGGCAGTTGGCATGGAGACCAGAGTGACCTTGCCACGGGATAGCCACAGTTGGCTCCCATAATACCATCTGTTGGTGGAAATTGAGTGTGACTTTTAGAATGCCAACATTGTCTGCTGTCTGATCAGAGACTATTGAGAGATGTAGTGTGGCAGTACTGCACCAATACAAGCTGCTGATAGACTGGCGAGTGTGTGTGTGTGTGTGTGTGTGTGTATGTATGGGTGTGTGAGTATGTGTTTTTCTGAAAATTAGTATGTGTGTGTGTGTATTTGTGACTGCGTGTATATTTATGTGCTGTATGCCTGTATGGGTATGTGCTTTGTGTGCGTGTGTATGTGAGTGAGTGTGTGCTTTGTGTGTGTGTGTGTACCTGTATAGTGTGTGTGTGTGACTGTGTGCTACTCACGCCTGCTCTCGTAGATGGCTCTAGATTTCTCGTACAGGTCGTAGGGGTCGGGCTTGCTCAGGTCGAAGCCTTCGGCAGAGTCTGGCACTGAAGCTCGGTGAAGGAGGTGTGCAGGATAGGGGGCGCTATGGGGCAGGACGGTCAGAGGACTCCCCTGCTGCAAGTCCCACTGCTCAAGCACCTGAGAACACACGGCCAGGTCCTCAGGTATCACCACACAGAGCAGCGGAAACACAGGGCCAGGTCCTCAGGTATCACCACACAGAGCAGCGGAAACACACGGCCAGGTCCTCAGGTATCACCACACAGAGCAGCGGAAACACAGGGCTGTGGCTGATCCACATATACCCGCTGTCCTTAAAAACACACCAGCACACTGTAACTAAAGGCACACGTGCTGTAGAAGAGCTATAACAGGCCGTTAGCACACTAACTGTAACTATGGTCGCAAATGTGTTACAGAACACAGATTAGAAGCCATTTGCATAGTTTGCCTATAGTTACACATGAGTTATAGAAAAGTTAAGCGCTCTGCTGGACCTCACAGGCTGCACAGTACAGTGATAATGTGGCCATTTCTGTATGGACCTGGCTTTGTGCCCCCGGGGCATCGCCATTCTGAAACAGGAAAGGGCCTTCCCCAAACTGTTGCCACAAAGTTGAAAGCACAGAATCATCTAGAACAGTGGTCTCCAACCCTGTTCCTGGAGAGCTATCATCCTGTGGGTTTTCACTCCAATCCGAACAAAGCACACCTCATTCCACAGCTAGAGATCTTGCTGAGAATCAGTAGAATCAGGTGTGCCAAATTAGGATTTAAATGAAAACCTACAGGACAGTAGCTCTGTCATTGAATGCTGTGGCATTAAGATTAACCTTCACTAGAATTTAGGGGCTTAGATCGAACCATGAAAACCAGCCCCAGACCAAGGGGTGTCCGGATACTTTTGGCCATATAGTGTATGTGTTACTCTTGGCAGTGCAGTTATAATGTGAGTATACTGTATGTGTGTTACTCTTGGCAGTGCAGTTATAATGTGAGTATACTGTATGTGTGTTACTCTTGGCAGTGCAGTTATAATGTGAGTATACTGTATGTGTGTTACTCATGGCAGTGCAGTTGTAATGTGAGTATACTGTATGTCTGTTACTCTTGGCAGTGCAGTTATAATGTGAGTATACTGTATGTGTGTTACTCATGGCAGTGCAGTTGTAATGTGAGTATTCTGTATGTGTGTTACTCTTGGCAGTGCAGTTATAATGTGAGTATACTGTATGTGTGTTACTCTTGGCAGTGCAGTTATAATGTGAGTATACTGTATGTGTGTTACTCTTGGCAGTGCAGTTATAATGTGAGTATACTGTATGTCTGTTACTCTTGGCAGTGCAGTTATAATGTGAGTATACTGTATGTGTGTTACTCATGGCAGTGCAGTTGTAATGTGAGTATTCTGTATGTGTGTTACTCATGGCAGTGCAGTTATAATGTGAGTATACTGTATGTGTGTTACTCATGGCAGTGCAGTTATAATGTGAGTATACTGTATGTGTGTTACTCATGGCAGTGCAGTTATAATGTGAGTATACTGTATGTGTGTTACTCTTGGCAGTGCAGTTATAATGTGAGTATTCTGTATGTGTGTTACTCATGGCAGTGCAGTTATAATGTGAGTATACTGTATGTGTGTTACTCTTGGCAGTGCAGTTATAATGTGAGTATTCTGTATGTGTGTTACTCATGGCAGTGCAGTTATAATGTGAGTATACTGTATGTGTGTTACTCATGGCAGTGCAGTTATAATGTGAGTATACTGTATGTGTGTTACTCATGGCAGTGCAGTTATAATGTGAGTATACTGTATGTGTGTTACTCATGGCAGTGCAGTTATAATGTGAGTATACTGTATGTGTGTTACTCATGGCAGTGCAGTTATAATGTGAGTATACTGTATGTGTGTTACTCATGGCAGTGCAGTTATAATGTGAGTATACTGTATGTGTGTTACTCTTGGCAGTGCAGTTATAATGTGAGTATACTGTATGTGTGTTACTCTTGGCAGTGCAGTTATAATGTGAGTATACTGTATGTGTGTTACTCTTGGCAGTGCAGTTATAATGTGAGTATACTGTATGTGTGTTACTCTTGGCAGTGCAGTTATAATGTGAGTATACTGTATGTGTGTTACTCTTGGCAGTGCAGTTATAATGTGAGTATACTGTATGTGTGTTACTCTTGGCAGTGCAGTTATAATGTGAGTATACTGTATGTGTGTTACTCATGGCAGTGCAGTTATAATGTGAGTATACTGTATGTGTGTTACTCATGGCAGTGCAGTTATAATGTGAGTATACTGTATGTGTGTTACTCATGGCAGTGCAGTTATAATGTGAGTATACTGTATGTGTGTTACTCATGGCAGTGCAGTTATAATGTGAGTATACTGTATGTGTGTTACTCTTGGCAGTGCAGTTATAATGTGAGTATACTGTATGTGTGTTACTCTTGGCAGTGCAGTTATAATGTGAGTATACTGTATGTGTGTTACTCATGGCAGTGCAGTTATAATGTGAGTATACTGTATGTGTGTTACTCATGGCAGTGCAGTTATAATGTGAGTATACTGTATGTGTGTTACTCATGGCAGTGCAGTTATAATGTGAGTATACTGTATGTGTGTTACTCATGGCAGTGCAGTTATAATGTGAGTATACTGTATGTGTGTTACTCATGGCAGTGCAGTTATAATGTGAGTATACTGTATGTGTGTTACTCATGGCAGTGCAGTTATAATGTGAGTATACTGTATGTGTGTTACTCATGGCAGTGCAGTTATAATGTGAGTATACTGTATGTGTGTTACTCATGGCAGTGCAGTTATAATGTGAGTATACTGTATGTGTGTTACTCATGGCAGTGCAGTTATAATGTGAGTATACTGTATGTGTGTTACTCTTGGCAGTGCAGTTATAATGTGAGTATACTGTATGTGTGTTACTCATGGCAGTGCAGTTATAATGTGAGTATACTGTATGTGTGTTACTCATGGCAGTGCAGTTATAATGTGAGTATACTGTATGTGTGTTACTCTTGGCAGTGCAGTTATAATGTGAGTATACTGTATGTGTGTTACTCATGGCAGTGCAGTTATAATGTGAGTATACTGTATGTGTGTTACTCTTGGCAGTGCAGTTATAATGTGAGTATACTGTATGTGTGTTACTCTTGGCAGTGCAGTTATAATGTGAGTATACTGTATGTGTGTTACTCTTGGCAGTGCAGTTATAATGTGAGTATACTGTATGTGTGTTACTCTTGGCAGTGCAGTTATAATGTGAGTATACTGTATGTGTGTTACTCTTGGCAGTGCAGTTATAATGTGAGTATACTGTATGTGTGTTACTCTTGGCAGTGCAGTTATAATGTGAGTATACTGTATGTGTGTTACTCATGGCAGTGCAGTTATAATGTGAGTATACTGTATGTGTGTTACTCATGGCAGTGCAGTTATAATGTGAGTATACTGTATGTGTGTTACTCATGGCAGTGCAGTTATAATGTGAGTATACTGTATGTGTGTTACTCATGGCAGTGCAGTTATAATGTGAGTATACTGTATGTGTGTTACTCATGGCAGTGCAGTTATAATGTGAGTATACTGTATGTGTGTTACTCATGGCAGTGCAGTTATAATGTGAGTATACTGTATGTGTGTTACTCATGGCAGTGCAGTTATAATGTGAGTATACTGTATGTGTGTTACTCATGGCAGTGCAGTTATAATGTGAGTATACTGTATGTGTGTTACTCATGGCAGTGCAGTTATAATGTGAGTATACTGTATGTGTGTTACTCATGGCAGTGCAGTTATAATGTGAGTATACTGTATGTGTGTTACTCATGGCAGTGCAGTTATAATGTGAGTATACTGTATGTGTGTTACTCATGGCAGTGCAGTTATAATGTGAGTATACTGTATGTGTGTTACTCATGGCAGTGCAGTTATAATGTGAGTATACTGTATGTGTGTTACTCATGGCAGTGCAGTTATAATGTGAGTATACTGTATGTGTGTTACTCATGGCAGTGCAGTTATAATGTGAGTATACTGTATGTGTGTTACTCATGGCAGTGCAGTTATAATGTGAGTATACTGTATGTGTGTTACTCATGGCAGTGCAGTTATAATGTGAGTATACTGTATGTGTGTTACTCATGGCAGTGCAGTTATAATGTGAGTATACTGTATGTGTGTTACTCATGGCAGTGCAGTTATAATGTGAGTATACTGTATGTGTGTTACTCATGGCAGTGCAGTTATAATGTGAGTATACTGTATGTGTGTTACTCATGGCAGTGCAGTTATAATGTGAGTATACTGTATGTGTGTTACTCATGGCAGTGCAGTTATAATGTGAGTATACTGTATGTGTGTTACTCATGGCAGTGCAGTTATAATGTGAGTATACTGTATGTGTGTTACTCATGGCAGTGCAGTTATAATGTGAGTATACTGTATGTGTGTTACTCATGGCAGTGCAGTTATAATGTGAGTATACTGTATGTGTGTTACTCATGGCAGTGCAGTTATAATGTGAGTATACTGTATGTGTGTTACTCATGGCAGTGCAGTTATAATGTGAGTATACTGTATGTGTGTTACTCATGGCAGTGCAGTTATAATGTGAGTATACTGTATGTGTGTTACTCATGGCAGTGCAGTTATAATGTGAGTATACTGTATGTGTGTTACTCATGGCAGTGCAGTTATAATGTGAGTATACTGTATGTGTGTTACTCATGGCAGTGCAGTTATAATGTGAGTATACTGTATGTGTGTTACTCATGGCAGTGCAGTTATAATGTGAGTATACTGTATGTGTGTTACTCATGGCAGTGCAGTTATAATGTGAGTATACTGTATGTGTGTTACTCATGGCAGTGCAGTTATAATGTGAGTATACTGTATGTGTGTTACTCATGGCAGTGCAGTTATAATGTGAGTATACTGTATGTGTGTTACTCATGGCAGTGCAGTTATAATGTGAGTATACTGTATGTGTGTTACTCATGGCAGTGCAGTTATAATGTGAGTATACTGTATGTGTGTTACTCATGGCAGTGCAGTTATAATGTGAGTATACTGTATGTGTGTTACTCATGGCAGTGCAGTTATAATGTGAGTATACTGTATGTGTGTTACTCATGGCAGTGCAGTTATAATGTGAGTATACTGTATGTGTGTTACTCATGGCAGTGCAGTTATAATGTGAGTATACTGTATGTGTGTTACTCATGGCAGTGCAGTTATAATGTGAGTATACTGTATGTGTGTTACTCATGGCAGTGCAGTTATAATGTGAGTATACTGTATGTGTGTTACTCTTGGCAGTGCAGTTATAATGTGAGTATACTGTATGTGTGTTACTCTTGGCAGTGCAGTTATAATGTGAGTATACTGTATGTGTGTTACTCTTGGCAGTGCAGTTATAATGTGAGTATACTGTATGTGTGTTACTCTTGGCAGTGCAGTTATAATGTGAGTATACTGTATGTGTGTTACTCTTGGCAGTGCAGTTATAATGTGAGTATACTGTATGTGTGTTACTCTTGGCAGTGCAGTTATAATGTGAGTATACTGTATGTGTGTTACTCTTGGCAGTGCAGTTATAATGTGAGTATACTGTATGTGTGTTACTCATGGCAGTGCAGTTATAATGTGAGTATACTGTATGTGTGTTACTCTTGGCAGTGCAGTTATAATGTGAGTATACTGTATGTGTGTTACTCTTGGCAGTGCAGTTATAATGTGAGTATACTGTATGTGTGTTACTCATGGCAGTGCAGTTATAATGTGAGTATACTGTATGTGTGTTACTCATGGCAGTGCAGTTATAATGTGAGTATACTGTATGTGTGTTACTCATGGCAGTGCAGTTATAATGTGAGTATACTGTATGTGTGTTACTCTTGGCAGTGCAGTTATAATGTGAGTATACTGTATGTGTGTTACTCATTGGCAGTGCAGTTATAATGTGAGTATACTGTATGTGTGTTACTCTTGGCAGTGCAGTTATAATGTGAGTATACTGTATGTGTGTTACTCTTGGCAGTGCAGTTATAATGTGAGTATACTGTATGTGTGTTACTCTTGGCAGTGCAGTTATAATGTGAGTATACTGTATGTGTGTTACTCATGGCAGTGCAGTTATAATGTGAGTATACTGTATGTGTGTTACTCATGGCAGTGCAGTTATAATGTGAGTATACTGTATGTGTGTTACTCTTGGCAGTGCAGTTATAATGTGAGTATACTGTATGTGTGTTACTCTTGGCAGTGCAGTTATAATGTGAGTATACTGTATGTGTGTTACTCATGGCAGTGCAGTTATAATGTGAGTATACTGTATGTGTGTTACTCTTGGCAGTGCAGTTATAATGTGAGTATACTGTATGTGTGTTACTCATGGCAGTGCAGTTATAATGTGAGTATACTGTATGTGTGTTACTCATGGCAGTGCAGTTATAATGTGAGTATACTGTATGTGTGTTACTCATGGCAGTGCAGTTATAATGTGAGTATACTGTATGTGTGTTACTCATGGCAGTGCAGTTATAATGTGAGTATACTGTATGTGTGTTACTCATGGCAGTGCAGTTATAATGTGAGTATACTGTATGTGTGTTACTCATGGCAGTGCAGTTATAATGTGAGTATACTGTATGTGTGTTACTCATGGCAGTGCAGTTATAATGTGAGTATACTGTATGTGTGTTACTCATGGCAGTGCAGTTATAATGTGAGTATACTGTATGTGTGTTACTCATGGCAGTGCAGTTATAATGTGAGTATACTGTATGTGTGTTACTCATGGCAGTGCAGTTATAATGTGAGTATACTGTATGTGTGTTACTCATGGCAGTGCAGTTATAATGTGAGTATACTGTATGTGTGTTACTCATGGCAGTGCAGTTATAATGTGAGTATACTGTATGTGTGTTACTCATGGCAGTGCAGTTATAATGTGAGTATACTGTATGTGTGTTACTCATGGCAGTGCAGTTATAATGTGAGTATACTGTATGTGTGTTACTCATGGCAGTGCAGTTATAATGTGAGTATACTGTATGTGTGTTACTCATGGCAGTGCAGTTATAATGTGAGTATACTGTATGTGTGTTACTCATGGCAGTGCAGTTATAATGTGAGTATACTGTATGTGTGTTACTCATGGCAGTGCAGTTATAATGTGAGTATACTGTATGTGTGTTACTCATGGCAGTGCAGTTATAATGTGAGTATACTGTATGTGTGTTACTCATGGCAGTGCAGTTATAATGTGAGTATACTGTATGTGTGTTACTCATGGCAGTGCAGTTATAATGTGAGTATACTGTATGTGTGTTACTCATGGCAGTGCAGTTATAATGTGAGTATACTGTATGTGTGTTACTCATGGCAGTGCAGTTATAATGTGAGTATACTGTATGTGTGTTACTCATGGCAGTGCAGTTATAATGTGAGTATACTGTATGTGTGTTACTCATGGCAGTGCAGTTATAATGTGAGTATACTGTATGTGTGTTACTCATGGCAGTGCAGTTATAATGTGAGTATACTGTATGTGTGTTACTCATGGCAGTGCAGTTATAATGTGAGTATACTGTATGTGTGTTACTCATGGCAGTGCAGTTATAATGTGAGTATACTGTATGTGTGTTACTCATGGCAGTGCAGTTATAATGTGAGTATACTGTATGTGTGTTACTCATGGCAGTGCAGTTATAATGTGAGTATACTGTATGTGTGTTACTCATGGCAGTGCAGTTATAATGTGAGTATACTGTATGTGTGTTACTCATGGCAGTGCAGTTATAATGTGAGTATACTGTATGTGTGTTACTCATGGCAGTGCAGTTATAATGTGAGTATACTGTATGTGTGTTACTCATGGCAGTGCAGTTATAATGTGAGTATACTGTATGTGTGTTACTCATGGCAGTGCAGTTATAATGTGAGTATACTGTATGTGTGTTACTCATGGCAGTGCAGTTATAATGTGAGTATACTGTATGTGTGTTACTCATGGCAGTGCAGTTATAATGTGAGTATACTGTATGTGTGTTACTCATGGCAGTGCAGTTATAATGTGAGTATACTGTATGTGTGTTACTCATGGCAGTGCAGTTATAATGTGAGTATACTGTATGTGTGTTACTCATGGCAGTGCAGTTATAATGTGAGTATACTGTATGTGTGTTACTCATGGCAGTGCAGTTATAATGTGAGTATACTGTATGTGTGTTACTCATGGCAGTGCAGTTATAATGTGAGTATACTGTATGTGTGTTACTCATGGCAGTGCAGTTATAATGTGAGTATACTGTATGTGTGTTACTCATGGCAGTGCAGTTATAATGTGAGTATACTGTATGTGTGTTACTCATGGCAGTGCAGTTATAATGTGAGTATACTGTATGTGTGTTACTCATGGCAGTGCAGTTATAATGTGAGTATACTGTATGTGTGTTACTCATGGCAGTGCAGTTATAATGTGAGTATACTGTATGTGTGTTACTCATGGCAGTGCAGTTATAATGTGAGTATACTGTATGTGTGTTACTCATGGCAGTGCAGTTATAATGTGAGTATACTGTATGTGTGTTACTCATGGCAGTGCAGTTATAATGTGAGTATACTGTATGTGTGTTACTCATGGCAGTGCAGTTATAATGTGAGTATACTGTATGTGTGTTACTCATGGCAGTGCAGTTATAATGTGAGTATACTGTATGTGTGTTACTCATGGCAGTGCAGTTATAATGTGAGTATACTGTATGTGTGTTACTCATGGCAGTGCAGTTATAATGTGAGTATACTGTATGTGTGTTACTCATGGCAGTGCAGTTATAATGTGAGTATACTGTATGTGTGTTACTCATGGCAGTGCAGTTATAATGTGAGTATACTGTATGTGTGTTACTCATGGCAGTGCAGTTATAATGTGAGTATTCTGTATGTGTGTTACTCATGGCAGTGCAGTTATAATGTGAGTATACTGTATGTGTGTTACTCATGGCAGTGCAGTTATAATGTGAGTATACTGTATGTGTGTTACTCATGGCAG